>JAAGEH010000032.1:30702345-31000776 GCA_011751065.1 Lasiurus cinereus
TACATATCTATCAACAAGTGAATCTAAAAATTAAGTGAATTAAAAATCTGATCAACAGAATGAACTGGTGAATATAACAGAATCAGGAGCACAGAAAGGGAGTGGACTGATAATTCTCAGGGGGAAAGGGGTGAGAGGGGTGCAGGGAGAGACTGGACAAAAATCATACACCTATGGATGAGGTCAATGTGGGGGAAGTAAGGGTAGAGGGAGGGGAGCTAAGGAGGGAAAAAGAGAGAAACAAATGTAATAATCTGAATAATAAAGATTTAATTTAAAAAAATAAATAAAATAAAAGTAAAAACAAGTGTATAAAAAATCCGATGAACAGAATAAACTGGTGAATAGAATTAGCGGCATAGAAAGGGAATGAACTAACAATTCTCGAGGGAAAGGGGGAGTAAGGGGTGCAGGAAGAGATTGCACAAAAATCTTACACCTATGGATGAGGACAGGGGCGGGGGTAAGGGTATGGGGTGGGGGGTGGGGAATCAGGTGGAGGGGAGCTATGGGGAAGAAAAAAAAGAGGAACATCTGTAATAAACTGAACAATAAAGATTAAAAAAAAGAAGACTTAACTACACAAAGCAGTATACACAGTCCACAAAGGGGTGCACCAAGAGTGTCCACCTCAGGTAACTGGGGAGGTGGAGCTACTGGGCCATATAGGACAACTAGCACACAAAGCTACTCTTCCAACTCAGGGAAGCAATGAAAATGTGGAGACAAAGAAACACCACAAACAAAAGAAATGGAGGAAAACAAATGACTGGATATAAAGTTCAAAACCATGGTTATATTTTTTAAGAATTTCCTAGAAAAGGAATCCAAAGAGGACCACACCAAGATACATCATAATTAAAATACCAAGAGCAAAAGACAAAGAGAGAATATTAAAAGCAGCAAGAAAAAAGTTAATTACCTACAAGGGAACACCCATACAATTGTCAGCTGATTTCTCAACAGAAACTATGCAGGCCAGATGGGAGTGGCAAGAAATATTCAAAGTGATCAATAGCAAGAACCTACAACCAAGATTACTCTACCCAGCAAAGCTATCATTCAGAATTGAAAGGTGGATAAAGAGCTTCACAGATAAGAAAAAATTAAAGGAGTACATCAACACCAAACCAGTATCATATGAAATGCTGAAGAGGAAGAAGAAAAAGGTAAAGATAAAAAGTATGAACAACAAATACATATCTATCTACAAGTGAATCTAAAAATTAAGTGAATAAAAAATCTGATGAACAGAATAAACTGGTGAATATAATAGAATCAGGAGCATAGAAAGGGAGTAGACTGACAATTCTCAGGGAGAAAGGGGTGAAGGGGGTGCAGGTAGAGACTGGACAAAAATCACATACCTATGGATAAGGACAATGTGGGGGGAGGTAAGGGTAGAGAGAGATGGGAGCTGGGTAGAGGGGAGCTATATGGGGTGAAAAAGAGAAACAAATGTAATAATCTGAACAATAAAGATTTATTAAATAAATAAATAAATAACAAAAAATAACAAATACATAACTATCAATAAGTGAATCTAAAAATCAAGTGAATTAAAAACCTAATGAACAGAATAAACTGGTGAATATAATAGAATCAAGGGCAAAGAAAGGGGGTGGACTGACAATTCTCAGGGGAAAATGGCTAAGGATTGTGCAGGACGAGTCTGATAAATAATCATACACATATGGATGAGGACAATGGAGGGGAGGGAAGGTAAGGGCAGAGGGTGAGATGGGAACAGGGTTGAGGGGAGCTGTGGGGGGAAAAAAGAGTAACAATTGTAATAATCTGAACAATAAAGATTTATTAAATTTTAAAAAAAGAATGTAGAAGTATATTAACAATTTAAGAGCTATCATAATGTTACTTACAGGGCTGCTTTTCAACTGCATCAATGATCTTTTCCAGTGCATCTTCAAGCTCTACTTCACTGACAGACTGAAGAGCTTCTGTGAGGTATTTCATAGCTTCACTGATAAGAAATGGTAAGAAAAGATGAGGAAAGTCATTGGTAAATAAGGCTAAAAGTTTTATGACAAAATGGCAAACACTCATCAACATGGCATTGAAATTAAGATCCACTCACTCTCTGCAGGAGTACCCACCTTTCCTGAACTTTCCAAACAAATTATTCCTTCTGTTCCTTGTCAACTTAACCGTTTTTGTTTTTATTTTTTTAAAATATATTTTATTGATTTTTTACAGAGAGGAAGGGAGAGGGTTAGAAAGTTAGAAACACTGGTGAGAAAGAAATCGATCAGCCGCCTCCTGCACACCCCCTTCTGGGGTTGTGCCCTCAACCAAGGTACATGCCCTTGACCAGAATCAAACCTGGGACCTTTCAGTCCGCAGGTTGACATTCTATCAACTGAGCCATACCGATTTCAGCTGTTTGTTGTGTTGTTGTTTTTTAATATAGCAAAGGTGGAAATGTATTAAAGAACAAGTACAGACTCCCATGGGAAGGAGGAAAGAGTCCCAACATAATTATTCTTAAAGCACCAAAGCACATCCTTCTTTTAAGACGTCTTCCTAGCCCTAACTGGTTTGGCTCAGTGGATAAAGCATCGGCCTGCAGACTCAGGAGTCCCAGGTTTATTCTAATCAAAGGGCATGTACTTTGGTTGCAGGCACATACCTCGTAGGGAGTATGCAAGAGGCAGCTGATCGATGTTTCTAACTCTTTATACCTTTCCCTTCCTTTTTGTAAAATATCAATTATGATATAGAGGCAAAGGAGCATTGAACAGTCAAACTGCAGCGGGAAGGCAGAGGAGGTTGGAGAGGGTGTAGGGTCTGTAAAAGATCAACCAAAGGACTTGTATGCATGTATATAAGTATAACCAATGGATACAAGACACTGGGGGTGGGGTGGGAGGAAGAGGCAGTGAGGGCATGTACTGGGGGGTAGGAGAGGCCAGTGAGAGGTAAATGGGGAGAAAAAAAGGGAGACATATGTACTACTATTTGTAATACTTTAAACAATAAAAAAAAGAAAATAAGGGAGAAGCCTTCCTAGTCCAGCCAGTGCTGCTCAGCAGTTCAGTGTTGACCCAAGAACCAAGAGGTTGGCAGTTCAATTCCTGGTCAGGGCATTGCAGGCTTGATCCCCAGTATAGGGTGTGTAGGAGGCAGCCAATTGATGATATTCCTCTCTCACTGATGTTTCTCTCTCTCTACCCTTCTCCCTTCCTCTCTCTCTAAAAACCAATAAAAATATATATATATTAAAAAAAAATAGCCGAAACCAGTTTGGCTCAGTGGATAGAGCGTCAGCCTATGGACTGAAAGGTCCTAGTTTCGATTCTGATCAAGGCACATACCTTGGTTGTGGGCACATCCCCAGTGGCGGGTGTGCAGGAGGCAGCTGATCGATGTTTCTAACTCTCTCTCTCTCTCCCTTCCTCTCTGTAAAAAATCAATAAAATATATTTAAAAATATATATTTTAATAAGCCTTTCTAGACCAGCACTACCTGCTACAATCTCCTCTTCATTCTGAAATTATTAAAAAGCTCACTATGCCCAACAGTTGGTTGAAGTTCGATTCCTGATCAGGGCACATTCCCAGGTTGTAGGCTGGGTCCCCAGTAGGGGGTACGTAGGATGCAAATGATCAATGATTCTCTCATCATTGATATTTCTATCTTTCTCTCCCTCTCCCCTCCTTTCTGAAATCAATAAAAATATGTATTTTTAAAAAGCTCACTTATATTCACCTGAAATTGTACATTAACTTTGTACAATTTCTTATCATACTCTCAAGGAAGGACTTTCATCTGCTTTGGTGTTCTAAACATAACAGCCTTACTTAAGCAATACTCATATTAAATTTCATGAATCTCTCCAACAACAACAACGAAACTCAATAAAGCTGAAATTATAAAAAAAATTACACATATCTCTGATTTAAATACCAATAGTGCTCATGATGAACACTTTGCACTTAAACTATTAGCTAATTATATGCCTTTCTGTATTTGTAGCATACAACTTTATACTTTATATCAATACTATTGTTTTACTGGTCACACTAATTGTTCTATATCTTGGATTGCTTATTGATTGTTTCATGTATGGTTGTTCCATATTTATTATAGATGATACTCTTTGAGAATTTAAACTGTATTATCCTTTGGCAGAGTGCTAACATACTAAAGGTGGCCCATAAATATTTGATGTTGAGTCCCTAAAATCACACACATTTTGGGACAGCTCTTAGGACAGACCAAAGCCCATAAAACTCTACAGGATCTGGCCCTGCCAAATCTCATTAGGCTCATCCAGTGGCTCTGATTTTTCTGATCTTCTCTGCCCCAGGTTCTTAAGATGGTCATTTCCTCCCATTCATTTCTTTACCTAGTCAAGTTCTGCTCATCCTTTAACACTCACTCAAACCAATTCTTCAATAAAGCCCTTCCTTGACTCTAGAGCCATTTATATTCCTTATTATATACTATCTTAACACATCTTTCCTTGAATACTTTTCACAATTGATGTTAAATTATTGTGAATTACTTAATCTTCATGGTAGACAGACTTCTAAGATGACCCCCTAATAATCCATACTTCCTGGTATCCACATCCATATACAATCCCCTCCCTTTAACTGTAGGCTGAACTTAGTGACTTTCATCTGACCATAGAATATAGCAAAAATGATAGAATATTTTACTGTATTGTAATTTTAAAAGTAAAATTTTATAAGTGACAAGATGTCACATAATTAGGTTACAAAAGATTGTGGTTTCCATCTTGAGAGCAGACTCTCTTGCTGGGTTTGATGAAGCAAGCTTCCACGTTGGGGAGGCCAAATGACAAGGAACTGAGAGTATCTTCCAACTAATACCCAGCAAGGACTGAGGCTCCTAATCCAGCCATCTGGAGGAACTGAATATTGCCAAGCACTTGAATAAGCATGGAAGTGAATCTTACCCATTTGACATTTGAGATAGTACCAACTTCACCATACTCTTGTGAGAGACCTGAAGCTGAGGACCCAGCTAAGCCTGCTTAAATATCTATGACCCAAGGGAAATGTGAGAACATCTGTGTGTGTTGTTTTAAGCTTCTAAGTTTTGGGATAGTTTGTTATGCAGCAATAAATATACCACCTGCCCCCACGCACCATAGTGGTTACTCTCTCCTACTTACTCCCTTGCACATGCAGTGTTTTGCAGCTAATAAATTGCAGTGTATTTCTGATTGACTGAATGAATGAATGAATGATAACTTAATATTTAATTCTAAATGAAAAAAAAGAAAAATTGACCATATTTTTAAAATGCTAGGAATCAATGGAAAACAATTTATTATTTTCTTCCAGGGCATATCCATTCTTGCCCTTGTTCACCACTAGGTCAAAGGCAAAGTTTAAAGTCCCATAAAACATATCCTTACAAAAACAAACAAAAAACTTTTTTTATACAAGTTGCAATAAAAACCTGGTACAGAAAAGTATATCCCATCTGGCAGGTTTAAAATACATAAACTCTGTGTTCTCTCTCTCTCTCTCTCTCTCTCTCTCTCTCTCTCTCTCTCTCTTTCTCTTTCTCTCTCTCCCTCTCTCCTCCCTCTCTCTCTCTCTCCCCCTCTCTTCCTTTTTAAAGTAGATTTAATAAGAAAAATCTTGGAAAGCTTTGTTTTGTAGGTCCTAGAAAACACTGATATAGCCAGGAAACCTATCAGAGAAGTTCTAAAGGAAACCAAGGAAGGAAGAAAAGAGAAAGGAGAGAAAAAGAAAAAGAAAGACCCAGGAGACCTGGGAACATACTTCAAACCTACCCACTTTTTAACTCTTCAGGAACTGTCTATGATCCAAAATCGGAAAGGTTGGCTGGGCCTACAATTTCTGCAACATCAGTTGAGAGCTACTGACGGGCATCTGAGTTTTCCCAGGTCTCTCATTTGCTATCTCAGCGACAACCCCTAGCGCGCTGCCAGGAGCCCCATTTTGCAGAGGCAAAGACTTGGGGGAAGAGGGAGCTGATAAGTGGCAAAGTCACAGTGCTAATAAGCCGCTGCTACGACTCAGATCGCCTCTTCTCCGGCACCGGCAGGAGGGGATCCTCGAACTCCCGCTCTGACTCTTTGCCAATCTCAGAGAGACCTAGGAAGGTATCGCCACTTGACCATCGTGCCAAAAGTACTTTGCTTCTTAGGACTTTTTGTAGTTGTTGTTAATCCTCACCCAGGGATATTGTTTTCCATTGACATTTTTAAAATATATGTTATTGATTTTTTACAGAGAGGAAGGGAGAGGGGTAGAGAGTTAGAAACATCCATGGGAGAGAAATATCATTCAGCCGCCTCCTGCACACACCACACTGGGGATGTGCTCACAACCAAGGCACATGCCCTGGACCGGAATCGACCCTGGGACCTTTCAGTCCGCAGGCCGACGCTCTATCCACTGAGCCACACCGGTTTCGGCTCCATTGATTTTTACTGAGAGCGGAAGGGAGGGAAATGGGGGAGAGAGAGGTCGATCAAGTGAGAGAGACACATCGATTGGCTGCCTCCACCATGCCCCCAACCAACCAGGGATCGAGCCCGCAACCGCGGTAGGAGTCCCAGACCGGAATCAAACCGAGAAAACACTTCAGTCCGAGGGCGCACGGTCTAACCTTGGAGCGGGTGGCTAGGGCCAATGCTTAGAACTCTTTAGGGGTCTCTGGCATTTGTGGTGCAACCCCCTCTCGGTGCCTGGACAGTCTCGATGCCCCGCGCCGTAGTTTGACCCTGGCTTTCCCCTCCCGGCCTGCCAAACTGCGCGATCGACTCACCCTCTGAGCAGCAAGCCGCGTAGCTTGAAGGCAGAGAGGGCCCGACTCCGCAACCGCTCCGGCGCCATGTTCGCGTTTTGGCGCCACGGCCACGGCCCCGCCCCGTCCAGGCTCCACCCCTTCCCGGGGTGCTCCGCCTCCGCCGCGGCTGGCCCGAGACCCGAGCGGACTGCCTGCACCCTGGTTTCCGTGGCGCGGAGTCCCAAACGATGTGGGGTGAGGGAGGAGGGAGCTTGGACTTCCTTTTTGTCTCAGGCCGAAGGATGAGAGTGCCTTCCCTGTGTCTGGTTGGGAACGTGCGTGCACTACCTGTCCCAAGTCCGTCCTTGAGCCACTCCCAACGCAGCCCTCGGCCTTCCAGGACTGCGGTCGGGCTCTCGCGGGACCCGGGTCCCTGTGTAACTCACGCTTTTTACTTTACGCAGGCCCTGGAAGTACGCTGGTCGCCCCTTGGTTTTCCCTGACATTCATTCGAAATAGCTAAAAATTACCGTCATTTATTCCCACCAGCCCACTTTGTATTTAAAATTTGAGGGTTTCCTATGTGCCATAAATTGTCATAGGTGCTATAAATGTATTAATTGCTGTATGTTCATAAACTCTAATGAGTTGTACGACACTTTTTCAACGTCCTCGTTTTATAGCTGAGAAAACAAAACACAAAGTTGGCAGATGGCTAACTCAAAATGAAAGGTTCAGAAAATGGAGCCAGGATTTGAACTCAATCTGATTCCAGCACGTGTACTATTACTCTGCCACATTTCAAAAGGCTTGCTCCAATGAGTTGAATAAAACCATGGAATGCACGCAGCCTTATAACATACTAGAGGTCCGGGCACAAAAATTCGTGGGGGGTGGGGTTAGGGTTGGGGGGAAGGGTGAATCCCTCAGCCCGGCCTGCACCATCTCACAATCTGGGCCCGCTGGGGTAGGGTTCATCGGCCTGGCCTGAGATCAGGGCCTGTCAGGGCTTTCCTTCCCCGGGCTGCAGGCAGGTGGCCTCACCCCTGCCGCTACCACTGCTTGCCATCTGTGCAGAGCTGCCCCCTACTCCCCTGACACTGGTGGCCTCTCTCTGCAGGCGACAGGCTGGGGTGCAATGGCTTGGCTGGCCTGGGCCTCCCTCTTTCTTTGCTGAAAGGGTGAGGCCAGCCCTGCGAGGGGCTATCTGCCTGCCTGATTGCCCCTAACCACTTGCTTAGGGACAGAGCCAGCACTGACTTCAGTTGGTCAGCCTCCAGTTGTTACTGGTAATTATGACCCAAGTTTTTTATATACGTATTAGGATAAGGACAATTTTAAAGTACTGATGTACAGTAACCTCTGGAGTATATGGTTAACTTAAAAGAACACACACACACAAGCAAAGTATGATAAAGTAGAGAAATGTGTGTGTGTGTGTGTGTGTGTGTGTGTCTGTGTGTGTGTGTGTGTACACATATACTTGTTTTTGCATTTTCAAAATCCTCTGACACTAAAACTAGATCCTAAAAATATGACTAAGCATAAAGGCACAAAGGGATAAAGATCACAGTGAAAACTTTCTCTTAAGAGTTTTCACTATTGCCAAGACCGGTGTGGCTCAGTGGATAGAGTGTCGGCTTGTGGACTGAAAGGTCCCAGGTTCAATTCCGGTTGGGGGCATGTACCTTGCTTGCGGGCACATCTCCACTCGATGTCTCTCTCTCATTGATGTTTCTGACTTTCTATCTCTCTCCCTTCCTCTCTGTAAAAAAATCAATAAAATATATATATATATATTAAAAAGTTTTAACTATCAACCATGATGTTTTCCATATTCAAAAAATGAAAAAAAAGTAAATTTAATATTGAAAACATAACCAAACCAATATATCTAACTGTATATTAAAATGGTAATATAACATCACAGAGAAAAGTGATTTTGAAGAGTTTTCTGTATATTTGCAGTGAAATATATTATAAAAACAAAAAACGGCAATGAAAGTTTGAATTTTTATATCTGAAATAAAAATAGATAAACAATCAATTCTCATTATTCAAGGTAATTTTCTTCTACATAGTGGTCACCAACATTGATTTAACAAATGCTGGTATGCCTAGGTTCCCATGAGCCTCTCCTCACATTTTCATTAGCTGATCAGTACATAAGCTTGTTTTCCATGTTTTTTCTGTATAAAAACACCTAATATACAGTATATTATTGAACCATAAACATTGCACTAAGGCCCCGAGCATTATAATTTGTACTTGTACCTGAAAGCACCTTATCTAACACTTGTATTTTCTCCCTAAGTCACATCACAGTCTTCTTGTGCCTTGGAATACTAGACACCATGTCAGCACTATGCTTGGAAGCCATTTAAACAATAAAATCATAAGAAAAATCACAAAATGTATAATATGTGGCACTAAATGTATCTCAAAAAAGGTCACTTTTTAAAAATACTATAAGAAATGAAACAAAAAAGCAAAATATCACCTTGTTCAAATTTACCTGGAAACATGTGTGATGGGCAACAAGTTTTCAATGCTTTGCAAATGTTCACAAATGATTATGAAAGATCCCAATATTGATTTGGATATTACAAGTAAATTTTAGTAAATAGATTAATTAAAAAATATAGAATGCACAAATAATGAAGATTGACTATATTGCTTAACTACTAGAAGGATAAACAAGAAAAAAATGGACCCTGGCCTGGTAGCTCAGTTGGTTAGAGCATCCCCATACACTAAGGTTTTGGATTCAATCCTGTGTCATGGCACATACAAGAAACAACTAATGAATGCATAAATGGGTGGAACAACAAATCCAAGTCTCTCTCTCTCTCTTTCTCTCTCTCTCTCTTCTTTCTCTCTCTCTCTCTTCTCTCTCTCCTTCTCCCTCTCCCTCTCCCTCTCACACACACATATACGTCCTCTCTCTTTAGAATTCAATAAAATAAAAATTTTTAAAAAGGACAAATGGTTATTTGGGGCAGGAAAGAGGAAAGAATAAGAATATAAAATACTAAAACTATTAGGCAAAAGGGAAAAGGATATTTGCACAGCCCCAAAATATTACCCTATAGACTACTGGCTAATAATATACAGACAAACCTTACTTTTAAAATTAATCTTCAGAGGTTACCACCTTAACCAAGAATCAAATTTGCCTCACAAATAATAGATTAATTTACATTGTTACTGTTATCATGCAACATAACATATATAACATCACTTCTAAAGTATTCTTGCCCAAAGTGTTAACCTCAATTTAATCAAATCTTGACTTTTCAGTTTAAGGAAATAATATTTAACTCTCTCTCATACTAACCATTTCTATCTCCATGGCTGGGGCCCTTACCAGGACACCAATCTTGCCATCAGGATAAACTTTCTAAAAGATAATTCTTATGGTGCTACTTCCTTACTTTTAAAACACTCCAAATCTCCTCAATTTGGATAAAGTGAACAGGTCATTTATTTCTTTCTCTCTCTCCTGTTCCATCTGCCAGGGGTACTTCTCTCCCTCTTCACCTCCATTTGCCTAAACAACTTCCATTCATCCTTTAGTTCTTAGCTTAGACTTTACTTTCTCTTGGGAACATTCCCTGACTGTCCCAAATTTGAATTAGGGACCCTCTGAGTTTCATGTCTGGGATGATGCATCAGAAAATTAGCATGCTTCTTGTATAAATCTGTAAATGGAATTATTCCAGTAATCATAGAAGTTTAAAGCCAGAGGATTGAGATTATAAACCTTCTAAGAACTCACAAAAATCTTGGTGAGGGTTTTGGAATTCCACTGCAGGTAGAAAAGGGATTCCTGGGACAAAGGTTACATCCTATATAACAAAGAGTTAATATGCAAATTGACCATCATGTCCTCACACAAAATGGCCACCCCCATGTTGTCACAAGATGGTCGCCAAAGATGGCTGACAGGGGAGGGCAGTTGTGGGCAATCAGGCCAGCAGCAGAGGGCAGTTAGTGGCAACTAGGAAAGCAGGGGAGGGCAGTTGGGGGCGAACAGGCTGGCAGGGGAGTGGTTAGGGGGTGAGCAACAGAAGCAGTTAGGGGCAATCAGGCAGGCAGGCAGGTGACCGGTTGGGAGCCAGCAGTCCTGGATTGTGAGAGGGATGTCTCAGATTGGAGAGGGTGCAGGCTAGGCTGAGGGATACTCCACTCCTCCCCCAGTGCATGAATTTCATGCACCAGGCCTCTAATATATTAATAACAATGACTACTACCAGTACTACTACCATTTACTGAGTATCTAGCTGAGTGCTTATACCAGAGCAAGTACTATGTGGTATCCATCTTGCCGCCTTAAGTTCTGATTGTGCAACTATCCAAAATAAATGTTCTAATAATCAAGTTATATTATTCACTCCCTGCTTGAAATCCTTTGAGCTTACAGTTAAAGTTCAGATTTAGCATGACAAACAAGGTTTTGTGATTGCCTATTCCAACTTTATCCTTGGCTATATCCCACAGTCATTCTATAGTCATACTGAGTTATTTATAGTTTGTCAGAAAAATTCAAGTATCTCCCTTGTGAACCTCCTTCCCCAGTAGATCACATCTTTTCTTCCTGTTTTTCTTTTTTCCACATTTCTACTATACTTCTCAACACACATGGCATTAATTTCCTTATATATCTTTTCATCTGACTAGATGTTGAAGCCGTGTAGTAGAACTATGTCTTTGCACCTTAAAATTTTCTTTGTTACAAAGTCATCTGAGGACAGCAGAGTAAGTGGATGCTGCATGGACATGCTCCAAGGAACAAGCTGGAATTACAACTAAAATACAAAAGAAATCCTGAATAATCAATGGAAAACTCACAGGAGGGAATCATGATACCCCAGAACAGAAAGTGGAGACCACATAGAGACTGGTAGGAGGTGCAAAGGCACAAAAGGGAAAATGAAGTCCCTGAGAGATATTTCATCTGTGGGGGCACAGGGGGTGCCACTGAGAACTCTGGAATCTGATCCCCAAGATGGGCCCTCCAGCAGAGAGCACCAAACTGAGGAGGATACCCACATAACATATAGCTATGAAAAGAAGCTTTTGGGGTGCTGTCTGCAGGCAGTGACAGCTGAAAGTTCAGGCACCCTCTTAAAAGGCCAACATACAAAATTCTCTGTGGAGCCACCTACCTTTGTGCTCAGGCAGAGGGAGGGTGAAGTGGACTGGACCTGTGAGAGCAGAACTTAGGACTGGGGACTTGGGAGATAGAGCTCAGAAGGCAGACAACTCAAGGGACTGCTATAATGAGAAGAAGAAACAAAGAGAGAAACCTAGCCATACAGAAATATAATGGCAATAAATAAGTACTTAGAGAATCCAAGATGGCAGCATAGGTGAGCACCTAAAATGCTGCCTCACACAAAAATTTCAAAACTACAACTAAAAGACAAAACGGACATCATCCAGAAGCACAGGAAAGCTGGCTGAGTGGAAATTCTATAACTAGAAGGAAAGAGAGGGGCTCAGGGAGACACAGCGGAGCTGCAAAAAGCTGAGGTATAGAGACGTGCATGTGGAGAGAGTGGGTGCCGGATTGCCTGGCTGGCTTCCTCTGGTGGGAGAGAGATTGGAGACTTCCAACTGCACTGAACCCCTTATCATACAGCACTGAACCCCAGGTCCAACCGAAACTCATACGGGGGGAGTTTGAACCATGAAAAGGGAGAAGTGCATGGAAATTTAGGGGAGCTGCAAAAGGACAGAAGTCTGGGGCGCACACATCACTGTGTGCAGAAGACCGACTGCTGATTGTGCCACTGGCTTCTGGGTGGGAGACAGATCTTACAGACTGCACCACTTCTAACTCCACTAAACTCCAGTTTCAGGTGAGACCCTGGGGACCCAGACTCATATGGTCCCAGAGCACAGGGGAGCCAGAAAGGCAGCCGTCTAGAGGCACTGGGCTTGTGCACAGGGACCACTCCAACTATTACCCAGAGACCCATGAGACCCAGGGGCCATGTAGGGTGGGGCCGACTGGAAGGCAAGGCCATCTGTTAAGCCCTGAGACTCCACACCTCCCAAGCTCAACAGAGAGACTTTTGCAGTTTTGCAAGTTTTGCATCATAAGGCTGAATCCAACACAGAAGTTCTCCTGGCATAGGGAAAATGCAGAGACAAAGGAAGAGATCACAAACAAAAGAAATGGAGGAAAAGAAACAACTGGATATAGAGTTCAAAACCACACTTACAAGGTTTTTCAAGTGCATGGAAATTTAGGGGAGGTGCGAAAGGACAGAAGTCTGCGGCACACACATTGCTGGGTGCAGAAGACCGACTGCTGATTGTGCCGCTGGCTTGTGGCGGGAGACAAATCCTACAGACTGCGCCACTTCTAACTCCTAGAAAAGATGGATAAATTTAGCGAGACCCAAGAGGAGATGAAAAAGGACCAACTAGAAATGCAACATACACTGACTGAAATAAAAAATAATATAAAGAAACCTAACAGCAGACTAGAGGAAGGCAAGAACCAAGTAAAAAATTTGAAATATAAAGAATCAGAAAACACTCAACTGGAAAAGCAACAAGAGAAAAGAATCCAAAAATGTGAAAATAATGTAAGGAGCCTCTGGGACAACTTCAAGAATACCAACATCAGAATTGTGGGGGTGCTAGAAGAAGAGAGAGAGCAAGATACTGAAAACCTATTTGAAGAAATAATGACTGAAAACATCCCACACCTGGTGAAAGAAATAAACGTACAAGTCCAGAAAGCACACAGAACCTCAAGTAAAAGAAATCCAAAGAGGACCATACCAAGACACATCATAATTAAAATACCAAGAGCAAAAGACAAAGAGAGAATATTAAAAGCAGCAAGAGAAAAACAGTTAATTACCTACAAGGGAGCACCCATATGACTGTCAGCTGATTTCTCAACAGATACGATGCAGGCCAGATGGGAGAGGCAAGAAATATTCAATGTGATGAATAGCAAGAACCTACAACCAAGAATACTCTATCCAGCAAAGCTATCTTTCGGAATTGAAGGGCAGATAAAGAGCTTCACAGATAAGAAAAAACTAAACAAGTTCATCAACACCAAACCAGTATTATATGAAATGCTGAAAGGTACTCTTTAAGAAGAGGAAGAAGAAAAATGTAAAAAATAAAAAATTATGAACGACAAATACATATCTATCAAAAAGTGAATCTAAAAATTAAGTGAATTAAAAATCTGATGAACAGCCGAAACCGATTTGGCTCAGTGGATAGAGCGTCGGCCTGTGGACTGAAAGGTCCCAGGTTCGATTCCAGTCAAGGGCATGTATCCTGGTTGCGGGCACATCCCCAGTAGGGGGTTTGCAGGAGGCGGCTGATCGATGTTTCTCTCTCATCAATGTTTCTAACTCTCTATCCCTCTACCTTCCTCTCTGTAAAAATTCAATAAAATATATTTTTAAAAAATTTGATGAACAGAATAAACTGGTGAATATAATAGAATCAGGAGCACAGAAAGGGAGTGGACTGATAATTCTCAGGGTAAAGGGGTGAGGCCAACGGGGGGTGGGAGGCGAGGTAAGCGTAGAGGGAGGGGTGGGAGCCAGGTGGAGGAGAGCTATGGAGGGGGAAAAAGAGAATCAAATGTAATAATATGAACAATAAAGATTTAATAAAAAAATTAAAAAAATTAAAAAAATAAATAAGTACTTAGCAATAATAATCTTAAATGTAAGTAAATTACATGCTCCCATCAAAAGACATAGAGTAGTTGAATGGATACAAAAAGATAATCCAACTATATGCTGTCTATAGGAGACTTACCTCAAAACAAAAGATACACACAGAATGAGAATGAAGGAATGGAAAAAAATATTTTATGCAAATGGAGAAGAAAAAAAGCTGGAGTAGCAATACTCATATCTGACAAAATAGATTTTAAAATGAAGGCCATCACAAGAAACAACAAAGGTCACTACATAACACTAAAGGGATTGATCCAACAAGAGGATGTAACCATGGGAAACATTTATGCACCCAATATAGGAGCACCTAAATATATTTAAAAGACCTCTAGAGGACTTTAATGGAGAAATAAATAACAATACAGTCACAGTAGGGGACTTTAACACCCTTGCTGACATCACTGGATAGATCTTCCAGACAAAAACTTAACAAGGAAACAGAACTGGAAAGGACACACTGGGTCAGATGGATAATTGACATTTATAGAATATTCCTCCCAACGCAGCAGAATATAGATTCTTCTCAAGTGCACATGGATCACTTACAAAGACAGACCACATGTAAGGACATAAAACAAGTCTCTATAAGTGCAAGAAGATTGGAATCATATCAAGCATCTTCTCAGATCACAGTGGAATGAAATTAGAAATCAACTACAGTAAAAACACTCAAAAACATTCAAACACATGGAGGCTAAATAGCATGTTATTAAGCAATGAATGGGTTACCAGTGAGATCAAAAACTTCCTAGGAATGAAAATAAACACACAAAACCCCCAAATCTCTGGAACACAGCAAAAGCAGTCTTTAGAGGGAAGTTCATAGTACAATAGGCATACCTCAAAAAACAAGAAAAATCAGTGATAAACTATTTAACCCTACAGCTTAAAGAACTAGAAAGAGAGCAACAAGGAAATCCCAAAGTAAGAAGGAAGGAAATAATAAAGATTAGAGCAGAAATAAATAACATAGAGACTAAAAACAAAATATAAAAAAAAAAATCAATGAAACCAAGAGCTGGTTGAAAGGATAAACAAAATAGATATACCGTTAGCCAGACTCATTAAGAAACAAAAGAGAGAGGACCCAAATAAACAAAATCAGAAACAAAAGTGGAGAAGTAAGTAACTACAGACATCACAGAAATAAAACGGATTGTAAGAATGAACAACTATATACCAAAAAGCTGGACAATGTGGACAAAATAGACAAATTCCTAGAAAAATCTAATCTCCCCAAACTGAATTTGGAGGAATCAGAAAATCTGAACAGTCCAATAACAATTCATGAAATAGGAGCAGTAATAAAAAAAACTCTCACTCAAAAAAAAAAAAAAAAAGCCCAGGTCTGGATGGATTCACAAGAGAGTTTTACCAAACATTCAAAGAACTAACAGCTACACTCCTCAAACTATTTCAGAAAATCTAAGAGGAAGGAACACTTCCAAACTCTTTTTTATGAGTTCAGCGTTACCCTAATTCCAAAACCAGATAAAGACACTACAAAGAAAGAGAATTACAAGCCAATATCCCTGATGAATTTAGATACTAAAATTAAAAAGATCATATACCATGATTAAGTGGGATTTATTCCAGAGATGCAAGGCTGGTACAATATTCACAAATCAATAAAATGATACATCACATAAATAAATTGAAAGACAAAAATCACATGATCATATCAATAGACACAGAGAAAGCATTTGACAAAATATAACACTCATTTTTGATTAAAAAAAACAAAAACAACTCTCAGTGAAGTGGGAATAGTGGGATCATACCTCAACATGATAAAGGCCATATATGACAAATCTTCAGCCAACATCATATTCAGTGGTTACCCCCACTCTTACCTACCTTCTCTCTGAGGTTTGAAAGTCTGATCGATGCTTCTCTATTTCTGGATCTTTTTTTGTTTATGTTGTTCATTATATCCCATAAATGAGATAATGTGATACAGTATTTATCTTTCTTTGATTGGCTTATTTCACTTAGCATATGGGCAAAAACTAAAACCATTTCCCCTAAGAACAGGAACAAGATGGTGATGCCCACTCTCACCACTCCTGTTTGATATAGTATTGGAAGTGCTAGCTATAGTGAGTGATCAGACAAGAAGAAATGAAAGGCATCCAAATTGGAAAAGCAGAAGGAAAACTGTCCCTATTCACAGATGACATGACATTGTACATAGAAAACCCTAAAGACTCCATAAAAGACTACTAGACTTTATAAATGAATTTGGTGATGTAGCAGGATACAAAATTAATACCCAGAAATCTCTTTTATACACAGAAAGAGGAACTAAAAAAACAATTCCATTTACCACTGCAACAAAAAATTAAGATACCTAAGGAGGTAAAAAGACCTGTACTCAAAAAACTACAGAGAAAAAAAGAGAGAAAAAGACATAAACAAATTATAAAATACACCATGTTCATGGGTTGGTAGAATCAACATCATTAAAATGTCCATACTACCCAAAGCAATCTATAGATTCAATGTAATACCACTTAAAATACCAATGGCATATTTCACAGACCTAGAACAAACTATCCAAATATTCACTTATCTAAAAAAAAGGGTAATATGCAAATTAACCATCACTCCATCACAAAGATGGCAGTGCCCATAGCCATAAGATGGTGGTGCCCATCCTCTCAGCTCTGCCAGAGTCACCCCCTTCTCAGCTCTGGGGAGATGGGAAGGGGATGGCCGCTGACAGCGGGCAGCATGAGCAGCCTGGTGGAATGCTTGCTTCATCACCGCAGGGACGAGGCAAGTGTTCTGCATCCTGCAACTGTGGATGGGCCTCTGGGCCACAGAGAGCCTCTGGGAAGCAGGCACAGAGTGGCCAGACTCTTGAATTCCTGTACAGGGCTACTAGTATGGAATAAAAAAAGACCCTGAATAGGCATAGGAATCCTGAGAAAGAACAATGTTGGAGGGATCACAATACCAGGCATCAAGCTACATTACAAAGCCACTGTTCTCAAATCTGCCTGGTACTGGCAGAAGAACAGACATATAGATCAATGGAATAGAATAGAGAATCCATATATCCACCCAAACCACTATGCTTAATTAATATTTGACAAAGTAGGTATGAACATACAATGGAGTCAAAACAGTTTCTTCAATAAATAGTGTTGGGCAAATTGGACAGATACATGCAAAAAACTGAAACTAGACCACCAACTTACACCTTACACAAAAATAAACTCAAAATGGTTAAAGATTTAAATGTAAGATGGGAAACCATAAAAATCTTAGAAGAATCCATAGGCAGCAAAACAGTAGACACATGGCCCTAACCAATTTGGCTCAGTGGATAGAGTGCTGACCTGCAGATTGAAGGGTTCCAGGTTTGATTCTGGTCAAGGGCATGTACCTTGGTTGTGGGCACATCCTCAGTAAAGGGTGTACAAGAGGCAGCTGATGGATGTTTCTCTCTCATCAAAGTTTCTAACTCCCTACCCCCTTCCCTTCCTCCCTCTAAAAAATCCATAAAATATATTTTTAAAAATAGTAGACACATGTCATAGCAATATCTTTATTGATACAGCTCCTAGGGCAATGGAAGCTAAGGAGAAAATAAACAAATGGGACTACATCAAAATAAAAAGTACAGCAAAAGAAACCATCAACAAAACAACAAGAGAGCCCACTGCATGGGAGAACATATTTGCCAATGTTATCTCCCATAAGTGTTTCATCTCCAAAATTTACAGGGAACTCATACAAAAGAAAGATAAACAATCTAATAAAAAAATGGACAATGGATCTAAATACAGTGGTACCGCGAGATATGAGTGCCCTAACATACGAGATTTTTGAGATACCAGCCATCGAGCAAGCGATTTTTTGCTTTGAAATACGAGCAACATTTGAGATACGAGTAATCGCGCAGATCGGCCGGCTGCACATGACTGCGACTTGAGTGTCTCATAGTTTCACACGCCTCAGTCAGTGTGCTTGTTTACCTCGTTGTCGAAGCATCTTTTGTGCATTTACATACTTTATCACATTTCTTTTTATAACCATGGGTCTGAAGAAAGCGAGTGGAAAGGTCAGTGCTCAGAAGAGGATGATGTCTATTGAATTAAAGCGTGAAATCATAGAAAAATATGAGCAAGGTGTACGAGTGGCTGACTTGGCGAGGCAGTACGGGCCTAGTACTTCAACAATATGCACTGTGCTTAAACAGAAGGAGTTGATAAAGGGTATAACGCCAGCTAAGGGTGTTACAATAATTTCTAAGCTCCATAGCTCTCTCCATGAAAAGATGGAGAATCTACTGATGGTATGAGTGATGGAGAAGCAGCTTAAAGGAGATACATTAACACAGGGCATCATATGCGAGAAGGCGCGAGCGATTTACGGTGATTTGCTGGAGCAGACCCCATGCACTTCCACGGACGAAGCATCGAAAGACTCATTTAAAGCCAGTAGAGGCTGGTTTGATAACTTCAGGAAAAGGTCCAGCATTCACTCCATCATCAGGTATGGTGAGGCAGCAAGTTCGGATGTGAAGGCAGCTGAGGATTACCTCAAAACTTTTTCCGAACTGATAGAAGCCAGAGGATATATCCCCCAGCAAGTCTTCAACTGTGATGAGACAGGCCTTTTCTGGAAGAAGATGCCGAATAGGACTTATATAACGGCAGAGGAGAAGGCGATGCCAGGCCACAAACCCATGAAGGATAGGCTAATTCTTGCACTGTGCGCCAATGCGAGTGGCGACTGCAAGATCAAGCCTCTGCTCGTCTACAATTCGGAAAACCCCAGAGTTTTTAAGTCACATAAGATTTTAAAAGATAAACTGCAAGTTACGTGGAGGGCAAACCCGAAGGCATGGGTCACCAGGCAGTTCTTTGTGGAGTGGGTAAACCTGGTTTTCGGCCCTCCTGTGAAGAAATATCTACAGGAAAACAACCTAACCATGCAAGCCCTCCTCGTCCTCGACAATGCTCCTGCTCACCCACCGAACCTTGAAGATGAACTCCTCGAAGAGTTCAAGTTTATAAAGGTTGTCTACCTACCTCCTAACACCACTCCTATCCTGCAGCCCATGGATCAGGAGGTGATTTCTAATTTTAAAAAGCTGTACATCAAGCACCTGTTCCGGCGCTGCTTTGAGGTGATGGAGAACACAAACCTCACCCTTTGAGAGTTCTGCAAGAACCACTTTAACATCGTGATATGCCTCAGAATTATTGATCAGGCCTGGCTGGGTGTTACAAGGAGGACTTTGACCTCTGCATGGAAGAAGCTGTGGCCTGAGGCTGTAGGCGAAAGGACCTTCGAAGGATTCGAACCCGAGGTGCCAGTGGAGGAGGAGATAGTGTCTCTGGGAAAATCCATGGGCCTGGAGTTGGATGAGAGAGACGTGAATGAGCTCGTCGAGGAGCACTCTCTGGAACTCACCACGGAGGAGTTACAAGAGTTGCAGTCTCAGCAACATACGGAGGATCTCCAAGAAATTGGTTTTGAGGAGGAGCCAGAGGTGGAGGAGATCTCTACAAGTGAGATAAAGGAGATCTTAGGAATGTGGGAGAGGGTGTCACACTTCGTGGAAAAGAAACACCCCGAAAAAGTTGCTACTGGTCGTGCATCGGAGCTGCCAATGAAACTTGCCTCACCCATTTCAGAAACATTCTGAAAGGGAGGAAGAGGCAAACCTCGTTGGACACGTTTTTTTTGAAATCGGCCAAAAATGCAATTAAGACCAGTAGCAATTAAGTTCAGTGAAGATTAGTTAAGTTACATTCAGTTTAGGGATAAAGTGTAGCATTAAGAGTGTAACGAGTAGGTAAATACACTTTATAAAACCAGTTTATTCCTTTCCATTCTATTTTACTATGTTTTTATACAATATTTGTCATTTATAAATACATTTTTCTTATTCAAAAACACGTAACAAGAACAACTGGGGTGGCATTTTGGGGGCTGGAACGGATTAACGGCATTTCAATAGATTTCAATGGGGAAATTTGCGTTGAGATACGAGCAACTTGATATACGAGCAAGGTTATGGAGCGAATTAAACTGGTATCTCGAGGTACCACTGTATTTTAACTGGAAAAGTTGGGAGTCATCTTATACGCCCAGTTGTCTTATACGCCAGAAAATACGGTATTTTCAGCAGCATGAGGTACATGGCCTTTGTTGCAACTCCTTGGCTTCACTTACTCAACTCTGTGGTTATGGTTAAGAGCAGCCATGGACAACACTGAAGTGAATTAGGGTGGCTGTGTGACAATAAAACTTTATGTACAGATACTGAAATTTCAATTCATTTAATTTTCATGACTTACAAATTTCCTATGACCCCCCCGCCCCATTGCTTAAAAATGTAAAGCGTGAGGACATATGTAATACTTTCAACAATAAAGATTAAAAGGAAAAAAAATCAAGATGCTAAACAACAACAACAAAAAGTAAAACGTTCTTAGCTTGTGGTGGACAGAACTTGACTTTCTGGCCTAGTTTGTTGGTGTTTTAGAAAATTCCTAACTTAAAAAAAAAGTTTATTAAGTACACACACTATTATTGTGGATAACCATCCCCGCTGGAGGTTGAATGGAAAAACACCAAGTATTAATTTATTAATATGCTGATTTATGTCACCGCTGCATCAACCCCCACAGACCGTAAGTCCAGCAGCCAGTGACTAGGAGAGAGTTGGGCTGTGCCGACCAGGTAACAATCCCAGTGACGGAAGTCAGTGGTGGCAGCTCTTTCCTCAGGCTCAAGCCAGGGCGACCGGGCGGCGGGGCGCGCAGTCGCACTGCTTCCGCCCTCCACCAATCTCGGTCCTCGACGCGTTCCGTTCGTGCGTGGAGGAGCCGGGCGGGAGGAGAGGCCGCTCCGTGGCAGGGCTGCGGCGTGAGGAGCTGCTGTGCCCAGCGACGGCGCGGATGGAGGACTCGCAGCTGCTCTGCGTGGCCGAGGAGCGCGGCGGCCACTGCGCCGTGGTGGACGGAAACTTCCTTTACGTGTGGGGGGGCTACGTGGTAAGGGGAAGCGGCGGGGCGGGGCGGGGCGGACTCGCGCTGGGAGCCCGCCGGGCGGCTCGGTCCCCCCGGGCGGACGCCTAGGCCCGCCCACTCCGGGCCCCCAGGAGGGTGGGCGGTCCGGGTGGGGCGCCCGCCCTCCTGCGCCGCCCGCCCTCCGCCGCGGGCTCCCGGGTCGCGCCGGGCGGCCTCTGCCCGCGGTTGCTCCCGCTCTGAAGGCCTCCAGACGCTGTCCTCCGCTGCCCCCTGGCAGCCCCGGTTTGCCCTCACCAGTTCCCGGGCCATTAATGATCTTTAAATGCTTGCGGAGATTTAAAAGTCCGTAGAGGACGCCCTGTTGTATTATTTTGTAAATAATACTTTGTTGCCACGACGCAGTTGGAAATAAAATATCGAAATCACCGAATCATTTAAATATTTCGAAGCAGTTTTCAGTGGCATTCCTGTCCACTCAGCATACATACCAAGGAAAGCTGAGTTACACATTTACATGGAAATGTCACTGTTGCCAGATGGATAATTACGATTTTTGTTTTCAAATCTCAAGATAGAGTCACTCATATTAGTAACAATATACTAGAGAATATTATTAAAATTTCTTACTATCATGGAAGTTTGAGTATATTTGTTTTGTTTCTATAATCATTGGGTAATAGAATCAAGGATTCTAAAGCTGAAAATAGTTCAAGAATATATGCCAGCCCTTAAGTTTACAGATTTAAAAAAAAAAAAGCCGGCCATTTAGAAGTAAAACCTACATTTTCTGACTGTCTTGATACTACTGTGACAGATGTTACATGACTGCATCATTCACTGAAATAAAGTACATACTATCTATGTTAAATTATTCTCAAATCTAAGTTGGTTTTTGTGTTTTGTGTGTGTGTTTGTTTTTAATTTGGTGCAGTATCAGGATGGGGAAATTAGAAGTAACCTTTGAGTGCCTACTATAGCTGGTATTTGCTAGAAACTCTCTTATCCCTAATCATATGTAATCCTTATTATATCTTGTAAGTAATATTCTATTTTAAAAATAAGAACAGTGTGTCAATTAAGAATGAATAACTTGAATGGCCATTGACCTCAAGGGTAGCAGATTCCATCTAGATATATTGGATTTCCAAAGCCTATTTTTTTTCTGTGATAGTGAACATACATTGGGTTGCTGTGCTTTCTATTTTTTAAATTAAATCTTTATTATTCAGATTATTACATTTGTTCCTCTTTTTCCCCCTCCAAAGCTCCCCTCCACCCGGCTCCTAACCCTCCCTCTGCCCTTACCTCCCTCCCATTGATCTCATCCATAGGTGTATGATTTTTGTCCAGTCTCTCCCTGTACACCCCTCACCCCTTTCCCCCTGAGAATGATCATTCCACTCCCTTTCTGTGCTCCTGATTCTAATAGAATTATATTCACCAGTTTATTCTGTTGAATATATGTTTTTAATTCACTTAATTTTTAGATTCACTTGTTGATAGATATGTATTTGTTGTTCATAATTTTTATCTTTTACCTTTTTCTTCTTCCTCTTCTAAAAGAGTACCTTTCAGCATTTCATATAATACTGGTTTGAAGTTGATGAACTCCTTTAGCTTTTTCTTCTCTGTGAAGCTCTTTATCTGCCCTTCAATTCTGAATGATAGCTTTGCTGGATAGAGTATTCTTGGTTGTAGGTTCTTGCTATTCATCACGTTGAATATTTCTTGCCATTCCCGTCTGGCCTGCATCGTTTCTGTTGAGAAATCAGCTGACAGTCATATGGGGGCTCCCTTGTAGGTAATTAACTGTTTTTCTCTTGCTGCTTTTAATATTCTCTCTTTGTCTTTTGCTCTCGGTATTTTAATTATGATGTGTCTTGGTGTGGTCCTCTTTGGATTCCTTTTATATGGGGTTCTGTGTGCTTCCTGGACTTGTAAGTCTATTTCTTTTACCAGATGTGGGAAGTTTTCAGTCATTATTTCTTTAAATAGGTTTCAGTATCTTGCTCTCTTTCTTTTTTTTTTTAATTATTAATTTTTATTAATTTTTATACATATCTCCCCATTGCCCCCCCTCCCTCCCAAGCGTACCCGACCCCCCAGTGTCTGTGATCATTGGTTATGTTTATAAGCATGCATACAAGTCCTTTGATTGATCACTTATTTACCTCACCTAACTTTAATCTTTCTGCTATAATTTCACAGTCTGTTTGATGCTTTATGATTTTTGTCCTCCTGAGAATTATCAGTCTACTCCCTTTCTGTGCTCCTGATTCTATTATATTCACCAGTTTATTCTGTTGATCAGATTTTTAATTCACTTAATTTTTAGATTCACTTGTTGACAGATGTGTATTTGTTGTTCATAATTTTTTGTCTTTTACCTTTTTCTTCTTCCTCTTCTAAAAGGGTACCTTTCAGCATTTCATATAATACTGGTTTGGAGTTGATGAACTCCTTTAGCTTTTTCTTCTCTGTGAAGGTCTTTATCTGCCCTTCAATTCTGAATGATAGCTTTGCTGGATAGATTATTCTTGGTTGTAGGTTCTTGTTGTTCATCACGTTGAATATTTCTTGCCACTCCCGTCTGGCCTGCATCGTTTCTGTTGAGAAATCAGCTGACAGTCGTATGGGTGCTCCCTTGTAGGTAATAAACTGTTTTTCTCTTGCTGCTTTTAATATTCTCTCTTTCTCTTTTGCTCTTGGCATTTTAATTATGATGTGTCTTGGTGTAGTCCTCTTTGGGTTCCTTTTCTTTGGGGTTCTGTGTGCTTCCTTGACTTGTAAGTCTATTTCTTTTACCAGATGTGGGAAGTTTTCAGTCATTATTTCTTTAAACAGGTTTTCAGTATCTTGCTCTCTCTTCTTCTGGCACCCCCACAATTCTGATGTTGGTACGCTTGAAGCTGTCCCATAGGCTCCTTACATTATCTTCACATTTTTGGATTCTTTTCTCTTCTTGCTTTTCCAGTTGAATGTTTTCTGCTTCTTTATATTTCAAATTTTTGACTTGATCCTTGCCTTTCTCTAGTCTGCTGTTAGTACTCTGCATAATAGTTTTCATTTCAGTCAGTGTCTTTATCATCTTCTCTTGGGTCTCACTAAATTTATCCATCTTTTCTAGCATATTCTTGCAAAACCTTATAAGCGTGGTTTTGAACTCTATATCCAGTCGTTTTTTTTCCTCCATTTCTTTTGCTTGTAATCCCTTCCCTTGTCTCGGCATTTTCACTGTGCCGGGGAAACTTCTGTGCTGGATTCAGCCGCAGAAGCCTCGGTTGAGCTTGGGAGGGGTGTAGTCTCAGGGCTTAAGGGACCGCCTTGCCTTCCAGTCGGCCCCGCCCTCCACGGCCCCTGAGTCTCACATGACTGGGTAATGGCTGGAGCGGTCCTTGTGCGCTCACGCACCCGCAGCGCCTCCAACCGCTGCCTTTCCGGCTC
The DNA here is from genome assembly GCA_011751065.1 of Lasiurus cinereus. Classification (NCBI taxonomy): domain Eukaryota; kingdom Metazoa; phylum Chordata; class Mammalia; order Chiroptera; family Vespertilionidae; genus Lasiurus; species Lasiurus cinereus. The sequence continues at coordinate 30,727,263 of JAAGEH010000032.1, forward strand.
CCTTGCGAACCAGGACCACACGAGTCTAGGTCCCCAGGGTTTCGCCCAAAACAGGGGCCCAGTGGACTCAGAAGTGGTGCAGTTGGGAGGGTCTGTCTCCCGCCCACTCGCAAAAGCCAGCGGCACAATCAGCAATCCGTCCTCTGTGCGTGGTGCCGTGCCTGACCAGACCTCCAATCCTTTGCAACTCCCCTAAATTTCCATGCACTTCTCCCTTTTCACAGTCCAAACTCCCCCCGTATGAGTTTTGGCTGGATCTGGGGTTTAGTGTCGTAAGATAAGAGGTTCAATGCCGTTGGGAGTCTCCGTTTCTCTCCCGCCAGAGAAAGCCAGCCAGGTACTCCGGCACCCGCTCTCTCAGCGCACTCGTCTGCGTACCTCAGCTTTTTGCAGCTCCTCTGGGTCTCCGTGAGCCCCTCTCTTTCCCTCTAGTTGTAGAACTTCCACTCAGCCAGCTTTCCTGTGGTTCTGGATGATGTCCGTTCTGTCTTTTAGTTGTAGCTTTGAAATTGTTGTGCGAGGCAGCAGTATAGGTGTTTACCTATGCCGCCATCTTGGATTCTTCCCCTCTTGCTCTCTTTCTTCTTCTGGCACCCCCACAATTCTGATGTTGGTACACTTGAAGCTGTCCCAGAGGCTCCTTACATGATCTTCACATTTTTAGATTCTTTTTCTTCTTGCTTTTCTAGTTGAGTGTTTTCTGATTCTTTATATTTCAAAAATTTGACTTGATTCTTGCCTTCCTCTAGTCTGCTGTTAGGACTCTGTATAATATTTTTTATTTCAGTCAGTGTATATTTAATGTCTAGTTGATCCTTTTCCATCTCTAGTTGGTTCTTTTTCATATCCTCTCGGGTCTCACGAACTTTATCCAGGATATTCTCAAAAAACCTTATAAGCGTGGTTTTGAACTCTATATCCAGTCGTTTGTTTTCCTCCATTTCTTTTGTTTGTAATCCCTTCCCTTGTCTGGGCATTTTCACTATGCCGGGAGAACTTCTGTGTTGGATTCAGACTTAGGATGCCAGACTTGCACCGAAAAAGCCTCTCTGTTGAGCTTGGGATGGGTGGATTCCCAGGGCTTAAAGGACCACCCTGCCCTCCACGGCCCCCAAGTCTCACATGACTGAGTAATTGCTGAAGCAGTCCCTGTGTGGGCACTCTCCTTCCCTTACCCCTTTTCTCATCACCCTCCCTCCCCCCTCTCTCAGTGCCTCTAGACTGCTGCCCCTCCGGCTCCCCTGCACTCCGGGACCACATGAATCTGGGTCCCCAGGACTTCACCAAAATCTGGGGCTTAGTGGAGTTAGAAGTCACGCAGTTGGGATGCTCTGCCTCCCACCCTTTTGTGAAAGCCAGCGGCACAATCAGCAGTCGGTCTGCGCCCAGTGCTGTGCGTGCTGCCTGACTTCTGCACTCCTGCAACTCCCCCAAATTTCCGTTCACTTCTCCCTTTTCACAGTACAAACTCCCCCCATATGAGTTTAGGCTGGACTTGGGGTTTAGTGTCGTAGGATAAGGTGTTCAATGCCGTTGGGAGTCTCCCACCAGAGAAAGCCAGCCAGGTTCCCCGGCACCTGCTCTCTTCACGGGCGTGTCTCCGTACCTCAGCTTTTTGCAACTCCTCTGGGTCTCTGTGAGCCCCTCTCTTTCCTTCTAGTTGTAGAATTTCCACTCAGCCAGCTTTCCTGTGGTTCTGGATGATGTCCGTTCTGTCTTTTAGTTGTAGTTTTGAAATTGTTGTGCGAGGCAGCAGTCTAGGTGTTTACCTATGCCACCATCTTAGTTCTCCCACTGTGTTTTCTTAATGTCTGGTATTTCCACCATTTGTTCTTGACCAAAAAGTAGTCTAGACATAATGATGGCTTTATGCAAAGAAATATTTTGATGTAGAGGTGTCAACCTTCATCTATTTTGATTCTTTTTTAAAATTTTATTTTAGCCGAGACTGGTTTGGCTCAGTGGATAGAGCGTCGGATTGCGGACTGAAAGGTACCAGGTTCGATTCCGGTTGGGGGCATGTATCCTGGTTGCAGGCACATCTCCACTGTGGGTCGTGCAGGATGTGGCTGATCAATGTCTCTCTCTCATCGATGTTTCTGACTTTCTATCTCTCTCCCTTCCTCTCTGTAAAATATCAATAAAATATTTTTAAAAAATTTTATTTTACATGTTCATTGGGTTTTTATTTTTATATTTTATTTAATAAATTTGTATTGTGCAGATTATTATAATTGTTCCTCTTTTTTTCCCCCATAGCTCCCCTCCACCTGGTTCCCAACTAGCCCTCTACCCTTACCTCCCCCCACCACTGTCCTCATCCATAGGTGTACAATTTTTGTCTAGTCTCTTCCCGTACCTTTTTCTCCCTGAGAATTGTCAGTTCACTCCCTTTCTATGCCCCGATTCTGTTATATTCACCAGTTTATTCTGTTCATCAGATTTTTATATTCACTTGATTTTTAGATTAACTTATTGATAGATATGTATTTGTTGTTCATAATTTTTAAAAAATATATATTTTATTGATTTTTTTACAGAGAGGAAGGGAGAGGTATAGAGCGTTAGAAACATCGATGAGAGAGAAACATCAATCAGTTGCCTCCTGCATGCCCCTACTGGGGATATGCCCACAAGCAAGGTACATGCCCTTGACTAGAATTGAACTTGGGATCCTTCAGCCTGCAGGCCGACGCTCTATCCACTGAGCCAAACTGGTTTCGGCCATAATTTTTATCTTTACCTTTTTCTTCTTCCTCTTCTTAAACAATACCTTTCAGCATTTCATATAATACTGGTCTGGGGTTGATGAACTCCTTTAGCTTTTTCTTTATATGACCTTCAATTCTGAATGATAGCTTTGCTGGGTAAAGTAATCTTGATTGTAGGTTCTTGCTATTGATCACTGAATATTTCTTGCCACTCCCATCTGGCCTGCATAGTTTCTGTTGAGAAATCAGCTAACAATCATATGGGTGCTCCCTTGTAGATAATTAACTGTTTTTCTCTTGCTGCTTTTAATATTCTCTCTTTGTCTTTTGCTCTTGGAATTTTAATTATGATTACTCTTTGGACTCCTTTTGTTTGGGGTTCTCTGCACTTCCTGGACTTGTAAGTCTACTTCTTTCAACAGGTAAGGGAAGTTTTCAGTCATTATTTCTTCAAATAGGTGTTCAGTATTTGCTCTCTCTCTTCTTCTGGCACTCCCATAATTCTGATGCTGGTATGCTTAAAGTTGTCCCAGAGGTTCCTTACACTATCTTCATATTTTTGTATTTTTTTTCTTTTTTCTTTTCCGGTTGAATGTTTTTTGCTTCTTTGTATTTCAAATCTTTGATTTGATTTTTGCAATCCTCTAGTCTGCTGCTAGGTCTCTGTATAATATTTTTTTTTATTTCAGTCAGTGTATGCTTAATTTTTTATTGGTCCTTTTTCATATCCTCGAGGGTCTTGCTAAACTTATCAACCTTTTCTAGGAAATTCTTGAAAAACCTTGGTTTTGAACTCTATATCCAGTCATTTGCTTTCCTCTATTTATTTGTGATGTTTCTTTGTCTCTACATTTTGGCTGTTTCCCTGAATTGATAGAGTGGCTTTGTGTGCTAGGTGTCCTATAGGGCCCAGTGGCTCAGCCTCCTCAGTTACCTGAAGTGGAAACTCTTGTCGCACTCCTTTGTGGCTGTGTGCACAGTCTTGTTGTAATTAAGCTTTGATTGTTGTTGGCATCACTGGGGGGAATTGACTGCCCGGCCAATTGGCTGTGAGGATCAGCTGTGTCTACGCTGGAGAACTTCTGTGCTGGAGCTACTATTTTGATTCTTAATATTATAAAAGTTAAGTGAAAAAATTTTCGCTTAAAGTAGTAGTTTTAATATGATATCTGGCAACAGTATAGATTTCTTTTTGGCCCATACATGTCTGAATTTTTGTATCTTATTTTAATCTTGAAAATTGTATAATTAATAAAATGCCAAGTCTTTAGGTGGCAGTCAGTGAATTAAAAATCTTTTCATACTACTTATTGATCCAGTGGATAGTGTGCTGTAAGAACCACCCTGGAAAGTACTATATAGATTTAGACTGAGACTACTACTTTTTAAATTCCAGTGATTATCAGCAGTTAAAATATGTGTAAGGCTTAAGTGAAAGGAAAGGGATAGTGAGAAGCATAAAAGAAGATATAACATGAGAAAAAGTATTCTTCCAACAATTGTTTTATTCAGAACCTTCTGAATCTGAAGGCAATCCTAACCAGTAGTCAGTAGTTAAGAATAATGATCAGATGATTCCAGATTATGTTCCAATCACAATTTTCTGTATTTGTTCAAACATATATCCAAAAACTTTTAAAAAATAATTATTTATTATTCAAAGTATTACACATGTCCCCTTTTGGGCCCCTCCAGCCTGCCTGAGCCCCCTACCCCAGGCCCTCACCACCTCATTGTCCCGTGTCCATGGGCCATGCATATATATATGCATACAAGATCCTTGGTTGATTACCTTCCACTCACCAACCCTCCTCATCTCCCCTCTCAGATTCCACACTCTGTTCTATGCTTCCATGTCTCTGTATCCACTCCCTTCATCAGTTTATTTTGTTACTTAGATTCCACATAAGGGTGAGATCATGGGATACTTGTCTTTCTCTGACTGACTTATTTCACTTAGCATGATACTGATCCTTCTTTTTTACTGCTGCATAGTATTCTGTTGTATAAATGTACCATAGCATTTTTATCTACTCATCTACTGACTAGAGGCTCAGTGCACAAATTTCATGAACTGGGGGCGGGGGAAGGGTCTCACAGCCTGGCTTGTGCCCTCTCCGGGGATGCCTGACTAGCAGTTGGACATCCTTAGTGCTGCCACGGAGGTAGGAGAGGTTCCCACCTCCACTGTGAGCCCAACTCAGGGCTTCTGGCTGAGCAGTACTCCCCCTGCAGGAGCCCACTGACCACCATGGGTCAGCTCCTGTGTCGAGAGTCTGCCTCCTGGAGGTCAGTGTGCATCATAGTGACTGGTTCACTTAAACTGCCATTCAGTATATTTGCATATTAGCCTTTTATTATATAGGATGGGCACTCAGGTTGTTTCCAGATATTACCTATTGTAAATTGTGCTGCTATGAACATAGGGTTGCATACATCCTTTCTGATTGGTGTTTCAGGTTTCTTTGTATTATAAAACTTTTGAATGGCTAAGTTACTTATTATGCTATTGTCAAACATATTCTAAAGGACATTTTATCTGAGAACAGCCCTATCTCTAAAGGTAAGAGTAGCAATGCCAAAAAAAAGTAAGTGGTAAATTTTAATAGGTGCCAATTTTTTTTTTCCTAGTTCTTCCATATCCTTTTCAGATGACTGAAATTCATAGAAACTTTAGTGCTGCTTCTAGGGACATTTAAAAATTGTGAGTAGTTTTCCCAAATTTTGGAAGAAAAGTAGTGTTTTAGTATGTTTGTAAATGGATATATGCTTTCCTCTTAAGTCTTAATCATATGAATAGTTTTATTTCCACAGTACAACTGATGTTAATACATTTTGCCATAAACTTTCCTTATAGAAGACATCTGCATAAATATACTTAAATACATATTTCTGTTTTGAATATGCACTTAAAGGCAAGAAGGATCAATTCAGGAAATACTTGAAAAGAATAAAAGTGGGAGGCTTACAGTGGCAGTTATTAAAATGTATCACAATACTGTAGTAATTAAATCAGTGATCCTGATGCAAGTTGAAAGAGCATGAGAGTATAGAAAAGAAATTACATAAATAGCCCTGACCAGTTTGGCTCAGTGGATAGAGCGTTGGTCTGTGGACTGAAAGGCCCCAGGTTTGATTCCAGTCAAGGGCATGTATGTACCTTGCTTGTGGGCACATCCCCAGTAGGGGGTGTGCAGGAGGCAACTGATCGATGCTTCTCTCTCATCAATGTTTCTAATTATCCCTCTCCCTTCCTCTCTGTAAAAAATCAATTACACACACACACACACAGACACAGAGTTTGTATTTAAAGGTAGCATTTCAATTCTGGAAAAACAATCATGTAGTCAATAAATAGTTCAAGAATAGCTGGAGGAAATTGATAGTAGAGTTTTAAGATTGGAGAGTTAAATGTAGAAAAATTAAGCTGTACTAAACCAGAAGAAAAAATGTAACTCTTGTAAAAATCTTGAGTTAGGAAAACAAAAGCTGAATTGGGAAAAATTATAAAAGAAAAATATTGGTAGATTAAACCTAAAAAAATGTATACTGTGTATTTTAAACGGTAACTTTTTAAAAAATATGTTTTGATTTTTTTACAGAGAGGAAGGGAGAGTTAGAAACATCAATGAGAGAGGAACATCGATCAGCTACCTCCTGTACCCCCCTCCCCCCACAATGGGGGATGTGCCTGCAACCAAGGTATGTGCCCTTGACCAGAATTGAACCTGGGACCTTTCAGTCCACAGGCTGGCACTCTATCCACTGAGCCAAACTGGTTTCAACTAAATAGTAACTTTTTAATGGAGTAACCCTTATTATAAAGAGATAAGGCAGTGACAAACTGGGGAAAGTATTTGTAACATATATGATAGGTAAAGTTCCAGTGAAAATTAAGATTAATATCTCCATTGAAAAAATGAAAAAATAATATTCACAATTTACAAAAGAAATACAAATAGTATAATGAGAATCAAAGAGATCCAATAAACAATGAAAATAAACAATGAGATAGTTTTCCTCCAATTTACAAATATTAAAAATATTTTGTTTTAATATATTTTTATTGATTTCAGAAAGGAAGGGAGAGAGAGAGAAATATCAATTTTCCCAACACCATTTATTGAAGAGACTGTCTTGACTCCATTGTATGTTCATGCCTCCTTTGTCAAATATTAATTGGGTCGATATCTGGGTTCTCTATTCTATTCCATTGGTCTATATGTCTGTTCTTGTGCCAGTACCAGGCAGCTTTGTAATATAGCTTGAAATTTGTTATTGAGATCCCACCTACTTTGTTCTTTTTTCTCAGGATTGCTGTAGCTATTCAGGGTCTTTTTTATTCCAGATGAATTTTTGGAAAGTTCTTTTCAGGTCTGTGAAATATGCCATTGGTATTTTAATGGGGAATGCATTGAATCTATAGATTGCTTTATGTAGCATGGACATTTTAATGATGTTGATTTTACCAACCCATGAATATGGTATGCTCTTCCATCTATTTATGTCTTTCTCTATCTCTTTTTTCAATGTCTTATAGTTTTCTGAGTAGAGGTCTTTTACCTCCTTAGTTAGGTTTATTCTTAAATATCTTATTTTTTTGTGTGTGTGCGATGGTAAATGGGATTGTTTCTTAGTCTCTCTTTATGTAAGTTCATGGTTGGTGTATAGAAATGCCATAGATTTCTTGGCATTAATTTTGTATGCTGCTACTTTGCTGAATTCATTTATTAAGTCTAATAATTTTTTGATGGAGTCTTTCAGATTTTCTATGTACAATAATATGTCATCTGCGAATAAGAACAATTTTACGTCTTCTTTTCCAATTTGGATGCCTTTTATTTCTTCTTCTTATCTGATTGCTGTGGCTAGAATTTCCAATACTATGTTTAACAGGAGTGGTGAAAGTGGACATACCTGTATTATTCCTGTTCTTAGGGGAAATGGTTTTAGTTTTTGCCCATTGAGTATGATGTTGGCTGTGGGTTTGTCATGTATGCCTTTTATTATGTTGAGGTATGATCCTTCTATTCCCACCTTGCTGAGAGTTTTTATCAAGAAAAGGTCTTGGATTTTGTCAAATGCTTTTTCTGCATCAATTGATATGACTATGTGGTTTTTATCTCTCAATTTGTTTATGTGATGTATCACGTTTATTGATTTGCGGATATTGTACCATCCTTGCATCCCTGGGATAAATCCTATTTGGTCATGGTGTATGACCTTTCTGATGTACTGCTGGATCCCATTTGCTAGGATTTTGTTGAGTATTTTTGCATATATGTGCATGAGGGATATTGGCCTGTAATTCTCTTTCATTGTATTGTCTTTATCTGGTTTTGGTATTAGGGTGATGCTGGCTTCATAGAATGAGCTTGGAAGTGTTCCTTCTTCTTTAATTTTTTGGAGTAGTCTGAGGAGAATAGGTTTTAATTCTTCTTTGAATGTTTGGTAAACTCCCCTGTGAAGCTGCTTTGCCCTGGGCTTTTGTTTGCTGGAAGTTTTTTTTTTTTAATTTTTAAAAAAATATTTTATTTATTTTTTACAGAGAGGAAGGGAGAAGGATAGAGAGTTAGAAACATCAATGAGAGAGAGACATTGATTAGCTGCCTTCTGCACACCCCCCACTGGGGATTTGCCTGCAACCAACGTACATGCCCTTGACCAGAATCGAACCTGGGACCTTTCAGTCTTCAGGCTGACGCTCTATCCACTGAGCCAAACCGGTTTCAGCTGCTGGAAGCTTTTTAATGACTGCTTCAATTTCTTTCATAGTTATTGTCCTATGGAGATGTTTAGATTCTTCCTGGTTGAGTTTTGGAAAGTTGTAGTTTTCCGGGAATATGTCCATTTCCTCCAGGTTGTCCAGTTTGTTGGAATAGAGTTGTTCATAGTATTTTTTAACAATCCTTTGTATTTCGGTGGGGTCTGTTGTTATGTCTCCTCTTTCATTTCTGATTTATTTATTTTTATTTTTTAAATATATTTTATTGATTTTTCACAGAGAGGAAGGGAGAGGGATAGAAAGTTAGCATCATCAATGAGAGAAAGACATCGATCAGCCGCCTCCAGCACACCCCCTATGGGGATGTGCCCACAACCAATGTACATGCCCTTGACCGGAATCGAACCTGGGACCTTTCAGTCTGCAGGCCAATGCTCTATCCACTGAGCCAAACCAATTTCGGCTGATTTGTTTATTTGGGTCCTTTCTCTTTGCTTCTTGGTGAGCCTGGCTAGAGGTTCATCAATCTTGTTTATCCTTTCAAAGAACCAACTCTTGGTTTTGTTGATCTTTTGTATTATTATTATTTTTTGGCCTCTATGTCATTTATCTCTGCTCTGATCTTTATTATTTCCTTCTTTCTGTTTACATTGGACTTTTCTTGTTGCTCTCTTTCTAACTCTTTGAGTTGTAGGGTTAGATAATTTATTACCATTGTTTCTTGATTTTTTTTTGCAGTAGGCTTGTAGAGCTATGAACTTCCCTCTCAAGACTGCTTTCACTGTGTCCCATAGATTTTGGATTGTTGTGTCTTTATTGTTGTTTGTTGCCATAATGTTTTTTTATTTTTTTATTTTTGATCTCTGTGGTAACCCAGTCATTTTTTAATAGCATGCTGTTTTGTCTCCATGTGTTTGATTTTTTTTGGATTGTTTTTATTGTAGTTGTTTTTCAGTTTTATGCCATTGTGATCTGAGAAGATGCCTGTTGTGATTTCTATCTTCTTGAGTTTGAAGAGATTTTGCTTGTGTCCTAATATGTGGTCTATTATTGAAAATATTCTGTGTGCACTGGAGAAGAATGTATATTCTGCAGCTTTGGGGTGAAATGTTCTAAAGATGTCAATTAAGTCCATCTTATCTAGTATATCATTTAGGATTACTCTTTCTTTGCTGGTTTTTTGTTTAGTTGATTTATCCAGTGTTGTCAGAGGGGTATTAAAATCCCTACTATGACTTTATTGCTATCAATCTCTCCCTTCATATCTTCCACAAGTTGTTTTATGTGTTTGGGTGCTCCTGTATTCAGTGCATATATGTTTATCAGAGTTATATCTACCCTAAGTCTTTTGATTGTTGCATTTAATTCATTTACATTTAATGTTGTTATTGATAAGTACATGTTTGTTGTCATCATATTTTTCCTTAATGTTTGTGTTTCTTCTTGCCTTTCTTTTTCTTTCATTTTTGTCATGAAGCTCGTGATTCCACCTTCAATTTTGAATGATAGCTTTGCTGGCTATAGTATTCTTGGGTTCAGTCCCTTGCTTTGCATCACTTTGTAAATTTCATTCCATTCCCTTCTGGCCTGGTATGTTTCTGTTGAGAAATCCATTGACATTCTAATACAGTGGTTCTCAACCTGTGGGTCGCGACCCCTTTGGGGGTTGAACAACTCTTTCACAGGGGTCACCTAAGACCATCGGAAAATGCAGATATTTACATCACGATGCATAACAGTAGCAAAATTTCATGGTTGGGGGTCACCACCACATGAGGAACTGTATGCAAGGGTTGTGGCCTTAGGAAGGTTGAGAACCACTGTTCTAATAGGAGAACCCTTGTAGGTAACTTTATGGCTGCTTTTAAGATTCTTACTCTGGCATTGGTGTTTGCCAGTTAATTATGATGTGTCTTGGTGTTAGTCTTTTAGGGTTCATCTTGTTTGGGACTCTATGTGCTTCTTGGAATTGCATGGTTTTTTTACTTGCCAATATCAGGGAAGTTTTCTGACATTATTTCTTCAAACAGGTTTTCTATTCCTTGCTTCTCTTCCTCTCCTTCTGGTATCCCTATTATGTGAATGTTGTTTTGTGTTGTCCCAAAGCTCTCTTAGGCTCTCCTCTTGCTTTGTAATTATAGATCCAATTGGTTTTCTACCCAGGTTCTTTTGGGGATGGTGATACTGGTGTAATCTCTCAAGTCTCTTGGGCTTGGTAATCTAGTGTAGCTCCCTACTTGAGCTATTTGAAATCTCTTGATGTAGGCCTGTGAACTGGAGAGGCACCACTGCAGTCTAGAAGTCAGCAGCTGTGGAGGAAGGTGACCCAATTTTTGCTGTCTTGCACCCTTGATTGAAATCATGTGTGCCCAGAAGGAACTCATAGTGGCACCCTGGAACCATCTGTTGGGGTGATGGGGCTCAGGGGGCCTTTGCTCTGGAAAACGTGACTATAGTGTCCAGATTTATGTAGATGTGGAATAGGCATACTCAGCTTTTGCTGCTGAATCTGTGGTGGATAGGCACTCACTCCCAGTGGCAGCTCACAGGGGCACCCGTGGTACGTTTGCCAGCGAGGCACACTGAAACACTCCGAAAGGCCCTGACAGTGTAGCCCTGTAATTGAGGCATTTATGGGCAGGTATCCAGGATTATTGAATTCAGAATTCCTTCTGCTAGTGGGGAGTTCGCCCCTGTTTGTCCAAGATCACACCCAGGGAGAGCTCACAGTGGCTCCCACGAATGCCCTGTGGATAAATGAGCTCAGGGCGGCCTACCTGTTGGAAATGTGCATCTGTGAAGGTTCCTTTGCCAGTGCAGAGCTCTTATGCACTCTGAGGGGCCCTGGCACTAAAGTTGCACAGCTGCGGTTTCCATGGGCAGTTATTCAGGAAGAGGGAGTTCAGAATTTCTACTGCAGGGTCACACATCCTTGTCTGTACAGAATCACACCCGTAGGGGCTCCCATTAGCTCCCAGATGCTACCTACGGAGTGGTGTGCCCTGGATGCCTGCATACTGGAAACGCGCTAATGTGATGTCGGAAGTTCTGCCGCAGGAAGATACACTTATTGCTGTGGAGCGGTGCATCTTTGGAGGCGGAGGTCCCAGGATCTGCAGGTCTGTGGGTGGGGCAGCAGGATTTTGGGTGGAGTGGCTGCTGGGTTGCTGGACAGCTGCAAGACCTGTCTGGTTGGTGGTGCTGATGAGTTCCTAAAAGAGGCCGTTCTCCCCTTCAAGATGGCATGGGCTCCATGCCTGAGTCCTGCAGGCTGGGGAGTGCCTGCAGCAGTGTAGTCTCTCCCTGTCCAAGAGAGCCTGGTCTGCTGGCCCTTGCTGCTTGGGGCTTACCTGTCACTCACTCACACATTCTCCTTTCATCCCCTCACTTACTTCCCCTCCCTCACCTCCATCCTGCCAGCCACCATATTCCCTATCTACTCCCAAATTTCTCAATTCTGCACTTCATTTGTGTTTTTGTACCACCCCCTTTAAAAGAAAAGGGACTTTTCTTTTTAATCAGGCTGAGGTGACCATGCAATCACTTTAATAGGTATTATTCACTTACTCATCACTTAATCAACAAATGTTCCATTTGCTTTTTATGTGTCAGGCACTGTGCTAGGCTCTAGACACTAAATTATAACAACATAAATATGGTCCATGCATTCATGAAGCTTATAGGTTAATTGTGGTGGTCAGGGGTGGGTATGATCCAGACGAAGAACTTTGAAGGGCAAGTATAGGACTGTATGAGAACATTTAATAGGTTACTTAATCCTTCAACCTTGTTCTGTGATAGTAGAGAAGGGACATTTAAGCTGTTTCCAAAGAATGAGTTAGTTAGCCAGAAAAATTCCTGAAAGCATTCCAAGAAGAGAGAAGAGCATAATTGAAGCCCTATTGCAGCAGGAATTTGCAGAGGTTTGGGAATTGACAAAAGACTAGAGCATAATGAATGAAAGACAAGATGAACTGGAGGGACAGCAGGTACCAAAGAGAACAGACTCAAGAATTTTAGCCTATCCTTAGAGCGCTAGGGAAGTATTGAAGGGACTTAAACAGGATCATGAAAGAATCCATTTTTGTAATATTTTGGTTATAAAAGTATACATACGAAGATGCTGGAGCCTGACACTATTAAATGTTAGAATCATACAACTAACTCCCCTTTTTCAAATTATTTGTAATAGCCATTAATTATGAGTTCCTCAGTCAGACATAAGTGGAAGTTGCCTTGGAATTAATAAAATAATTTTCTGCTTTGTGTGTGTGTGTGTGCATGTGTGTGTGTGTGTGTGTGTGTGTGTGAGAGAGAGAGAGAGAGAGAGAGAGAGAGAAAGAGAGAGAGAGAGACAGGAAGGAAATAGCTGGTAGTTAAAATACTATTTTTTTAAAAATATATTTTATTGATTTTTTACAGAGAGGAAGGGAGAAAGATAGAAAGTCAGAAACATTGATGAGAGAGAGACATCGATCAGCCGCCTCCTACACACCCCACTGTGGAGATGTGCCCACAAGCAAGGTATATGCCCCCAACTGGAATCGAACCCGGGACCTTTGAGTCCGCAAGCCGACGCTCTATCCACTGAGCCAAACCAGTCTCGGCTAAGATACTATTTTAAAAATTTAACATAGCAATAAGAATTTACCTAAATCTACTTAGCATGCCAATAATTTATGCATCATGCAGTATTAGAAATTCTCAAACTGCTATATTTTATATTTGGTTATTTTTTTATTCTAAGAAATTATGACAGATTTATGTAAGAATTTGTTTAAACTCCTAAGTTTTTTACTTAATAGAAATGATTGTTATTCTATTCTTATTTATTTTTTCATCACAAATGTTAGGATGCACTCTTTTGTTTATGTTATCAGCTTCTTTAGAGATTATTCAGAGTTATCATTTGGACTAGTTAAATTTATCTTGAGCCATAGTTTCTATATTTAATGGACACCTAGCACTATGCCTTGCACATAGTAGGCACTCAAAAATAAGTTCAGTGAATCAAGGTATCTGATATAGTTAACTTCTTAAAATTTTATTTTTCAATTACAGTTTATATTCAATATTATTGAATATAAGTTTCAGGTATATAACATAGTGATTAGATAATCATATACTTTATAAAGGATCCTCCATCCAATATTTCCAGTACCCACGAGGCACCATAAATAGTTAGTACAATATTCTTAACTATATTCTCTATGTTGTACTTTACATCCCCATGACTATTTTATAACTACCAATTTGTACTTCTTAATCCCTTGAACTTTTTCACCCAATCTCCCAACAACACCCTCTGGAAACCATTAGTCTCTTCCAGTCTTTTTCAATTTTTATTTGTTCATTTATTTTGTTTTTTAGATTCCACATAAAAGTGAATCATATGGTATTTGTCTTTCTTTGTCTGACTTATTTTACTTAGCACAATACTCTCTAGGTTCATCCTTGCTGTTGAAAATGGTAAGATTTTCTTCTTTTTTTTCCATACAGTGCTCTTAATTTCACCTTATAAAAATGTCCTTCCTTAATTCCTTCCCTTCACAGAAAACATATTTCTCTGTTTGAGACTTATTTTCTTTCTGGAAGTTCTACTCTGAATATTATTATTTTGTGGTTTTCCCTTTCTCAAAATTCCTTTTTAAGGTTTAATTGTCCTGAGTCTTTTTTTGAAATTCATGTACTTTGTATTTTAAATCTTTGTTTGCCATTTTTCTCTTAGAAAATCTATATTCCTTTCTCTTTTGATCTAAGTTAATTTATATTAAAAAATGTCTGAGTCTGTTAATGATTTTGTGTTTCACCATATTTTAATTGCAGTTTTCCCAGCCTGAGGAACTATTGAATTGTTACTATATATTTAAAAAGCATAATTTATGTATTCTATGTTTTTAGTCTATTGAAGACAATGAAGTATATTTGCCTAATGATGAAATTTGGACCTATGATATTGATAGTGGGTTGTGGTAAGTAATTTTAAATTTCAGAATGTCCAGTCTTTTTATTTTTTATTCTTATATATATTGATTTTTACAGAGAAGAAGGGAAAGGGATAGAGAGTTAGAAACATCGATGCGAGAGGAACATCGATCAGTTGCCTCCTGCACACCCCTTACTGAGGATATGCCCACAACCAAGGTACATGCCCTCAGAATCGAACCTGGGACTGTTCAGTCTGCAGGTTGACACTCTATCCACTGAGCCAAACCAGTTAGGGCTGTCCAGTCTTTTTAAAATTGAATTTATTGGCAGGGGGTGACATTAATAAAATCATAGATTTCACCTGTACAACTCAATAAAACATCATCTGCATATGGTATCATGTGATCACCATATATGTTATAAATATTTTTATAGACTCAGGGGAATTTAAGACCATATTTAGAACATACTGCACCACTGCCGAAACCAGTTTGGCTCAGTGGATAGAGTGTTGGCCTGCGGACTGAAAGGTCCCAGGTTCGATTCCGGTCAAGGGCATGTATCCTGGTTGTGGGCACATCCCCAGTAGGGGGCATGCAGGAGGCGGCTGATCGATGTCTCTCTCTCATGGATGTTTCTAACTCTCTATCCCTCTCCCTTCCTCTCTGTAAAAAAATCAATTAAAAAAAACAAAAACATACTGCACCACTTATTTCTCCCTTTCCTTTTCTTTCAATGCTTTATTCTCTCTGGCTATTTCTTTCCGCTGCTCCCTTTCTTTCTTCACTATTTATCTTTTAGCATTCCTCATAATTCTAAGGCTGTCTCTGAAGACTTTGTTCTGCTAATTAATTCCCAATTCTGATGACACATGTGAAGATAAAAAATATTTACAGTGATTCTTCTTAGAGTCTTTACAGTATTGGCTACCATTCTATTTTAATTGTAATTGTCAGTGTCAATTTTCATTAAAAAAAAAAAAACTCCTGAAATTCAAAGGGAATTTTAATTTGCTTTTCTGGAAAGTTTTGAAATTTTATATTATTCTTGCTGTAGGACAATGCATCTCATGGAAGGAGAACTCCCTACCTCCATGTCAGGAAGTTGTGGTGCTTGCATTAATGGAAGGCTGTACGTTTTTGGAGGATATGATGACAAAGGATACAGCAATCGAGTAATATTTTCTTTCAACTCAGGCATGCAGCAAAATGTGTAATATTTAGTGTAGTATTTTATCTCATAAGTTTACAAATATTTTATATGTTGTTTTTTAAAATTTATTTCAGAGAGAGGAAGGGAGAGGGAGAGATAGAAACATCAATAATGGCAGAGAATCATTGATTGACTGCCTCATGTAATTCCACTACTGGGGATGTAGCCCACAATTCAGGCAATGTACCCTGACCGGGAATCGAACCGTGACTTATTGGTTCATAGGTCAAAACTCAACCAGTGAGCCACACTGGCTAGAATCAAGTTTACGTATATTTAAAAAAGAAGATATATATAGAAAATCTTGTGTTTATGATTATAAGGTTTGAGAGTGAAAATGTAGTGGTTGTGCTTTTCTTCCATATCTTTCTACTACAGAATTAACTATATACTTAATTAACATCTATATGGCAAAAGAATGATGGGAAAAGATCTAGTTCAGTATATTTTATATATCATTTTTGCTTCTAAAACATAGTTTCATTTTATTATCTCCACAGGCAAAATTTTTACCTTTTAAGAAGAAAAAGTAATATTAATTTTAGATAATATAATTCTCAGATATGGATTCAGTTTTCAGATGCCCTGTCTGTTAATGGAATTCTTCTCTTTTAAAGCTTTATTTTGTTAATTTGCGAACCAGAGATGGAACCTATGTTTGGGAAAAAATCACCAACTTTGAAGGAAAACCACCCACACCACGTGATAAACTTTCTTGCTGGGTATATAAAGACAGGTAATGCACAAAATCACCTCATTAACTACATAGAATGATCTCATAGCTTTGTGGCCAAATAGGGACAGCATGAGAGTTTGAATTTTTTTCATCATATAATTACAAAGGTGTGTTTTTTTTTTATGTTAATGGTAACAGCTGTTTTAAACCCTAGAAGAGCTAAGTAAAAAAAATAAACGTGGGAACAAAACTTTGTTTTTTAAAAAGAAACTTACTTAATTAAAATTCTGAATACTTCACATGGTTCAAAACCATATTAAAAACACTACCATGAAAGCTTTGGCTCCCACTCCCTCATGCACTTCTACTAATAACTTTTGTATTGTTCTGGCAGTGGTTCCCAAAATTGTCTGCCATTGTAATCACCTGGGCATCTTAAAAATTCCAAAGCCCAGGTGACATTCTAGACAGATCAGACTACAGTCTCTGGGAGTATGAGTTTTTGAACCTCCTCAGATGATTGCAAGATGCAGACAAGTTTGGAAACCAGGAAACCACTGCCATCGTGTTACTTTATGCAAATAGAAGCAAATATGTATGTATGTATGTATGTATGTATGTATGTATGTATGTATTGATCTTTTTTTACTCTTCTCCTTATATAAATATTTCTGTACACTGTTCTGTACCCTGCTACTTCTTTTAGTTAACAGTATAGACTTGATGATCTTTCATCTTTCTGTATCCCTATTTAGGAAGTTGGTTCTTGATTTTTTTTTCTTTTTGCAGCTGCATAGTATTTTCCTCTTAAATATAAATACCATTGTTTATTTAATTGTTACCTTGTTTATTGTTTCAACTCCTTTCTGCAAACTATGCTTTAATTAATCTGTATATATGTGTCTGTTTGCATATCACATAGATCTATTGAATAAAATTCCAGAATTAAATGGTTGGGTCAAAAGCTAATGCATTTGTAATTTTGTAGATGTTTAGTTTGCTAAGGCTGCTGTAAAAAAGTACCACAAACCCAGTGGCTTAAACAGAAATGTACTGTCTCACAGTTCTTGATGCTAGAAGTCTGAGATCAAGATGTCAGCAGAGTGACATTGATTAATAAGGTAGATTTCTATGATATAAGATCTGTATATCACACTGTGTATCCACCACCTGAAGTCATATATTTTTCATCACCATATATTAGGCCTCTTTTACCTCCTACCTCCAACCCCTTCAATCATGTGGTTTTTATACTCCATTTTATGTGATGTATCACATTTAGTAATTTGTGGATTTTGAACCAACCTTGCATCCCTGGAATAAATCCCACTTAATCGTGGTGTATGATCTGTTTAATATATTGCTGGATCTGGTTTGTTAATATTTTGTTGAAGATTTTAGTATTTATGTTCATCAGGAATGTTGGCCTATAATTTTTTTTCTTAAGTGTCTTTATCTCATTTTAGAATTAGAATAATGTTGGCCTTGTAAAATGATTGTGGGTATCTTACCTTCTCTTGAATTGTTTCAAATAGTTTGAGAAGAATGGATGCTAGTTCTTTGAAATTTTGATAAAATTCACCTATGAAGCCATCTGATCCAGGACTTTTATTTGTTGGGTGCTTCTTAAAAATTATTATTTCACTAGTTTTAACCTGTCTATTCAGATCTCTAATTCCTCCTGATTCAGTTTTGGAAGATTGTATGTTTCTAGAAATTGATCAATTTCTCCCTGATTGTCCAATTGTTGGTATATTTGTATTCATAATATTTTCTTACAATCCTTTGCATGTCTTTCATAACAGTTATTGCTTCTTCTCTTTCATTTCTGATTTTATTTATTTATGTCCTCTCTCTTTTTTTCTTGATGTTTAATGTTAAATGTTTTGCAATCTTATTTATCTCTTCAAAGAACTAGCTCTTGGTTTCGTTGACTTTTGTAAAAAATAATCATCACTTGAGGATATTTTTTCATTCCTTTTAGATAGAGTGGAAAGGAGGGAGTGAGAGCGAGATGGGGGGGAATAGGGGAGAAAAGAAAGAGACAGAGAGAGAGAGAGAGAGAGAGAGAGAGATTAATTGGTTGTCTTCTGCACACACCTGGCCCAGAAACGAACCTGAAACCCAGGTTAGTGCCATTGATGGGAATTGAACCCACAACTCTTCCGTGATGCATGGGCCAGCACACTAACAATTGAGCAGCTCAGGCCAGGGCTCATTGATATTTTATATTGTTTTTTAGACTTTATTTTGTTTACTTCTGTTCTGATTGTTTTACTTTCCTTCTAATCACTTTGGACTTCGTTTTTTTTTTTTTTCCAGTTCTGTTAAGTATAAAGTCAGGTTGTTTATTTGAGATTTTTTTTTTGTTTCTTGAGATAGACCTGTAATGCTATAAATTTCCTTCTTAAGACTCCTTTTGCTGTGTCACATAGATTTCGGGTTATTTTCTCATTTTAATTTGTTTCAAGATATCTTTTGATTTCTTTGTCCTCATTGTTAATCCATTTATTATTTAGTAACATGTTATATAGCCTTTGTGTCTGCATTTTTCAGTTTTTTTTCCTTTTTCTTTTTTTAAATTAATTTTTATTAATTTTCTATACATATCTCCCCATTGCCTCCCCTCCCTCCCAGGCATACCCCAACCCCCCAGTGTCTGTGATCATTGGTTATGCTTATATGCATGCATACAAGTCCTTTGATTGAGCACTTATCTACCTCACCTAACTTTAATCTTTCTGCTGTAATTTCACAGTCTGTTTGATGCTTTATGATTTTTGTCCCCCTGAGATTATCAGTCTACTCCCTTTCTGTGCTCCTTATTCTATTATATTCACCAGTTTATTCTGTTGATCAAATTTTTAATTCACTGAATTTTTAGATTCACTTGTTGATAGATATGTATTTGTTGTTCATAATTTTTTGTCTTTAACCTTTTTCTTCTTCCTCTTCTAAAAGAGTACCTTTCAGCATTTCATATAATACTGGTTTGGAGTTGATGAACTCCTTTAGCTTTTTCTTCTCTGTGAAGCTCTTTATCTGCCCTTCAATTCTGAATGATAGCTTTGCTGGATAGATTATTCTTGGTTGTAGGTTCTTGCTATTCATCACGTTGAATATTTCTTGCCACTCCCATCTGGCCTGCATCATTTCTGTTGAGAAATCAGCTGACAGTCGGATGGGTGCTCCCTTGTAGGTAATTAACTGTTTTTCTCTTGCTGCTTTTAATATTCTCTCTTTGTCTTTTGCTCTTGGTATTTTAATTATGATGTGTCTTGGTGTGGTCCTCTTTGGATTCCTTTTATTTGGGGTTCTGTGTCCTTCCTGTACTTGTAAGTCTATTTCTTTTACCAGATGTGGGGAGTTTTCAGTCATTATTTCTATAAATAGGTTTTCAGTATCTTGCTCTCTCTCTTCTTCTGGCACCCCCACAATTCTGATGTTGGTACGCTTGAAGCTGTCCCATAGGCTCCTTACATTATCTTCACATTTTTGGATTCTTGTCTCTTCTTGCTTTTCCAGTTGAATGTTTTCTGCTTCTTTATATTTCAAATTTTTGACTTGATTCTTGCCATCCTCTAGTCTGCTGTTAGGACTATGTATAATATTTTTTATTTCAGTCAGTGTCTCTAGTATGTCCTTTTTCATCTCCTCCTGGGTGTCACTAAATTTATCCAACTTTTCTAGCATATTCTTGAAAAACCTTATAAGCGTGGTTTTGGACTCTATATCCAGTCATTTTTTTCCCTCCATTTCTTTTGTTTGTAATCCCTTCCTTGTCTCGGCATTTTTACTATGCAGGGGAAACTTCTGTGTTGAATTCAGCTTTATGATACCAGACTTGCAAAACTGAAGAAGCCTCTGTTGAGCTTGGGAGGGGTGGAGTCTGAGGGCTTAAGGGACCACCTTGCCTTCCAGTCGGCGCCGCCCTCCATGGCCCCTGAGTCTCAGGTGACTGGGTAATCGCTGGAGCAGTCCTCCTTGGCACACACCCGCAGTGCCTCTAACCACTGCCTTTCCGGCTCCCCTGCGCACCAGGACCACACGAGTCTAGGTCCCCAGGGTTTCGCCCGAAACAGGGGCTTAGTGAAGTTATAAGTGGCACAGTTGGGAGGGTCTGTCTCCCACCCACTCGCGAAAGCCAGCGGCACAATCAGCAATCTGTCCTGTGCGCAGTGCCATGCGCGCCACCAGGCCTCTGATCTTTTGCGACTCCCCTAAATTTCCGTGCACTTCTCTCTTTTCACAGTCCAAACTCCCCCCGTATGAGTTTCGGCTGGATCTGGGGTTTAGTGTTGTAAGATAAGGGGTTCAATGCCTTTGAGAGTCTCCGTTTCCCTCCCGCCAGAGAAAGCCAGCCAGGTACTCCGGTACCCACTCTCTCAGCGCACTCGTCTCCGTACCTCAGCTTTTTGCAGCTCCTCTGGGTTTCTGTGAGCCCCTCTCTTTCCTTCTAGCTGTAGAACTTCCACTCCGCCAGCTTTCCTGTGGTTCTGGATGATATCCGTTCTGTCTTTTAGTTGTAGTTTTGAAATTGTTGTGCGAGGCAGCAGTGTAGGTGTTTACCTATGCCGCCATCTTGGATTCTCTCTCTCCATTTTTCAGTTTTTTTCTTGTGATTGATTTCTTATTTCATACCACTTTGGTCAGAAAAGATGCTTGATATGATTTCAATCTTCTTAAATTTACTGGGACTTGTTTTTTGTCCTAACATGTGGTCTATCCTAGAAAATGATCCATTGACCATATATTGATAGATATATACTTATTTTTCTTGAAAAGAATGTATATTCTGCTACTTTAGATGAAATGCTCTGAAGATATCAATTAATCTGATCTAGTGTTTCACTTAATGCCACCATTCTGTTGTTATTTTTTTGTTTATTTTTGTTTTATTTCAGAAGTTTTTATTTTTAAAAACATATTTTATTGATTATTTATTTATTTATTATTTTAATAAATTTTTATTGTTCAGATTAGTACATTTGTTCTTCTTCCTCCCCCAATATCTCTCTTCCACCTGGCTTCCACCCCACACTCTGCCCTTACCTCCCCCCATTGTCCTCATCCATACATGTATGATTTTTGTCCAGTCTCTCCTTGCACTCCCCTCACTCCTTTCCCCCTGAGAATTATCAGTCCACTCCCTTTCTATGCCCCTGATTCTATTATATTCACCAGTTTATTCTGTTCATCAGATTTTCTATTCACTTGATTTTTAGATTCACTTGTTGATATATATGTATTTGTTGTTCCTAATTTTTACCTTTACCTTTTTCTTCTTCCTCTTCTTAAAGAATACCTTTCAACATTTCATATAATACTGGTTTGGTGTTGATGAACTCCTTTAGTTTTTTTCTTATCTGTGAAGCTCTTTATCTGACCTTCAAGTCTGAATGATAGCTTTGCTGGGTAGAGTAATGTTGGTTTTAGGTTCTTGCTATTGATCATTTTGAATATTTCTTGCCACTCCCATCTGGCCTGCATAGTTTCAGTTGAGAAATCGGCTGACAGATGAATGGATGTTCCCTTGTAGGTAATGAACTGTTTTTCTCATGCTGCTTTTAATATTCTCTCTTTGTCTTTTGCTCTTCGTATTTTAATTATGATGTGTCTTGGTGTAGTCCTCTTTGGATTCCTTTTATTTGGGGTTCTGTGTGCTTCCTGACTTGAAGTCAATTTCTTTTACCAGATGGGGGAAGTTTTCAGTCATTATTTCTTCAAATAGGTTTTCTTGCTCTCTTTCTTCTTCTGGTACCCCCATAATTCTGATTTTGATACGCTTGAAGTTGTCCTAGAGGCTCCTTACAGTATCTTCACATTTTTTATTCTTTTTTTCTTTTCCAGTGGAGTGTTTTTTGCTTCTTTGTATTTCAAATCTTTGACTTGATTCTTGCAATTCTCTAGTCTGTTGTTAGGTTTCTGAATAATTTTTTTTTATTTTAATCAGTATATGTTTAATTTCTAGTTGGTCCTTTTTCATCTTCTCTTGGGTCTCGTGAAATTCATCAATTTTTTCTTTTTAAAAAAATATATTTTATTGATTTTTTACAGAGAGGAAGGAAGAAGGTTAGAGTGTTAGAAACATAGGATGAAAGAGAGACATCGATCAGCCACCTCCTGCACGCCCCCTACTGGGGATGTGCGTGCAACCAAGGTACATGCCCTTGACCGGAATTGAGCCTGGGACCTTTCAGTCTGCAGGCTGACGCTCTATCCACTGAGCCAAACCAGTTTTGACTATCCATTTTTTCTAGGAATTTTTTTTATTGTTATATTGCTATAGCTTTATTTAAGTATAAGTTACATACAGTAAAATTTACCAGTTTTAATTGCACCATGGTATCTGTCTTGAAAATGTACAGTTTCATATCAATGACCACATTTATAACACAGAACATTTTTCTCATGCCCAAGTTTTTTGTTTTTGCCCCTGTTCAGACAATTCCCTCCACTCTCTGACCTCTGGCAACCAGTAATCTGTTTTCCATCACTATAATTATGACTTTTCTGCAATCATAGAAATGGAATCATATAGTATGTAGCTTTTGTGACTTGCTTCTTTCACTTTACATAATGCTTTACAGATTCATCATTGTTCTGCATGTATCGGTGGTTTGCTCCCTTTAACATGGAGGAATGTTCTATTGTATGAATATCCCAGTTTGTTTATCAGTCCAACAGTTGGTGGACTTGACATTTCAAGGTTTTGACTATTATGAATAAAGCTGCTACAAGTGCTCACATATGAGTGTTTGAACGGCCATATAATTTTCTTTATCTTCAGTAAATAAGTGTTGCTTTGTACATTTAACCCTGTAAAAAATTGCCAAAAATCTTTTTCTAAATTCGGTGTACCTTTACATATCTTCACCAGCAATGTATGAGATTTCCAGTTGCTTTACATACTCTGTAACACTTCATATTGTCAATTTATTGTGATCTTAGCTATTCTAGTGATTATGAAAAGATATCTCACTGTGGTTTTAATTTGCATTTTCCTAAGGACTAATGATCTCAAACATCTTATATGCTTACTTGCCATTTGTACATCTTCTTTGGTCAAGTATGTTTTCAAGTCTTTTGTCCATTTTTTTTGTACCTAACATAAGCAAACCAGATATATACAAAATGCCAAGAAAATCTAAACCCATGTTCCTTTCTTCTTGTGAGCACACTCTCTTTTTCTCACCTTTACTGTCTGTTTCTTGGTTTCTTTTTTCTTTTCTTTTTTTATTGTGTTACATGTATACATATCTCTCCATTGCCCCCCCCCCACCTCCCAGGCATACGCCAACCCCCCAGTGTCTTGTGTTCATTGGTTATGTTTATATGCATGCATACAAGTCCTTTGGTTGATCTCTTATCTACCCCACCTCTCCTTAAACTTCCTGCTGTAATTTGACAGTCTGTTTGATGCTTTACTGCTTCTTTGTCTATTCTTTTGTTCATCAGTTTATAATGATCTTTATTATCCACAAATGAGTGAGATCATGTGGTGTTTCGCCTTCATTGACTGGCTTATTTCACTTAGCATAAGGCTCTCCAGTTCCATCCAGGTTGCTGCAAATGGTAAGAATTCCTTCTTTTTAATGGCAGCATAGAATTCCATTGTGTAGATGTACCACAGTTTTCTGTGCATCTGCTTACAGGCACCTCGGCTGTTTGCAAATTGTAGCTATTGTAAATTGTGCTGCCATGAACATTGGGGTGCATAAATCCTTTCTGATTGGTGTTTGTAATTTCTTAGGATATATTCCTAAGAGTGGGATTATTGGGTCAAATGGGAGACCCATTTTTAGTTTTTTGAGGAAACGCCATACTGTTCTCCACCAGGGCTGCACCAGTCTGCATTCCCACCAACAGTGCACAAGGGTTCCTTTTTCTCTGCATCCTCGCCAACACTTGTCGTTTGTTGATTTGTTGATGATTGCCATTCTGACAGGTGTAAGATGGTATCGTGTTGTCGTTTTGATTTGCATCTCTCGGATAAGTAGTGACGTTGAATGTATTTTCATGTGTCTCTTGGCCTTCTGTCATCTATCGAAAAGATTCTATTTAGGTCTGTTGCCCATTTTTATTGGATCGTTTATCTTCCTTTTATTAAGTTGTATAAGTTGGCTGTAGATGGTGGAGATTAAACTTTTATCAGTGATAACATTTGCAAATATATTCTGCAATGCAGTGGTCTTTCTTGTTGTTTTGTTGATGGTTCCTTTTGCTGTGCAAAAGGTTTTTATTTTGATGTAGTCCCATTTGTTTATTTTTTCTTTAGCTTCCATTGCTTTTGGAGCAAGTATCAGTGAAGAAGTTCTTTATGCATATGTCTGCGATTGTGCTGCCTGTGGATTTCTCTAGTATTTTTATGGTTTCCCGTCTAATATTTAAGTCCTGTATCCACTTTGAGTTTATTTTTGTATTTGGTGTAAGTTGGTGGTCCAGTTTCATTTTTTTGCATGTATCTGTCCAATTTTCCCAACACCATTTATTGAAGAGGCTATCTTGGCTCCATTGAATGTTCATGCCTTCTTTGTCAAATATTAGTTGAGCATAGTGGTTTGGGTGGATATCTGGGTTCTCTATTCTATTCCATTGGTCTATATGTCTGTTCTTGTGTCAGTACCAGGCTGTATTGAGATCCCACCTACTTTATTCTTCTTTCTCAGAATTGCTGTAGCTATTCGTGGTCTTTTTTTGTTCCAGATGAATCTATGAAGAATTCTTTGTAGGTCTGTGAAATAAGTCATTGGTTTTTTAATGGGTAGTGCATTGAATCTGCAGATTGCTTTGGGTAGTATGGACATTTTAATGATGTTGATTCTCCCAATCCATGAGCATGGTATGCTCTTCCATCTGTTAACATCTTCCTCTATCTCTTTTTTAAGTGTCCTGTAGTTTTCTGCATATAGATCTTTTACTTCTTTAGTTAGGTTTATTCCTAGGTATCTTAATTTTTTTGGCGTGATGGTAAATGGGATTGCTTTTTGAGTTTCTCATTCTTTAATTTCACTATTAGTGTATAGGAATGCCACAGACTTCTTAGCATTAATTTTGTATCCTGCTACATTGCCAAATTCATTAATTAAGTCAATTAGTTTTGGAATGGAGTCCTTTGGGTTTTTTATGTACAATATCATGTCATCTGCAAATAAGGACAGCTTTACTTCTTCTTTTCCAAGTTGGATGCCTTTTATTTCTTCTTCTTGTCTAATTGCAATGGCTAATACTTCCAGTACTATGTCGAACAGGAGAGGTGAGAGTGGGCATCCCTGTCTTGTTCCTGTTCTTAGGGGAAATGGTTTTAGTTTTTGCCCATTGATGTTAGCTGTGGGTTTATCATATATGGCTTTTATGATGTTGAGGTATGATCCTTCTATTCCCACTTTGCTGAGAGTTTTTATCAAGAAAGGGTGTTGGATTTTGTCAAATGCTTTTTCTGCATCAATTGATATGACTATGTGATTTTTATCTCTCAATTTGTTTATGTGATATATCACATTTCTTGATTTGTGGATATTGAACCATCCCTGCATTCCTGGGATGAATCCTGCTTGGTCATGGTGTATGATCTTTCTGATGTACTGCTGGATCCGGTTTGCTAGAATTTTGTTGAGGATTTTGGCATCTATGTTCATGAGAGATATTGGCCTATAATTCTCTTTCATTGTGTTGTCTTTATCTGGTTTTGGTATTAGGGTGATGCTGGCTTCATAGAAGGTGTTTGGAAATGTTCCTTCTTTCTTGAATGTTTTTGAATAGTCTGAGGAGGATAGGTTTTAGTTCTTCCTTGAATGTTTGGTAAAACTCTCCTGTGTAGCCATCTGGACCTGGGCTTTTATTTGCTGGAAGCTTTTTGATGACTGCTTCAATTTCTTCCATAGTTATTGGACTATTGAGATGTTTGGCTTCCTCCTCATTGAGTTTTGGGAGGTTATATTTTTCTAGGAAAATGTCCATTTCTTGCAGGTTGTCCAATTTGTTGGACTAGAGTTGTTCTTAGTATTTTTTAACAATCCTTTGTATTTCCACAGGGTCTGTTGTTATTTCTCCTCTTTCATTTCTGATTTTGTTTATTTGGGTCTTCTCTATTTCCTTGTTGGTGAGCCTGGCTAGGGGTTCATCAATCTTGTTTATCCTTTCAAAGAACCAGCTCTTGGTTTTGTTGATCTTTTGAATTGTTTCTTTGGTCTCCAAGTTGTTTATCTCTGCTCTGATCTTCACTATTTCCTTCCTTCTGAGTACACTGGGCTTTTCTTGTTCGTCTCGTTCTAGCTCTTTGAGTTGTAGGTTTAGGTAATTTATTACCATTGTTTCCTTGTTTTTGCAGTAGGCTTGTAGGACTATAAACTTCCCTCTCAAGATTGCTTTCACTGTGTCCCATAAATTTTGTATTGTTGTGTTGTCATTGTCATTTGTTGCCATGATGTTTTTTATTTCTTCCTTGATCTCTCTGGTTACCCAGTCGTTGTTTAATAGCATGCTGTTTAGTCTCCATGTGTTTGATTTCTTTCTATTGTTTTTATTATAGTTGATTTCCAGTTTTATGCCACTGTGGTCTGAGAAAATGCTTGATATGACTTCTATCTTCTTGAATTTGAACAGACTTTTCTTATGACCCAACATATGATCTGTCTTCGAAAATGACACATGTGCACTGGAGAAGAATGTATATTCTGTGGCTTTGGGGTGAAATGTTCTGAAGGTGGCAATTAATTCCCTCTGGTCTAGTGAGTCATTTAGGATTGATGTTTCTTTGCTGATTTTTTGTTTAGAGGATTTGTCCAATGGTGACAGTGGCGTATTAAAGTCTCCTACTATGATTGTATTGCTGTCAGTCTCTCCCTTAATATCCTCCAAGAGTTTTTTTTATGTATTTAGGTGCTCCTATATTGGTTGCATATATGTTTACCAGAGTTATTTCTTCTTGTTGGATCGTTCCCTTTAGTATTATGAAGTGGCCTTCTTTATTTCTTGTTATTTCCTTCACTTTGACATCTAATTTGTCAGATATACGTATTGCAACCCCAGCTTTTTTTTCATTTCCATTTGCCTGAAATACCATCTTCCATCCCTTCACCCTCAATCTGTGTGCATCTCTTTTCCTGAGGTGGGTTTCTTGCAGACAGCAGATATATGGATCATGTTTTCTTATCCAATTCGTTACCCTATGTCTTTTGATTGGAACATTTAATCTATTTACATTTAAAGTTATTATTGATAGGTACTTATCTGTCGCCATATTTAGTCTTTACCCCCGATTTCCTTCTCTGCTTCTTATTTATTTTTATTATAGCAAACCCTTTAACATTTCTTGCATTGCTGGTTTGGTGGTAATATATTCCCTTAGTCCTTTTTTGTCTGTGAAGCTTCTGATTTCACCTTTAATTTTGATTGAAAGCCTTGCAGGGGACAGTATTTTTGGATTCAGACCCTTCCTTTGCATGACTTTGTATATTTCATTCCATTCCCTTCTGGCCTGATGAGTTTCTGTTGAGAAATCAGTTGCTAATCTTATGGGGGTTCCTTTGTAGGTAACTTTCTGTTTCTCTCTGGTCGCTTTTAAGATTCTTACTTTGTTGTTGGCATATGCCAATTTAATTATAATGTGCCTTGGTGTCGGTTTTGTGGGGTTCATTTTGCTTGGGACTCTGAGCTTCTTGGATTTATGTGGGTTTTTTCTTTTCTATATTAGGGAAGTTTTCTGTCATTATTTCTTCAAACAGGTTATCTATTTCTTACTCAGTTTCTGCTCTTTCTGGAACCCCAATTATGCAGATGTTGTTTTGTTTCATGTTATCCCAAAGTTCCCTTAGGCTCTCCTCCTGCTTTTTAATTTTTTTTTCTAGAAGCTGCTATACTTGGGTATTTTTTCCTAACTTGTCTTCTAGCTCACTGATGCTTTCCTCTGCTTCTTCTAGTCTACTTTTCATGCTTTCTATTGAGTTCTTTTTAGCAGTGATGTCATTTTTTATTTCTTATTAATTATTCTGCATTTCTTCTTGCTTCTTCTTCATTTTCTCTTGGTTCTTCTTCATTTCCTCCTGGCTCTTACATTGTTGATTTTGCCTTCCGTTCCTTTCATCTGCCTTATGATCATTTCTCTGAACTCTTTCTCTGACAGGCTTATTTCGGCTTTTATTTCATTTAGTTCCTTTTCTGGTGATACCTGCCTTTCTGTCATATGTGGGCTGTTTCTTCATCTGCCCATGGTCTTTTTTCTCTGGCTGTCTAGTTATGTAGTTCTCTCTCCTACATTGATTCAAAGGCACAAACTACAACATGACCAGGTATGACACACAAGGCAGTGAACAGAAATGTATTCATGATGTTAATAACCACAAATAAGGTGACCAACAATGAAAGCCAAGTTAGGGGTAAGTAGAGAAAGAAAAAGAGGAAAATGAGGATAAAGGAAGAGAAAGAAGTGCCATAATCAAATTGAGAGAAGGGAGAAAAAAAGAAATAAATAAAAAATAAAATAAAATTAAAAAATAAAAAGGAGAAGAAGAAGAAGAAAAGAGAAAGAGAAAAAAAGAGAGAAAGAAAGAGAATAAGAGACAAAAGGGGAACAAATTATTGATGTGAGCAGAAAACTCCAATTGAACAGCCACTAATCCCAACAAATGCCGGCAACATATACCCGGAGATTAATACAAACTACAAAAAACAACTAATATAAATGGAAGCGAGGGAAAAGAGAGGTAAAAAAGAAACCAAAACAAAGCAAACAAAAAGCAAAATAAAACAAGTAAATAAGCTAAAAGAATCTCTAAAAAAATCAATACAATCACCTTTCTGTCAAACAGCAACAAAAGGACATAGAGAAAAACAACTTTTTGGATAGTGAAGACAAGAAGAGAGAGGTTTGTATGGATTTGGCATAGGGGATTTGAAATTAGATATATAAGTGGGGTCAAATTTTAACCAGGTAAAGAGAAAGAATGGGGAGAATCTAAAGTTGGAAAAGGGAAAGAGAAACAAGACAACAAAATGGGGAAAGTTAGGAGGAGAGTGTTGGCATAAAGGTAGAGTTGAGATAGAGTAAAATTAAGCTAAAGGAAAGATGAAAATAGAATGTAGAAGTCTAATCCCAAAGTAAAATAAAGAGAAAACAAAATGACACTTGTGTTTGTTTGTTTTTTCAAAAAGGTAAGGTAGTAGTAGTAATAATGCTAGTTGAAAACAAAAATGTAATAATTAAAAAGGTAGAATCAATTGAGGAGAAAAGAAAAAATAGCTTTTTAGTTAAAATATTCAAAAATAAAGAAAAAATAAAATAAATTAAAAAAAGAAAAAAAATAGAATGGGTAGTAGTAGAGGTCATTCACTTCCACTATTGTTCTGCTTGACACTCCTGTTTTCCAGTTGGGAGGGTATTGCAGTTCCCTGTGTTCTGCTGAGGTGTATCTTAATCTCTTTATTCTTTTGTGGTTATGCGAGTGTCAATTTGTGCGTCATCCACTGGGTGGCAGTGTTTTGGAATTGACCTCTGAGACTAAGCACAGGACCTCTCTAGGCCGTGCTTAGATCCTGCTACTCTGTGGTTCTCAATACTTGTTTGTGGGATTCCAGCAGCTGGGACACTGTAATAACTCCCAGGCTGTCCTACTGCCTTAGATCAAAATGAGTTCTTTTCTAGAGCTCCCCTCTGTTAACAGCTCTGAGATTCCCCTTCCACACTTAGGGATCACGCCCTGCTCCACAACCATGGACGTCTCCAGAAGCAGGTTTCCCGCAGCCCTGTTCCCACAGTGTGCGCGTCTTTGTTCTGCGGGACAGGAGACCTCACTTTATCCCAGGCGAAATCTGACCTTTCCGTGTGCCATGTGGAGCTCCTCTGAGTCCGTGTGTCTGCGCTGATTGGAGAGTGGTGTTCTGGGTCCTCCAGCTGTTCGATGAGTGTTGCAGCTGCAGCTTTCAGACTGCTGCAGACATCCACCTCCCTCTGCAATATGGCGCGGTCTCCACGTTTGCGCTGGTGACTCCGGGACACAAAAACCCCGTGGCAGTGGGAATGCCTGTTCAGGGGAGCCCCGCCAGCAGTCCCCCACCTTCTCCTGGAGGATAACTGACTCTTAACTTGCTAACAAACACTCCCAGTGGGACTCTCAGCTGCTCTCTCTTCGTCTGCCCAGCGACAAGGTTCCAGACACGTCCGTGTATTCTGCTGCCATTTTTTCCCCCCTGTGTTTCCTAGAAAATTCTTAAAAAACTTTATATCTGTGGTTTTGAACTCTATATCCAGTCGTTTGTTTTCCTCCATTTCTTTTGTTTGTGGTCTGTTCTTTTGTCTCCACATATTTTGCCGCTTCCCTGAGTTGGTAGAGTACTTTGTGTGTTAGATGTCCTATGTGGCCCAGTAGTTCTGCCTCCCCAGTTACCTGAGGTCGACATTCTTGGTGCACCCCTTTGTGAACTGGTGTAAAATCTTATTGTAGTTAATTCTTGATTGTTGTTGGTATCACTGGGGGAAATTGACCTCCAAGCCAATTGGTTGTAAGGATCAGCTGTTTCTGCGCATGCATGCTTACCTCCAGACCTCTGCCTTTCTCACTCACGCACGCATGTGTGAGCTTCCGGACCTCTGCCTTTCTGGTTCTTCTGAATTTCTGTGCACTCTAGGGACATGTATGAGTCTGGGCCCCCAGGGTCTCGCCCGAAACTGGGGTTCAGTGCTGTTGGACCTGGATTTCAGTGTGAGGTTCTGTTTTCCTCCCGCTAGAGAAAGCCATTGGCACAATCAGCAGTGTTCTGTGTGCACACTTTCGCACGCCCCCAGACCTCTGTCTTTTGCAGCCCCCCTAAGTTTCCGTACACTCCTCCCTTTTCACAACAGTCCGGACTCCCTCGTATGAGTCTTGCCTAGAGCTGTGGTTCAGTGCAGTCAGAAGTGGGGTTCAGTGCAGATGGGAGTTTCCGTCTCCCTCCTGCTAGAGCAGTGGTTTTCAACCTTTCTAATGCTGTGACCATTTAATACAGTTCCTCATGTTGTGGTGAATCATAATGTAAATATCTGTGTTTTCTGATGGTCTGAGGAGACCCTGCTAGTGGTTCTCAACCTGTGGGTCACTGCTGTAGAGCCTAAGACCATCAGAAAACAGGTCATGACCCACAGGTTGAGAAATGCTGCGCTAGAGGAAGCCAGCCAAACCCTCCTCTGCACATCTTCTCCATGAGCATATCTCTGTACCTCAGCTTTTTACACCTCCTCTGAGTCTTTGTGAGTCCCTTTCTTTACTTCTAGTTGTAGAATTTTTACTCAGCCAGCTTTCCTGTGGATCTGGATGGTATCTGTTCTGTCTTTTAGTTGTAATTTTGAAATTGTGTGAGGCAGCAGCTTAGTGTTCACCTATGCCGCCATCTTGGTTTCTCCCCATTCCCTTGTTGATTTTCTATCTAGAATATCTGTCCATCGATGTCAATGGGATGTTAAAACCCATTACTATGATTCTATTATTGTCAATCTCTCCCTTTACATACATTAACATTTGCTGTAAACATTTAGGTGTTCCTATGTTGGCTGCATAAATACAAAGGTTATATCCTCTTGTTGTTTTGCTCCCTTTATCATTATGTAATATCCTTCTTTATCTCTTACTGTACCCTTTGTTTTAAAGTCTGTTTTGTTAGATACAGTATTGTTACCTCAGATTTTTTTTCACTTCCATTTGTATGAAATATCTTTCTCATTCCTTTACTTTTAGTCTGTGTGTATCTTTTGATGCGAGGTGGGACAACATATATATGGATCTTACTTTCTTATCCATTTAGCTATTCTATGTCTTTTGATCGGCACATTTAAGCCATTTACATTTAAAATGATTATTGATAGATATGCATTTATTGCCATTTTATTTTTTTAAGTATGTCTTCTGTTTTTTCTAATTCTTAAAGCGTGCCACCTTAAACATGTATTCTATTACTGGTTTGGTGGTCAAAAACTCCTTTAGCTTTTTCTTGTCTGGGAAGCTCTTTATTTCTTCTTCAATTTTAAATGATACCCTTGATGTATAACATAATCTTGATTGTAGGTTCT
Organism: Lasiurus cinereus; assembly: GCA_011751065.1. Classification (NCBI taxonomy): domain Eukaryota; kingdom Metazoa; phylum Chordata; class Mammalia; order Chiroptera; family Vespertilionidae; genus Lasiurus; species Lasiurus cinereus. The sequence continues at coordinate 30,759,554 of JAAGEH010000032.1, forward strand.
TGCTTTTACTAATTTTGAATACTTCATGCCAATCCCTTCTGGCCTGAAATATTTCTGTTGAGAATTCAGCTGGCAGTTTTATGAGAGCTCCCTTGTAGGTAACTGACTGCTTTTCTCTTGCTGCTTTTAAGATTCTCTCTTTGTCTTTAACCTTTGCAATTTTAATTAGCCTAAGCATCTTTGGGTTCATCTTGTTTGGGATTCTCTGCCATTCCTGGACTTGTGGGTCTTTTTCTTTCACCAAGTTAGGAAAGTTTTTATCATTTATTCAAATAGGTTCTTGATCCCTTGTTCTCTCTCTCTTCTCCTAATACTCCTATGATGCAGATGTTGTTACCCTCCATGTTGTCCCAAACATCTCTTAAACTGTCCTCATTCTTTTTTTTAAAATATATTTTATTGATTTTTTACAGAGAGGAAGGGAGAGAGATAGAAAGTCAGAAACATCAACGAGAGAGAGACATCGATCAGCCGCCTCCTGCACGCCCCACAGTGGAGATGTGCCCGCAAGCAAGGTACATGCCCCCAACTGGAATCAAACCTGGGATCTTTCAGTCCACAAGCCGACGCTCTATCCACTGAGCCAAACGGGTCTTGGCTGTCCTCATTCTTTTAAGTTCTTTTTTTGTTTTGCTTCTCTGATTGGGTGGGGTTTTTTTCTACGTTGTCCACCAAATCTCTGATTTGACCCTGTGCTTCATGCAGTCTACTTTTATTCTTTCTAGTGTATTCTTTTTTGTTATTGTTGTTAATTCTCACCCAAGAATACTTCTATTGATTTTGAGAGAGAGTAGAGGCAGGAGAAGAGACAGAGAGAAACATGAATATGAGAGAGACACATCAATTGGTTGACTCCTTCATGCTCCCTGACTAGAGCAGGGGATGAAGCCTTGCCGTTGAGGTGCGTGCCCTCAACCCATGATTCTTCAGTCTATAGGCTGACATTCTAATCACTGAACCAAACTGGCTGGTGCTCCATTATATTCTTGATGTTAACTATGGTATTCTTCATTTTTGACTGGTTCTTTTTCATGGTTTCTATGTTCTTTTTCATACTCTTGTAATTCTCACTAAGTTTCTTAAACATACTTATATTGGTTATTTTGAACTCTATTTGAGAAATTGCTTGCCTATATTTCATTTAGTTCTTTTTTTTTTTTTGAGAGTTCTTCTATTTTTTCATTTGGGACCTGTTTCTTTGTCCCCTAGCTCCCTGCCCCCATTTTGGCTGTTTCTTTGTATTTGTTTCTATGTATTAGATAGATTTGCTTTAACTCTCAATCTTCGTAAGATGGCCTTATGTAGTAGTTGTCTGGTGGGACCCAGGGGCACAGGCTCCTTGATCATGTAAGCTGGGTGCACTAGGAATATCCCTTGTATGCATTATGTGGGCCCTCCTGTTTTAATTGGGTCTTAATTGCTATTAGCTTATTTGTGTGTGGGCTCAATCCTCAGGCTGGCTGACTGTGAAGCTCAACCCTGACCACCATGTGTGAGCAACTGTGCAGGTGCTGACCACATGAAGTAGATTCACCTCAGCAGAGTTTATTGCTGAGATCTCCCTTTGGATATGCTGTTTATTAAGTGTATTTGATCCTGCTTTGATGTTATTTGAACCTGACCACTGGGTTTGTTGGTTTTGGGTCTCTTGGATTCGACTCTGGTATAGGCCAATATCAGACGCTGTCTGTGCCTGGCCCTTGCTTGGCAACCTGTTTGGAACTACAAACAACCCACAGTTTGTGGTGACCTCTGCTGGGCTTGTGTACCAAGGCCAGCTTTTATCAGCATCAGCTTGGTGGCAGGTCAGCAAAAGTCCCAATGTACCTCAACAAAATCCGCCTCCTCCTGCCTCTGCCTGCTGGCTGCCTAGTACTAGTGCTTATATTTAGATGGAGTCAGGATGATGGGACTATTGGATTGCCTGTGAAGGGGAGGGTCTGTCCAGGCTTCAGGGAAGATGGTGTTTGTGATTCCTGTCCCAGAGCCACATGATTCAATCTGTTCTGGATTTTGCCTCCATTTTGGCAGGGCAAAGACGCTAGAAGTCAGGTGGGTGAGACCACCGGAACCTGGAGATAGTGTCTGCTGAACACAGGAGGTTGGTTCTATCAGACCTCCGAAGAGAGGGAAGCGCCAATCAGGTTCATGGAAAAGTGGGGGGAATTGCCCCTGTTACAAAGGCTCAGACCTCTATACCCTGGCCAATGCAGCTGACTCCTCAGCAGAAGGGTTGGGTAATTGTTTTCCCTAAGTCTGATACTCCACAGAAAGGAGTACTCCACCCAAGGTGACTGTGGTATCAAAGAATGACTCAGCACAGGGACCCTGGTGGCTGTCTTCCCTATCTCCCTCCTCAGAATTATAAACGTCAGACTCTCCTCAGACAATTCTAGTCTGCTCTGCCCTCCCTTTTCCTGGAGCCCAGTGTGAGTGGTGTGACCTGACCCAGAATCAAACCTGCAACCCTTTGTTGTATAGGATGATGCTGCAACCAACTGAGCTACTTGGCCAGAGCTCAGTGGTTAGAGCATTGACCTGAGACTAAAGAATCTCTGGCTCGATTTCTGATCAAGGGTATATATTTATGTTGCAGGTTCAATCCCCGGCCCTGGTCCAGGTGTGTGCAGGAGGCAACCGATCGATGTGTCTCTTACATAGATATTTCTCTCTCTATCTCTGTCTGTCTCTCTCTCCCTTTCTTACACTCTCTGAAAATCAATTGAAAAAATATCCTTGGGTGAGGATTAACAAAAACAAACAAAAAAAATGTTCATTTTTTTATTTGTTACTAGTATATAGAAACAGAATTGATTTTAATATATATATTGGTCTTGTATTCAGCACCGCTACTAAGGGCTCTTATTAATTCTAATAATTTAGCAATAGATTTTTTTGAATTTTGTGCATATCAGAATATCTGTGAATGTCATTTTTCCCTTCCTTTATAATCCTTATACTTTTAAAAATATATATTTTATTGATTTTTTTTTTACAGGGAAGAAGGGAGAGGGATAGAGAGTTAGAAACATCGATGAGAGAGAAACATCAATCAGCTGCCTCCTGCACACTCCCCATTGGGTATGTGCCCATAACCAAGGTACATGCTCTTGACTAGAATCAAACCTGGGACTCTTGAGTCCATAGGTGGACACTCTATCCACTGAGCCAAACCGGCTAGGGCAATCCTTATACTTTTTATTTGCTTTATTGCATTGTGTAGAGCCTTAAGTAGTTCTAGTGCTTATATTCATATTTTAACATATTACCTTTAGCGTTATTTTTCCTGAAATAATATCTCTTTTTCTATTCTAAATATCAATCAAATTAGAATGTAGCCTCTTGCCAAAACCGGTTTGGCTCAGTGGATAGAGCATTGTCCTGAAGACTGAAGGGTCCCAGGTTCGATTCTGGTGAAGGGCATGTATTACCTTGATTGTGGGTACATCCCCAGTAGGGGGTGTGCAGGAGGCAGCTGATCGATGTTTCTCTCTCATCAATGTTCCTAACTCTCTCTCTCTCTCTTCCTCTCTGTGAAAAATCAATAAAATATACTTAAAAAAACAAAAAAAGAAAAGAAACAGAATGTAGCCTCTTCTTCCTTCTACCTCTCCCTTTCATTCAAAACCATTTGTGTTAATTATGTTTTTTATTTCTTGTTCCAACTTCTGTTACAAATATTTAACTCTTCTGCATGTCTATAATTTTTTCACAGTTTGACTTTTCTTATTTCTATGCTCTATGATGCTTTATTATATTTTCTGGGATGTCTGTTCTGTCTTTTGCCCTTTGTGACTTTATCTTTATTTCCAAAATGTGTTTTTTCCCCATTCTATTTCTTTCCTTCTACCAATTTGGTTTCATCTCTTCATATTTTCTGTTCATCAACTCTGTTAGCTGAGCTCTTATATTTTTGCTTTAGAGGTTTCCTTAACTAATTATTTTTGCCTAAAAATACCATTCATTATTTATACTCATATTCAAATTTTCCTGTTTGTCTTATAAAATTTTAAAAACAGTTTGTTCAATACAGATAAGGCATATCCATTACACTTGATTAATATGTTTCTTAAAGTGCTTTTATTCTAGAGATTCCCTTTTGATCTTAGTTGTTATTGTTTTGGTTTTGAAATTTACTTGAAGAAATCAGGTTATTTGACTATAGAGTTTCCAACAGTCTGTCGTGTGTTGATTGTGTCTTTGTGGTAGCTTTTAACATGTTAATCTATACCTTGTATTTTATGTAAATCAATACTTCGATCTAGAGCTTAATAAGATTCGTGTTCTTTTGTTGGTTGTTGGTTTTGGGTGCAGGCAAAACTATCTATAGTTAAGTATTTCCATTAGTGGGCACATGATGTCTGGTTATCTCTCTTTGTTAGCAAGCACTGATGGTTGTTGCCTAGATCCATTAGTGCATGAGAAGATGCAAAGGCTTGATTCTTTCCCTTTGTTTATTAGTGTTCAACAAATACCCTGTTTCCCCCAAAATAAAACAGTGTCTTGTATTAATTTTTGCTCCCAAAGATGCGCTATTTTCAGGGGATGTCTTATTTTTCCATGAAGAAGAATACGGTACACATTTATTGTTGAACAAAAAAAAAAAAAAAAAGGAAAATTTATTATCTGTATACGGTACATACAGTAGTAGTCATCACAAACCAGCTCACTGAGTGGCCGCAGTGCAGCCGGAGCTGTTCAGGCAGTGCGAGGTCTCTTTAAATCAGGAGTCAGATGCCTTACGGTAGCTTGGTAGCTTCGGGGGCCTTATATCCGGGGAGGCCTTATGTTCAGAGGAGGCCTCATTATCGGGGAAATCTTTTTTTTTGGGGGGGATGCCTTCCTTATATTACAGTGAGAGGCAAAACTGGAAGAAGGTCTTATTTTTGGGGGATGTCTTACTTTCGGGGAAATGGTAGTCATTTCTCTGATATTCTCCAAAGTGATCAGTAAGTTTTAAAATTGTCATTATGAAATCATAAATTCAAAATAGTTTACCTATTTTATTTCTCTTTCTGAAGCTCAAACTATCCCATATTTGTCAGGTGGGTGCCTCTTTGACATAGCTCCTGAATCCTTTTGACAGGATCTTTTTTTTAATAAAAAAATTATTTCATTTATCCCCCCTATACCCTCTTCCATCTCTACCTCCCTCCCTGCTGTAATCACCACACTGTTGTCTGTGTCCATGAGTAGTTCTTTCTTTTTTATTTCATTTTTGCTCAATTCCTCCATCCCATCCCCTACCAGCTGTCTACCAGTCTTATAATTTGCATGCTTTTCAGTATGACAAGGTACTCCAGGCTCATCTTGGATATATCTTATCCTAGACAAATAATGAACCATTTCTCCAAGGAATTCTGATTTTGTTTGATGGCAAGTGATAATTAGAGACTTCAATCTCAGTGCCATTGCTATGGGGTGAGGTATTATTTATACACTCTTTCAGAAGCCAAAGACAGGAAATAAAAAAGTTTTTAAGATAAAACACAAAATGCACCAAAGGAGATACTTACATTTCATATTCAGAATTACTACGTTTTTAACCCAACTTCACTGATTTCAAACATTCGTAAGTTTTTTCTCCTATGTTGAAAATCCTGGTTCTCAGTGTCATCAATATAAGCATTCATTTGCTTTTTCCATGATTCACACAACAATAATGTAATATCACAAAAATATGATTACTAAAAACAGTTTTAATTTGGTTTCAGTTTTATTTTTTTAATGTTACATGCAATAAACCTTAATATTTCAAGAAAATGATCTTAAATATAATAATTTGCATGCAATAAACATTAATATCTCAAGAAAAATTATTTTAAATATGTTACATTCAATAAACCAATTATTTGAGATAAATGGTCTTCCATGCAATATTACGTGCAATAAACATTAATATTTCAAGAATAAAAGGATTTTAAGTATTACAATATTACCGAAACTAACACAATATATCACAAAAATTGTAGTAAATATTAAAAAATCTACAAATAGCTGAGACCGGTTTGGCTCAGTGGATAGAGCGTCGGCCTGTGGACTGGGGGGTCCCGGGTTCGATTCTGGTCAGAGGCATGTACTTTGCTTGCGGGAACATCTCCAGTGTGTGGTGTGCAGGAGGCGGCTGATCAATGTCTCTCTCTCATCGATGTTTCTGACTTTCTATCCCTCTCCCTTCCTCTCTGTGAAAAATCAATGAAATATATTTAAAAAAATCTACAAATAATAAGATTACTTCTGTTATATTCTAGTATATTCCCCCAGCTCTATTTTTGTTCATTAGTTTATGTTGCTTATTATATTCCAGATATGAGTGAGATCATATGACATTTATTTTTCTCCAATGGGTTATTTTGCTTAGCATGATGCTTTTAAAGTCTATTTTGTTAGATATGAATATTGCTACTCCAGCTTTTTTTTCCCTTTTCCATTTGCATGGAAAATTGTTTTCCATCCCTTCACATTAATTCTGTGTGTATTTTTTGTTTTGAGGTGGGTCATGTTTTTGAATCCATTAAGCTACCCTATACTTTTTGATTGGATCATTTAATCCATTTACATTTAGGGTTATTATTTAGAGGTACTTATTTGAGATAGAGCTAAATTAGATTGACTACATGAAGTTCTTTTTGTTACTGTCATGATGTTTCATTTGTTCTGTACCCACCATTCTGCAACTCTCCCTGCTGCCCTTCCCTGTAAACCTCAGGAATGTAGCAGTTGCACAAACCTACCAATAGGAATGCAGAGAAATGGACTCAGCCCAAATTAGGCAAACTGCACAGTACCCCTGAGTAACCAGACCCCTGATCCTGCTCCCTGACCAATTGATGGGGGCCCCAAATGTTCCCCCACCCACTGCTATAAAGCCTTTGTCCCACCAGAGTGCTCTCCTCCCTCTCCCCCTCCCCACTCTTCCCTCCCACCCCCTGCTCTCGCTGCTGTGCCAGTGATTGATAAAGGTTCTTTTGCTTTTGCATCAGACTCGGCTCCTTCCTGGTGGGTTTTTGGGGATCCTGAACACTGGGCATAACAATTTGTAGCCATTTTAATTCTGTATCGCTAGGTTTCTCTCTCTGTTTCTTCTCAGCAATTCCTTATAACAATTCCTTTAGCATTTCTTGTAATGCTGGCTTGGTGGGGATGAACTCCTTTAGCCTTTTTTTTTTTTGTCTAGAAAGCTCTTTATTTGATTGTCTATTTTGAATGATAGTCTTGCTAGGTATAGTAGTCTTGGTCTCAGGTCCTTGCTTTCCATTACCTTGAGTACTTCATGCCATTCCCTTCGGGCCTATAGAGTTTCTGATGAGAAATCAAGTGTCAATCTTATGGGAATTCCTTTGTAGGTAACAGTTTTCTTTTCTCTTGCTGCCTTTAATATTCTCTCTTTGCCTTTAATTTTTGACATTTAATTATGATGTGTCTGGGATAGGCCTGTTTGGGTTCTTCTTCCTTTGGGGTTCTCTGTGCCTCCTGAACTTGTATGTCTTTTTCCTTTACTAGGTTAGGGAAGTTTTCTGCCATTGTTTCTTCAAACCTTTTCTCTATTCCTTTCTCTCTCTTCTGGCAATATTCTAATATTGTTAGGTTTCATGTTGTCCCACAGCTCCCTTAAGCTGTCCTCCTGTGTTTTTTTTCTTTTTGGTTCTCTAATTAAGTGATATTTTTAACTCTGTTTTCTAATTCACTGATTGGATCCTCAGCTTTCCCTAATCTGTTGTATATTTCTTCCATGGTGTTCTTTACTTGTGTTATGTCCTTTTAAAAAAAAATATATATATATATTTTATAGATTTTTTACAGAGAGGAAGGGAGAGGGATAGAAGAGTTAGAAACATCGATGAGAGAGAGACATCGATCAGCTGCCTCTTGCATGCCCCCTACTGGGGATGTGCCCGAAACCAAGGTACATGCCCTTGACCGGAATCGAACCTGGGACCTTTCAGTCCGCAGACCGACGCTCTATTCATTGACCAAACTGGTTTCGGCATGTTATGCCCTTCTTTATCTCAGACTATTCTTTTATCATAGTTACTATATCTTTTTTTCATACTGTTGAGCATTTTTTTAAAAAAGGGTCAATCTTTTTTTTTTTTAATACATACTTTATTGATTTTTTACAGAGAGGAAGGGAGAGGGATACAGAGTTAGAAACATCGATGAGAGAGAACACTGATCAGCCGCCTCCTGCATTCCCCCTACTGGGGATGTGCCACAACTAAGATACAGGCCCTTGACCAGAATCAAACCTGGGACCTTTCAGTCCGCAGGCTGACGCTCTATCCACTGAGCCAAACTGTTTTCGGCCATACTGTTGAGCATTTTTATCATCATTACTTGAACTCTGTTTCAGATAAATTTTTTATCTCTGCTTGATTTATTTCTTCTTCTGGAGAATTCTCTAGTTCTTTCATTTGGGGGTTGTTTCTTTGTTTCCTCATTTTAGTTGTCTGTTTGGGTTTGTGAGTATGTTTTGGTAGATCCTCTATACCTGTCAATCTCTAGTGCAGGACAATGGTAAAGGCTATTTCTGACTAATTGGATCAGGCAAAGACTTAAAGCCTCCAGACACCATCTCTGGCTACAGACTTATAGGAATCCAATTTGAATTGTGCCCCAGGCAGTTGTCCTCAGGTGTGTTGAGAGTTTTTTCAATAGCAGTTCTTTCTGCCTGCAGGCTAATTGTTACTATTAATCTCTTTAAGTGGCCTCGGGGAAAGGTGTTTTCCAATAGGTTGTATCATCTGTCTTTCCCCCAGGCAAGGCAGATGTCTTTGTGGGAAAGATGTCCTCTACTGTGTGAAGTAATTACTCAGCCCAGGAAACTTGGGGTATCTATCTTCTGAGCTCTATCCCTTGAGTCTCCAGTCCTGAGTTCTGTTTTCATAGCCCTAGTCCACTTCACCCTCCCTCTGCCAAAGCACAAGGTGAGTAGCTCCACAGAGAATTTTTGTGTGTTAGCCCTTTAAGAGAGTGCCTGAACTTTCAGCTGCCACTTCCTGGTAGGCAGCACCCCACTGCTTTTCATAGCTAGATGTTATGTGGATATCCTCCTCAGATTGGTGCTTTCTCTTGGGGAGCTCAGCTTCGAGATTAGATCTCAGAGTTCTCAGTGGCTCCTGCCTATAGCTGAGATATCTCATCGGGATTTCAGTTGCCATCTGTGGGCACCTCCGCCCCTCCTACCAGCCTCAGTGTGCTCTCCACCTTTGGTCCTTGGGTATTAGGTTCTCTCCTCTGAATTTTCCATTGATTATTCAGGAAGTCTTTCCATATTTCAGTTGTAATTCCAACTTGTTCCTGGGGGCATGTTCATGCAGCATCCTCCCAAGAAACTGGTTTTATTAAATAACGTTTGGTTGCAGTTTTTTTTTAAATTTTTATATTCTGTACCACTAGAGATGTATAGTCATATCTTGTGTTTTGTAGTCATTTTAAAAAGTTCTCTTCTGTGTAATCATGCTGCCCACTAATGTACAGATTCATTTGTTTATTTTGCTTTTTATTTGTTTTTAAAAAACTATTTTTATTAACTTTAAAGAGGAAGGGAGAGGTATATAGAGAGAAACATCAATGATGAAAGAGAATAATTTCTTGGTTAAGTCTTAATTTTTTTGTTATGTCAGTTTGGAAGAAGCATTATAGGGACTGGAGCTTAAAATAGAACTAAACTATATATCTCTGAGCTTTGGGTAGGCTTGCATAAAGGGAATATCTTTGTGAATGATTAAGAGCAATGAAGTATTTTCCTGTAAGCCACCAGAGTTTTCTACTTTTGTCTTTCCAGGACATAATTGACCCCAAACCTACAAAGTATTTTTGGTCCTTTAAAGTTTTTCTAGTTTTGTGTTTACAAGAAACTGGTAACAGTAGATGACCTAGACATGGCTACTGAGTGACTGAGAGTAGGAGGGAGACTTACTTTTTACCATTCCTTTTCAGAAAGTTGTGGTAAAATATATCTAACATAACATTTGCCATTTTAATCATACTGAAGTCTACTATACAGTGTCATTAATTAGTTTCACAATGCTGTGCAACCATCATCATTATCTGGTTCTAAAAATGTGTATTGCATTATATAGTCATCATCCTCAGAATTTGTGGGGGGCAAAATCCACTGATGCTGAAGGACCTTATGTAAAATGGCACAGTATTTGCATATAAATTATGCACATCCTTTGAATACTTTAAATAATCTAGAGCAGTGGTCAGCAAACTGCGGCCTCGCAGCCACATGTAGCTCTTTTGCCTCTTGAGTGTGGCTCTTCCACAAAATACCAAGTGTGGGTGCTCACATACAGTGCGAATGAAACTTCATGGCCCATGCACAGAAGTCAGTTTTCAACTCTCAAAAGAAATTTCAGTCGTTGTACTGTTGATATTTGGCTCTGTTGACTAATGAGTTTGCTAAACATTGATCTAAAAAGTTAAATAAAATGTATATACTATGTAAATAATTGTTATACTATATTGTTTAGGAATAATAATAAGAAAAAAGTTTGCACATGTTCAATACAGAAAGCCTTTGTTCATATCAACAGCAGCAGTCTTTTTCTTTTTAAAAAAATATATTTTTATAGATTTCAGAGAGAGGAAGGGAGAGGGAAACAGAGATAGAAACATCAATGATGCGAGAGAATCATTGATTAACTGCCTCCTGCATGGCCCATGCTGGGGATGGAGCCAACAACCCAGGCATATGTCTGACCGGGAATCTGAACCATAACTTCCTGGTTCATAGGTCTGTGATCAACCATTGACCTGTGCCACCTATGCAGCACTTTTCTTTTTTCAAATATTTTTGATCCATAGTTGGTTGAATTCATGGATGCAGAACCCATAGATATGGAGGGATGACTGTACTTGTTAAAAAATAGCTCTCTATTTTTCCTTCTCCCAAACCCTGGGTACCTTCTACTTCCTGTCTCCATGAATTTGCCTATTATAAATACTTCATATAAGTGGAATCATACAATATTTGTTCTTTGATATCTGACTTATTTCACTTAAAATGTTTTCAAAGTTCATTATGTTGTAAGTATGTATCATAACTTCATTCCTTTTTAAAGGCTGAATAATATTTCATTGTATGTATAGACTGTATCATTTTATTTATTCATCTGTTGATGAGCACATAGGTTGTTTCCATGTTTTGGTTACTGTGAACAATGCTGCTGAGAACACTGACTTGCAAGTATTGTTTGAGTCCCTAAGAGTAGAATTGTTGGGTCATATGATAATTCTATGTTTAAATTTTTCAGGAAGCATCAAACTGTTTTCCACAGTTATTATGCCATTTTATGTTCCCACTGGCAATGTACAAGTGTTCCAATTTCTCTGTAACCTTGCGAATACTTGTGATTTTTTTGTTTTTATTTTTGTTGTTGTTTAATTTTATAATAGCCACCAAAGTAGCTGTGAAGTGATGTTCATTGTGGTTTTGATTTGTATTTCCCCAGTGACTAATGATGTTGACCTTCTTTTTGGCCATTTGCGTATCTTTACAGAAATGTTGATTCAAGTCCTTTGCCCATTTAAAAAAATTGGGTTGTTCCTCTTTTTATTGTTGATTTGGAGGAGTTCTCTACTTATTGTGGATATTAATCCCTTATGAGATACTAGAAGCCTGTTGTATGAAGATTCGTGCAATAGGCTTTCCTTCCTCTAGCTGCCAGCACCGGTTTTCCTCTGGCACCCAGGACCCAGGCCTTCACTCTGGCTGCTGTCTTCCCATGTCTTCACTCTAGCCAGAGCCTTTAGTCTTTTCCGCTCTGGCTGGAGCACTGCCCTATAACTCCCTCCACCCTCTACCTTTCCTCTCATAGCAGAGGTCCTGCCCTACCTGGCCACTCCACACCTGCATGTGTGCTGTCCAGAGGCCCAGAGCGGGGCCACCACCATCTTTGTTGGGTTACTGCGAACAATGCTGCTGTGAACATTGACTTGCAATACTCATTCCTGATTGGCTGATGGGCGTCATGAAGTGATGGTCAATTTGTATAGTTCTCTTTTATTAGTGTAGATAGTGTTCTTTTGTTGTACTATCATTATCTGGCTGGACTCATTGAATAATTTAAGAAGTGTTTCCTCCTCTTCAACATTTTGGAAGAGTTTGAAAAGAATTTGTATTAATTCTTCCAATATTTAGTAGAATTAACAAATAAAGCCATTTGGTTCTGGGTTTTTCTTTGTTGGGAGGTTTTTGGATTACTTACTCAATCTTCTTATTTGGTATAGGTTTATTCAAATTTTTCATTTCTTTTTGACCCATTCTGAAGTACTCTTTCCAGGAATATTTCTATTTCATCTAGTTTATCCAATTGATTGGCATGCAGTTTCCCATAGTATCCTATCTAATAAAAGAGTAATATGCAAATAGACCGTACCTCTGCTACACTCACAAGCCATGCCCACGAGCCATGCCCACCAGCCAAACAGATTGAGTATGCAAATTAACCCAACTAAGATGACTATGGCCACAGAGAGAGCAGGAGGGAGGCTTGGGTTGCCCCTGGCGATGGAGGAAGCCAAGCTTTCTACACACCTTTAAGCAAGGCTACAGAGTTTCAATTGTAGAAGATAAATAAATCCCAGATACTAGGGCCTCCACTTGGGTTGCTGGGGAGTGTGGCTGGCCTGCAAACCATCACAGGCCCCTCGCCAGGTCACCCCATGCCCCAAGGGAAAACCCACTGATCCAGGACACCCTTCAGGGCAAACCAGCTGGCCTCTACCCATGCACCAGGCTTCTATCCTATCTAATAAAAGAGTAATATGCAAATTGACCATCAATCCAACACACAAGATGGCTGCCCCCATGTGGTCACAAGATCCTGCCCCCATGTGGACATAAGATGGCCACCACAAGATGGCCAGAAGGGGAGGGCAGTTGGCAGACACCATGTCTGCGAGGAAAGGCAGTTGGGGGTGATTAAGCCTGCAGGGGAGGGCAGTTAAGGATGATCAGGCTGGCAGAGGAGAGAAGTTGGGGGTGACTGGGCCTGCAGGGAAGGGCATTTGGGGGTGACCAGGTCCACAGGGTAAGGAAATTAGGGGCAAACTGGCTGGCAGGGGAGCAGTTAGTCATCACTTAGGCTGGCAGGGGAATGGTCAGGGGGTGATCAGGCTGGCCGGCAGAAGCAGGTAGGGGCAATTAGGAAGGCAGGCATGTGAGCAGCTGGGAGCCAGCATTCCTGGATTGTGAGAGGGATGTCTAACTGCCCATTTAGACCTGATCCTACCTGGATGGGGCCTAAACAAACAGTCGGACATCCCTCAAGGGGTCTCAGATTGGAGAGGGAGCAGGCTGGGCTGAAGGACACCCAGCCCCCCCAATGCACAAATTCCGTGCACTAGGCCTCTAGTTTTCTTATAATCCTTTTTATTTCTATAATGTTGCCAGTAATGTCTTTGACATTTTTCTTCTTTTTTCTTAGTCAACTTAGCTAAAGATTTGTCAATTTTATTGATCTTTTCAAAGAACCAACTTTTGATTTTGCTTTTTTTCTCTGTGATTTTTCTATGAACTATTTTGTTTATCCCCCTTTAATTTTTGTTATTTCCTTTCTTCTGTCATGTATGGGTCTAGATTGTTCTTTCTTCTTCATTCCTCTGTCTCTCTCTCTTTCTCTCTTCCTAGTTTCTTTTTTTTAAATTTTAATAAATCTTTATTGTTCAGATTATTATAATTGTTCCTCTTTTTTCACCTCATATCTCCCCTCCACCTGGTGCCCACCCCACCCTCTGCCCTTATCTCCTCCACATTGTCCTCATCCATATGTGTATGATTTTTGTACAGTCTCTCCCTGCACCCCACTCAGCTCTTTCCCCCTGAGAATTGTCAGTCCACTCCCTTTCTCTGCCCCTGATTCTATTATATTCACTAGTTTATTCTGTTCATCTGATTTTCAATTCACTTGATTTTTAGATTCACTTGCTGATAGATATGTATTTGTTGTTCATCATTTTTACCTTTACTGTTTTCTTCTTCTTCTTCTTAAAGAATACCTTTCAGCATTTCATACAATACTGGTTTGATGTTGATGAACTCCCTTAGTTTTTTCTTATCTGTGAAGCTCTTTATCTGCCCATCCATTCTGAATGATAGCTTTGCTGGGTAGAGTAATCTTAGTTGTAGGTTCTCGCTATTCATCACTTTGAATATTTCTTGCCACTCCTGTCTAGCCTGCATAGTTTCTGTTGAGAAATCAGCTGACAGATGAATGGCTACTCCCTTGTATGTAACTAACTATTTTTCTCTTGTTTCTTTTAATATTCTTTCTTTGTCTTTTGCTTTTGGTATTTTAATAATGATGTGTCTTGGTGTGGTCCTCTTTGGATTCCTTTTGTTTGGGGTTCTGTGTGCTTCCTGGACTTGTAAGTCTATTTCTTTCACCAGGTGTGGGAAGTTTTCAGTCATTATTCCTTCATATAGGTTTATAGTATCTTGCTTTCTCTCTTCTGGCACTTCCATAATTCTGATGTTGATATGCTTGAAGTTGTCCCAGAGGCTCCTTACACTATCTTCAAATTTTTTTATTCTTTTTTCTTTTTGCTTTTCCAGTGGAGTGTTTTCTTTTTCTTTGTATTTGAAATATTTTACTTGATTCTTGCATTTCTCTGGTCTGCTGTTAGGTTTCTTTATAATATTTTTTATTTCAGTCAGTGTATTTTTAATTTCTAGTTGGTTCTTTTTCACCTCTTCTTAGGTCTCACTAAATTTATCTATTTTTTTTCTAGGAAATTCTTAAAAAACCTTATAACTGTGGTTTTGAACTCTATATCCAGTCATTTGTTTTCCTCCATTTCTTTCCTTTGTAATATGTTCTTTAGTCTCTACATATTTCGCTTCTTCCCTGGGTTGGTAGAGTAGCTTTGTGTGCTAGATGTCCTATGTGGCCCAGTAGCTCTGCCTCCCCAGTTACCTGAGGTGGACATTCTTGGTGCACCCCTTGTAGACTGTGTGTACAGCCTTGTTGTAGTTAATTATTGATCATTGTTGGTATCACTGGGGGGAATTGACCTCCAAGCCAATTGGTTGTGAGGAGTGGCTGTATCTGCGCGTGTGGGCTTGCCTCCAGACTTCTGCCTTTTGCGCCCGCATGCGCAAGCTTCCGGAACTCTGCCTTTAGGTTCATCTGAGTTTCCATGCACTCTAGGGGACCTGTATGAGTCTGGGTCCCCAGGGTCTAGCCCAAAACGGGGGTTCAGTGCAATTGGATCTGGATTTCAGTGCTGTTCATTTATGTTTTTCTCCCGCTAGAGAAAGCCAGGCGCAATCAGCAGACAGTGCTCTGTGTGTGCACTTTCGAGTGAACTTTCGCATGCACTTTTGGGAGCCCCCAGACTTCTGTCTTTCACGGCTCCCCTAAGTTTCCATGAACTCCTTCCTTTCACAGTCGTCCAGACTCCCCTTATGAGTCTTTCCTGGAGCTGGGGTTCAGTGCAGTTGGGATTTTCTGTCTCCCTCCCACTAGAGGAAACCAGCTAGACCCTCCACTGCTTGTCCTTCTCCACGAGCGTATCTCCGTACCTCAGCTTTTTACAACTCCTCTGAGTCTTCGTGAGTCCCTCTCTTTCCTTCTACAGTGGTACCTCGAGATATGAGTTTAATTCGTTCCGTAACCTTGAGGCGTGGGAAACTATGAGACGCTGGAGTCGCGGTAAACTGGTGGGTTGTGTGCAGCCGGCCGATCCGCTAGATTACTCCTATCTCAAATGTTGCTCGTATTTCAAAGCAAAAATCACTCGCTCGACGGCTCGTATCTCAAAAATCTCGTATGTTAGGGCACTCGTATCTCGAGGTACCACTGTAGTTGTAGAATTTTCACTCAGCAGCTTTTCTGTGGTTCTGTATGGTGTCTGTTCTGTCTTTTAGTTGTAGTTTTGAAATTGTTGTGCTAGGCAGCAGCTTAGGTGTTCACCTATGCTGCAGTCTTGGTTTCTCCTCTTCCTAGTTTCTTAATGTGTATAGTTATGTTACTAATTTGAGATCTTTCTTTTTAAAACATTCATAGGCATTAATAGCTATAAAATTCCTTTGAGTACTGCCATCATTGTATCCCATTAGTTTTGTTTTATTTTATATTCCTTTATTTCAAGGTAATTTCTAATTTTGCCCATGGTGTTTGTTTTTTTTCCCTACCCATTGGATTGACAGGTTATTTTTTTTCTTTTAACATGCCTTTTGGCCTCCGTTTTTCTAGTGAGATATTCACTCTCATTTCTGTTTTTGTTCCCATGTATGTCTTTTTTTCTTTGTTTTTGTTGGTTTGTTTTGTTTATCTATTCTTTATATTTGCTCTTTATCGATTTTATTAAAATGTGCCTATGTACATGTACTTTCCTTTGTATCTTGGGAGATCTCTTTCAGCACCTCCTCCTTTGGCCTTTTGGGGGTAGTCACCCTGTATGTCATAATGGCTTGGCATACTTCTAAGGTGTTTCCTTCAGATCTCTGCCCTGATCCCACACTTTGGAGGAAAATTCTGATGCCTCAAGGTTTGCTCACCTCTCTTTTGCTTCCAGCTGTTGTTAACTAATCATGAGCCCTCTCTGATGACTAAGCAAATGAGTTGTTGAATGGGTTAAAAGTCCCACTGTGCCTGAATTTTTTAAGATTCTAATTTACTGTGCCAGTCTACATGTGGCTGTTAAAATTTTGGGTTATTTCTTGTAGAGCATTTTCTATATTGGATTCTTCTTCCTCTTGCTGTTACACCAGGATGAAAGCAGCCACGAGTCTCTCTTCTTCTATTGAAAGCTCATCACTTCCTGGAATTAGTACATTTAGGTCTTTTTGTTCCTTTAGCAGTTTGACTTTTTTAAACTATGGTTTTGTAGTTTATAGTCATGCAGCACTTAATCATGGGAATGCATTCTGAGAAATGTGTTGTTAGGCAATTTTGTCATTGTGCAAATATAGAATGTATTTATACAAACTTAGGTGATATAGCCTACTACACACCTAGGCTATCTATAATAACAAAAGCATAATATGCTAATTAGACCAGACATCTTTCCAGATGACTTTCTGGATGGCACTACGGGGTGAGAGGGTATAGGGTGGTCGCCCAAGGTAGAGGCTCCTGGTCATCAAGGTGGATGGGGGCCACGGTAGAAGCAGCTGCCATGGTGGCAGGGGCTGAGGCAGCCACGGCAGTGGAGGGAATCGAGCTCCTTGCATGAATTTTGTGCATCAGGCTTCTAGTCCTACATAATAAAAGCTAATATGCTAAGTGTCTACATATGAATGGGCTACTTCCAGCATAACATGGCATTACTGTTTAACAACATTTTTTTAAATAATTAGGATGAGTACACTCTAAAATAATGATAGTATAGTATAGTAAGTACATAAACAATAATATAGTTGTTTGTTATTATAAAGTAGTATGTACTGTATATAATGTATGTGCTGTACTTTTATACAACTGGCAGTGCAGTTGGTTTTGTTTACACCAGCATACCACAAATAATGTGAATAATATGTTGCACAATAACATTATGTCTGCAATGTTGCTAGGTGATAACAAAATTTTCAGCTCCCTTACAGTCTTATGGAACCACTGTCATATATGCAGTTTGTCATTGACTGAAATGTCTTTATATGGCACATGACTATATCTGGCTTGTTTAGGTTTGTTAGGATGAGAGAAATTATCTCATGCAATTGTCTATGAGCAAAATGGAAGTAGAACTTCTAAGTGTCTCCTTTTGTATTTGTTTTTCAGATTAATATATTTTGGTGGCTATGGGTATAGGAGACACAATGAACTCCAAGACTGTTTTGATGTTCATGATGCATCTTGGGTAAGAGAGTAATCACCATTTACATTTTCCTCTAATTTGGTGTTATCTTAAAGTTTTTAGAAATAATGAGCACACTCTCATTTTCATTTTCTATAATTGACTATAAAACAAAAAATATTTTCTCTTTTTTGAGTTTATATTCAATTAGAAGGAAGTTCTCTCACCTTCATGGCTACTGGAAGAGTAATTTCTATCACTTACACCTGTTGAAACACAAGTAGAGGTTTCTGTTAGAAAGTAGAGGCTTTAGCTCAACAGAGAAAAACTTGCCCATAGATAATCAGAATGGCTATTGCTGACATACACCTGCTTTTAGATATGTGTACTACAATTAGTTATAACTCTTATACAGGGGTGAGTGACTAGTGATATTCATTTCCTACTTAGTCTTACTGGTTAGAGAATAAACTATGATTAATAAAAATAGTCATAATGTATAAAAATGAAATATTTTAAAAGATAACTTTAAAAAAACATTGATCTACCAAGATACATAGTACCTCTTCAATTTTACCTTTTACTAGCATACATTATTATTGTACATTATTAATATAAATGA
The DNA here is from genome assembly GCA_011751065.1 of Lasiurus cinereus. NCBI lineage: Eukaryota > Metazoa > Chordata > Mammalia > Chiroptera > Vespertilionidae > Lasiurus > Lasiurus cinereus. The sequence continues at coordinate 30,777,927 of JAAGEH010000032.1, forward strand.
ACATTTTATATATATATCTTTGTATATGAGTATTTTTAAAAATTTCCATGTCTTTACATTTTTTTAGCTTTTAATATGAAATACGTATTTTTAAAGCTTTGCTACTTACTAGTATAGTGTTATTGATAATTTTCAGAAATATAACTTCCCATTGTTTAGATCTGTTTTTACTTCTCAGTGAAATCTCTCATTTTTTTCTCTCTCCTAGTACAGTTAGGCTAATGATCATGTCCTGAAATTTTTGGTGTACAATGGATTTTTTTGGTTTGGATTCTAAACTAAGAAAATTTTTTAGTTTGACAAGTTCCTGACAACAGTGATGTGTTTCTCACATAAAGATAAATCTGGTATAGAGATAAGCTGCAATAGAGGATTTTAACAATCTGGAAGATTCTAAATCTTTGCTTTGCTGATAATTTTGTCTCTTAGAAGACAAAGAAAAAAGTGAACAAATTTGACCTATAAGAGCAAATTGCTTGATTAAGCAGAGTGACTGTAACTTTTTTGAAAAAGTTTCTAATAGAAAACATTAGGATTCTAAGCATGTGCATTAGAAAACCAGATTTTTGAGAAATCAATCAGGAGCCAAAAACCAGTATTACAGGCTATACTAGGGGAAAGAAATCTGCTGGGCTGTCTTGCAAGGAGAGAACAGCAACACATGCAGAGGTGAACAAGCCTTTTGAGGGAAGGAATGGGAAGGAATGGGAGGAATGGGAAGGAAAGTGTACTTGGCACATGCTGATTGGTGGCTTAATGTATGGTTGGTCATATAGGAACAAGGGATTAGGGTATTTGGCAGGTGTTGATTGGTGGTTCAATGTATAGTCCATACCAGGTGCCTGGTTAGGGACTTAGGTATTTCCAGGCTGCAGGTTATGTCATACTCTGCCCACCAGTTGGGAGAAAGGAGGATTTATAAATTTCAAAATACAAATATACTCTGTAATGTTATTTTTAAAGGTTTTTAATGTAATAAATCTTTATTGTTCAGATGATTACAATTGTTCCTCTTTTTTCCCCCCATAACTCCCCTACACCTGGCTCCCACCCCACCCTCTGCCCTTACCTCCCCTGCATTGTCCTCATTCATAGGTGTATGGTTTTTGTCTAGGCTCTCCCTGCGGCCCCCTTACTCCTTTTCCTCTGAGAATTGTCAGTCCACTCCCTTTCTATGCCCCTAATTCTCTTATATTCACCAGTTTATTCTATCCATCAGATTTTTAATTCACTTTTTGATAGATATGTATTTGTTGTTCATAATTTTTATCTTTACCTTTTTCTTCTTCTTCCTCTTCTTAAAGAGTATCTTTCAGCATTTCATATAATACTGGTTTGATGTTGATGAACTCCTTTAAGTTTTTCTTATCTGTGAAGTTCTTTATTTGACTTTCAATTCTGAATGATAGCTTTGCTGGGTAGAGTAATCTTGGTTGTAGGTTCTTGCTATTGATCACTTTGAATATTTCTTGCCACTCCCATCTGGCCTGCATAGTTTCTGTTGATAAATCAGCTGACAATCATATGGGTGCTCCCTTGTAGATAATTAACTGTTTTTCTTTTGCTGCTTTTAATATTCTCTCTTTGTCTTTTGCTCTTGGCATTTTAATTATGAGGTGTGTTGGTGTGGTCCTCTTTGGATTCCTTTTGTTTGGGCTTCTTTGTGCTTCCTGGACTTGTAAGTCTATTTATTTCACCAGATGGGGGAAGTTTTTGTTCATTATTTCTTCAAATAGGTTTTCAGTATCTTGCTCTCTCTCTTCTTCTGACACCCCCATAATTCTGATGTTGGTATGCTTGAAGTTGTCCCAGAAGCTCCTTACACTATCTTGCAATTTTGGGGTTCTTTTTGCTTTTCCAGTTGAGTGTTTTCTCCTTCTTTGTTTTCAAATCTTTGATTTGATTCTTGCATTCCTCTAGTGTGCTGTTAGGTCTCTGTATAATATTTTTTATTTCAGTCAGTTTATGTTTAATTTCTAGTTTTCTTTTCATCTTCTCTTGGGTCTCGCTAAATTTATCTATCTTTTCTAGGAAATTCTTGAAAAACCTTATAACCATGGTTTTAAACCCTATATCCAGTCATTTGTTTTCCTCCATTTCTTTCATTTGTGATCTGTTTTTTTGTCTCACATTTTTGCTGCTTCCCTGAGTTGGTAGAGTAGCTTTGTGTGCTAGGTGTCCTAAATGGCCTGGTAGCTCTGCTTCCCCTATTACCTGAGGTGGACTCTCTTGGTGCATCCCTTTGTGGACTGTGTGCACAGCCTTGTTGTAATTAATTCTTGATTGTTGTTGGTATCACTGTGGGGAATTGACCTCCAAGCCAGTTGGTTGTGAGGATCAGCTGTGTCTACGCTGGAAGAACTTCTGTGCTGGAGTCAGACTTATTATACAAGACTTGCAAAATTGCAAAAGCCACTGTGATGGGGTGGAGTCTCAGTGCTGAGCGGACAGCCTTGGCTTCTTGTCAGTTCTGCCCTATGTGGTCCCTGGATCTCAGTGTTTCTTGGTAATCACTGCAGACCCCTCTGCATGCACTTGCGTGCATGTGTGCACCTCCAGACCTCTGCCTTTTGCAGTTCCCCTGAGTTTCGGGGACCCATATGAATCTGAGTCTCCAGGGACTTGCCCAAAACTGGGTTTCAGTGCAGTCAGAAGTGGAGTTCAGTGCAGTTGAGAAATTTGGTCTTCCTCCTGCTAGAGAAAGCCAGTGGCACAATCAGCAGTTAGGCCTCTCTGTATTCATTGGCGTATGTGCCTCCAGACCTCTGCCTTTCTCAGCTCCCCTGAGTTTCTCTGAGTTTCCATGTACTCCTCCCTTTTTTCTACAGTCCAGGCTTCCCCCGTAGGAGTCTCGCCCAGAACTGAGGTTCAGTGCAGTTGGAACTAGGGTTTAGTGCAGTCGGGAGTTTCTGTCTCCCTCCTGCTAGAGGAAGCCAGTCAGGCACTCTGCCACTTGTCCTCTCCATGTGCATGTCTCTGTACCTCAGCTTTTTGCAGCTCCTCTGAGTTTCCATGAGCTCCTCTCGTTCCTTCTCATTGTAGAATTTTCACTCAGCCAGCTTTCCTTTGGTTCTGGATGATGTCCGTTCTGTCTTTTAGCTGTAGTTTTGAAATTGTTGTGCGAGGCAACAGTTTAGGTGTTCACCTATGCCGCCATCTTGGTTTCTCCCTCTCTTAAATATTTTTTTAAATTGATTTTTTAGAGAAAGAGAAAGGAAGAGGGAGAGAGAGAAATATCAATGATAAGAGAGAATCACTGATTGACTGCTTCCTGCATTCCCTTTACTGGGGATTGAGACAGCAACCCAGGAATGTGCCCTGATCAGGAAACAAACTGGCAACCTTTCGTGCATGGCATGATACCCAACCAACTGAGCCACAGCAACCAAGGCTGTACAATACAATTTTAAAAGAGACGATCCTTTGAGGGAATTGGAAAATTGTTAACAAGTAAATTATGACACCCTGCAAGTGATACTATGAAAAGAGAAGTTGCTGAGTGATACTGCTCTTGTCTGGGGACCACACTTTTGAGCCACTGCTGTATGCATTAGCTTTATGAATATGGTAACAGCAGTATTTTTTTAAAGAGTCTATTATTTAATCAGTAAATATTCAATGAAACTATAACAATATTCTAAAAGTTATAAAATCTTTTAAATATTTTTAAAATTTTGTTTTAGGAAGAGCAGATATTCTGGGGATGGCATAATGATGTTCATGTATTTGACACAAAGACACAGAATTGGTTTCAACCGGAAATTAAAGTAAGTAATGTAAAAAAATAATTTTACATTTATTGATATATTTAAAAAATATTTTTATTAAGTTATCTGGATTTTAATAGTTGAGTTTGTAATCACATACACAGCATTTCTCTTGAGTACTATCACTAATACTATTAATTTTTTATCATATATTTTTTCCAGGTTAGTTAAGGGTTTTCTAGAATTATCTTATAAAGAAGTGTGATTATTATTGTTTACCCACAAGTGTAACACCCTGATTTAAGGCAGGTTCTTTTAAAAAGTAGTTTTGTAAACCAATTTCAGGATTTCTAAAAGCTCTTGTTTTCTACCCTGGAAATTAAGGCTATATACAGTGGTAGCACAGCAAAAATACATTATTAATGTTCTTTAGCAAACAGAAATCCAAAGTAAATTGAAAACCTTCTGGAAAGGATTCCTCATTCTAGATGCCATTAAGAATATCTGTAATTCATGAGAAGAGGATAAAACATCAACATTGACAAGAGCTTAGAGGAATTTGAGTCCAGCCCTCATGGATGATTTTGATGAGTTCAAGACTTCAGTGGAGGAAGTAATTGCAGATGTGTTGAAATAGCGAGGGAATTAGAACTACAAGTGGAGTCTGAAGATGTGTATGAACTGCTGCAATCTCATGATAAAACTTTAATAGATGAGTAGATGCTTCTTAGGGATGAGCAAAGTGGTTTCTTGAGATGGGATCTACTCCTGGTGAAAATGCTATGAAGACTATTGAAATGAAAATGAAACATTTAAAATATTACATAAACTTAGCTGATAAAACAGCAGGGTTTGAAAGAATTGGCTTCAGTTTTAAAAGAAGTTCTACTCTGGGTAAAAGGCTATCAAACAGCACTGCATGCTACAGAGAAATCATTCATGAAAGGATGAGTCAATTGATGTGGCAAAATTCACTATTGTCTTATTGTAAGAAATCACCACAGCCACCTAACCTTCAACAACCACCACCTAATCAGTCGATTAGCCATCAACATCCAGGCAAGACCTTCCACCAGCAAAAGATTAAAACTTGCTGGAGGCTCACATGAGGTTAGCATTTTTTAGCAATATAGTCTTTTTTAGTTAAGGTATTTTTTTAGATATAAAGTATTTTAGATGTAATATTATTGCATACTTAATATACTGCAGTATAGTATAAATATAATTTTACATGCTCTGGGAAACAAAAAAATTTGTGTGACTCACTTTATCACAATATTCACTTTATTATAGTGGTCTGAAATCTGTAATACCTGTGAGGTCTGACTATACTCTTCAAGAATGAAATTTGGCTCATTGGGTAGAGTATCAGCCTGCGGACCAAAGGTTCCTAGGTTCAATTCTAGTCAAGGGCACATTCCTCGGTTCCAGGCTCTTCCCTGACCCGAGCCCTGGTCAGTGTTTGTGCAGGAGGCAACTAATCGATGTGTTTCTTTCACAGCAATAGTTCTCTGTCTTTCACTCTCTCTAAAATAAAAATCAATGGAAAAATATCCTTGGGTGAGGATTTTTTAAAAAGAGATAATGAAATTTATTCACCTATATCTTTACTTTTTAAAGCGTTTTTCTTAAATGTCTGAGACTATTTAGACAAATAATATTTTGTGTAAGTTTTAGCTTAAAAATAAGAATTTTAAAATGACATTTTAAAAGATTCTCTTTCTCCCCTCTTCCTTCTGCTCTTCTTCCCACCTCCTCTCTCTCTCTCTCTCTCACAAACACACAGTTAATATTAAGTGAGCAGTGCACAGTGCTTACACCAAATAGTACTTTATCCCTTACTAAAACTCTTCACAATAACTGATAATACTTCTCTATACTTTTCTTTGAATAAATATATTAGGTATTTACTTCAGAGAAGTTTTGTTTTGTTTTTTCATTTTTTGTTTTATAAAAAAATATATTTCTTTATTGATTTCAGAGAGGAAGAGAGAAGGAGAGAGAGATAGAAACATCAATGATAAGAATCATTGATTGGCTGCCTCCTGCACGCACCACTGGGGATCGAGCCAGCAACCCAGGCATGTGCCCTTGGCCAGAATCGAACCTGCGACTCTTCAGTCTGCAGGCTGACGCTCTATCCACTGAGCCAAGCCGGCTAGGGCGAGAAGTTTTGGATTGGTGGAGAAAGGGAGAGTGTAATGAGTAGAAGAATAAGATTTGAAGGATTTTATGCATAATTTTCATGTGCTCCTGGTGGGTGCCTTTGTGTATGTATTTCATCACAAGTTCTGAAAGAACCCTACATTATCAGCTCATTGGCTACAGAATGTGAGCAGCAGTCAGAACACACACAACATTTATCTGTTAAGTTTGCTGTTTTACATGGGTACATTTCATGGCACCTGCAAAACAATTACAACAGTAACATTAAATATCACTGATCACAGGTCACCAGACAAATATAATAATAATAAAAAGATTTTGAAATATTTTGTGACACAGACATGAACTGAGCAAATTCTGTTGGAAAAATGGCATTGATGGACTTGCTTGATGCAGAGTTGCCACAAACCTCCAATTTATAAAAAATGCTATATCTACAAAGCACAATAAAACAAGGTATCTTACTATTTAGAGCAGTGATTTTCAACCTTTATCATCTCATGGCATGCATAAACTAATTACTAACATTCTGCAGCAAACCAAAATATATATTTTTTGCTAGTCTTACAAAGATTTTGGCATAATTTTGATCCATTCACACCAAACATCTATTGTTGTGACTGTTGTCATTTTTTCCTTCATTGATTTTAGGAGAGAGAGTGGAAGGGAGGTAAGGAACAGGGAAGGAGAGAAACATCAATGTGAGAGAGTCACATCAGTTGCCTCCTGCATGCGCCCCAAGCATGATTGGGGATCAAACATGCAACCTCAAGTATGTGCCCTTGACTGGGAATCAAATCCACCACTCTTTGGTGTGTGGGCCGGTGCTCTAACCACTAAACAACAGCTGTTGTCATTTTAAAATTTTTTTAAATTTAATATATCTTTATTGTTCAGATTATTACATTTGTTTCTCTTTCCCCGCCCCATAGCCCCCCTCCACCTCCTCCCATCCCTCCCTTTACCCTTACCTCCCTCCACATTGTCCTCATCCATAGGTGTATGATTATTGTCCAGTCTCTCTCTGTATCCCCCTCACCCCTTTCCCGATTCTATTATATTCACCAGTCCATTCTGTTCATCAGATTTTTAATTCACTTTTTAGATTCACTTGTTGATAGATATGTATTTCTTGTTCATGATTTTTATCTTTACCTTTTACTTCTCCCTCTTCCTAAAGAGTACCTTTCAGTATTTCATATAATACTGGTTTGGTGTTGATGAACTCCTTTAGTTTTTACTTATCTGTGAAGCTCTTTATCTGCCCTTCAATTCTGAATGATAGCTTTGGTGGGTAGAGTATTCTTGGTTGTAGGTTCTTGCTATTGATCATGTTGAATATTTCTTGCCACTCCCATCTGGCCTGCATAGTTTCTGTTGAGAAATCAGCTGACAATCATACGGGTGCTCCCTTGTAGGTAATTAACTGTTTTTTTCTTGCTGCTTTTAATATTCTCTCTTTGTCTTTTGCTCTTGGTATTTTAATTATGATGTGTCTTGGTGTGGTCCTCTTTGGATTCCTTTTATTTGGGGTTCTGTGTGCTTCCTGGACTTGTAAGTCTATTTCTTTCATCAGATGTGGGAAGTTTTCGATCATTATTTCTTCAAATAGGTTTTCAGTATCTTGCTCTCTCTCTTCTTATTGAACCCCCACAATTCTGATGTTGGTACGCTTGAAGTTGTCCCAGAGGCTCCTTACGCTATCTTCACATTTTTGGATTCTTTTTTCTTGTTGCTTTTCCAGTTGAGTGTTTTCTGCTTCTTTGTATTTCAAATTTGTTACTTGATTCTTGTCTTCTTCTAGTGTGCTGTTAGGTCTCTGTATAATATTTTTTATTTCAATCAGTATATTTTTAATTTCTAGTTGGTCCTTTTTCATCTTCTCTTGGGTCTTGCTAAATTTATCCATCTTTTCTAGGAAATTCTTGAAAAACCTTATAAGCGTGGTTTTGAACTTTATATCCAGTCATTTGTTTTCCTCCATTTCTTTTGTTTGTGGTCTGTTCCTTTGTTTCTACATTTTCACTATGTCAGGGGAACTTCTGTGCTGGAATCAGCCTTATGATGCAAGACTTGCAAAACTGCGAAAGCCTCTCTGTTCAGATTAAGTGGGGTGGGGTGGAGTCTTAGGGCTAAGCAGAGACAGCCTTGGCTTCTTGTCAGTTCTGCCCTATGCGGCCCCTGGGTCTCAAGTGTCTCTTGGTAATCAGTAATCGCTTCGGCCCTTCTGTGCGCACGGCGCGGGTGCCTCCAGACCTCTGCCTTTCTGGTTTCCTTGTGCTCTGGGACCCATATAAGTCTAGGTCCCCAGGGTCTTGCCCGAAAATGAGGTTCAATGCAGTTAGAAGTGGCACAGTTGGAAGGCTCTGTCTCCCACCCACCAGAGAGAACCAGTGGCACAATCAGTAGTTCGTCCTCTCTGCACGCATTTGTTTGTGCACCTCAGGCTTCTGTTCTTTCACGGCTCCCCTAAATTTCCGTACACTCTTCCCTTTTCACAGTCGAGACTCCCTCCCACCCCCCTGTATCAGTCTCGCCCAGAACTGGGGTTCAGTGCTGTAGCATAAGGGGTTCTGTGCAATTGGGAGTTTCCATCTCCCTCCTACCAGAGGAAGCCAGCCCCGCACACCGCTACTCGTTATCTCCATGGGTGCATCTCCGTACCTCAGTTTTTTGCAGCTTCTCTGAGTCTCTGTGAGCCCCTCTCTTTCCTTCTAGTTGTAGGATTTCCACTCAGCCAGCTTTCCTGTGGTTCTGGATGATGTCTGTTCTGTCTTTTAGTTGTAGTTTTGAAGTTGTTGTGCAAGGCAGCAGTTTAGGTGATTACCTATGCTGCCATCTTGGATTCTCCTCTGTTGTCATTTTTTAAAAAAACAAGTAATCCTTTTTAAAAAAATAATGTATTTTTTAAATACACTTCTATTGATTTTAGAGAAGAAGAGAGAGGTAGAAACATCAGTGATAAGAGAGAATCATTGATTGGCTGCCTCCTATTAGCCCTACATTGGGATGGAGCTTGCAAGCCAGACATTGTGCTCTTGACCAGAATCGAACCTGGGAACCTTCAGTCCACAGGTCAATGCTCTATCTACTGAGCCTAACCAGTTCGGGCAATGGTCGGCAAACAGATTCAACAGAGCCAAATATCAACAGTACAATGATTAAAATTTCTTTTGAGAACCAAAAATCAACTTCTGCGCATGGTCCACAAAGTTTCAATCGCACTGTACGTGTGTGCCTGCACATGGTATTTTGTGGAAGAGCCACACTCAAGGGGCCAAAGAGCCACATGTGGCTTGCGAGCCGCAGTTTGCCGGCCCCTGAACTAGGGCATCAGTGTTTTAATTTCATAATCTAAAAAAGAAGAGGTCAGTGTCTCTGGTTAACTAGTCAGGTATTGCATGTTTTAAAATTTTTGTGGCACACCAGGGTCCCTGTTGCGGCACAGCGGTTGAAAATCACTGATTCAAAGTGAACTTTTATATTAGGCTTTCTAATGGAATTACATAGGTAATGGTAACTTAACAGGCAAGTGTTTTTCATACTAAGCATAAGAATGTGATTTCACAAGTTTCAAGTTTTGCACTGTTTTCTGATCTCTGCTTGCAGGGTGGAGTCCCACCACAGCCACGAGCCGCACATACATGTGCAGTTCTTGAAAATAAGGGCTATATTTTTGGTGGACGTGTTTTGGTTAGTATAATCTTTTTATGTGTGATGCTTCTTATAAAAACATATCTTCTGAATTTATAGAACAACTGAACATTTAGAAAATCTACAAATGATAGTGTTCTTCAATAACTTTTATCTTCTGTTCCCAAATAGAGTATACACGAATAATCACAGATGGTTATAAATCACATTTTAATGAGGAGAATCCTTCACTTTAGTATATTATTAGAAAAGTTTTATTTCTTATCATCTAAATCCTGTTAGTTTAAACTCATTTCTTCTTTTCTCCCTTGACACTTTAATTTGATAGCTCTATGTTAACTTTATTAGTGCTAAGCATTGTTTCCCAATATATAAACTTATGATGTTAAGTAAAATAGAGATAATCTATTTTTAATAGAAACTATTTTAAAATAAAATTTTAGCTTATGAAGGATGCAAAACACTGACCAGTTTAACACACTTTTATTTTAGCAAACTAGGATGAATGATTTGCACTATCTAAACTTAGATACCTGGATTTGGTCTGGAAGGTAAGTAAGAAATTTGTTTTTTACCTATAGGCATCTCTGTGTTTTATATGTGTGTGTACCGTAATCCAAATTTGGGTCTCTAAAACTGAATTATTATATATTTTTTTCAGATTATATGTCTAAGCAAGGAATATATAGATTAAAGAGAGTTTGTTTTTTTAACCCAACTATATAAAACATGAGAATATAGCAGTTGAAAATTGATTATATAAAAGTACAGGTTTTACGCTATGTTCTTGAGGACTGGTTGGTAGAAGAAATAAAGGAATAGTTGAATAGGGTCATCACAGGTGAATAGATAATGGAGTGGATAAAAGTCAGATTTTGTTTATGGCTCATAATCTATATTTAGCAATAGAATAAATATGTTTAGCTATAATTTATCTGTTCATGTAATGAGATGAACTCAGAGATATATATTATTTCAAAGTATAAATGCAGTAAAACATGAAACCACAAGAGTGTAAAAAAAAAGAAGCAGATTATCTAATAAAATCTTTCCATAGAGAAGACTTTTCTAAAAATGATAAAAACTCAAAATTCGTAAATTAAAAGATAGGTTGATAAAACTATTTAAGAATTAGTTATTTCTGTGTTAAAAAATATACCACAAAGATTAAAAGGCAGATTGGCAAATGCAAAAAAATAATAAATTAGAAGTAATATTTATAGCATTTCTTTTTGTTTGACTTACATAGTATTTTTTATTTTGAATTTTTCTTTTTAAATTTTTTTATTTTTTCAATTACAGTCCATACATTAAAATTTTGTATTAGTGTCAAATAGTGATGATCAGCACAGTGGTGAGACAATCATATACTTTATACAATATTTGTAGTATTTCTAACAGAGTGGGCTGAGATCTGTAAGAATAACTCAGTAAAAGAACAACAACAAAAAACAAATAATCCAAAAGGAAAGTGGACAAAGAACATGAATGAGCAACTCATAAAAGACGTATAAATAGGCAAAATTATTTTTAACATATGTTCAACTTCATGGAATATTAAAGAAATGGAAATAAAACTAGTTTGCACTATTGGATAAAAATAATTACAAATGACCTGTGTGTGCCAGGTTGTAACAACATAATTAGAAGAAATATAAATTGGTACAGTTTTTTTCTGGAGGGTAGTCTGGCAATATGTTTAAAATAGAAAATGGAATTTCGACTTTGATCTAGAATTTCTCTGAAGACAATAATTGGACAAGTATATTTATATGTGTATGTGTACACAAAAATGTTTATTGCAACATTATTTATGAAAACAAAAACTTGAGATCAACCTTCATACCCACAAGTGGGGATTGTTTAAATCATAGTACCGTACATCTGCCCAAAGGGCTGCCATGCTTCCATTAGCAAAGAAATCTACTTCATGGAAATATTCTACAACATTCTAGTAAAGTAAAAAAATTACAAAATGGAACATATCCCATTTATAATTTTTTAAAATATATTTTTATTAATTTCAGAGAGGAAAGGAGAGGGAGAGAGAGAGGTATATAGAAACATCAATGATAAAAGAGAATCATTGATTGGCTGTCTCCCATAACCTGGGCATGTGCCCTGACTAGGAATTGAACTCTATCCTCCTTGTTCATAGGTCGATGCTCAGTCAATGAGCCACTCCAGCCTGGCCCCATTTATAATTTTTAATAAATATTTATATGCACATTGAAGTCTGGAACATCTATACCAAATTATTGATTCTTATGGCTGGAAGACAGGATTATATAAAACATTAAATATTTTTTGTGGTTGTTGAATGTTTTCTAATCAAAATGTTTTTTATAATAAATAAAAACAATAAATACAAATATTTCCGATTTGGAGAAAAGCAAATAACATCTTCTACAAATGGCCCATGTTCTTCTGGAGCATTCCAGAATGCTGGAGAATGGTGCTTTCTCACCTTTTAAATCAGTTAAACTCGTGTGCTTATGTTTTTACTTCTGTTTCTATTTTTAAAGGAACAGAACAATATTTGTTTGTAACCTTTAGAGTTTTTTTTCCTGGATCTAGAATGGCTTGTATGCTTTTATTTTGAAGCTAGAGTGAAGATAATGCTTTGGGGAAATCTACAACAAATAAACCAAATAAAAACAAGAACTAACTCCCATGATACCATTGAGGAAATCTGCTGAAAACACAAAATTAAACATGAAACAACAGTTAAAGGTTATAGCCATGAAAATAATTATGTTGAAACACTTGAGGAAGTTGCATTGATTAATGTACAAGAATGATGCTGAGTATGCATTGTGAATTAACTGGGAATTAATTTTTAATCTGTGTTCTATGACCAGATGGAATAGATACTACGTGAAAAGATTGTTTAAGCCCCTTTTTTAAATTAGAGCAGTTTTTCCCTTTAAGATCTGAGATTATTGAAACCCATTTATTTTAACTAACTCAGTACCTAGATTTATATGTTGTAGTTTTTTTGGCCACAGGATTCCGGTTAATGGAGAAAACCCTAAACATCGATCATGGCATACTTTAACACCAATAGCTGATGATAAGCTTTTCTTATTTGGTGGATTAAGTGCAGACAATATTCCATTAAGTAAGTGAATTTATGGTTAGCCTACAGTTATTATCCTTTTTTCCCTAAGTTGTATTTTTTACTTAAGGTATATTCCTTTTTTTTTTCTGATTTTATGCTTTATCTTTATTTTATTCCTAACTATATGCTTGCACTGAGCATTAGAACTGGAAGACCCCTTTGCTTCTGTAGCGTTGGCTCTTGATGTTTTCCTATTTCCTAGGTGTAGAGAAAAGGAAGAGTGGTTGAACCTAGGTGATTTAAAGCCCCTTTCAAACTATAGTAGCCTATGATTCTATCTCCTCCCGATTTTTCATACAGATGCTTATATTGTAGGCTGGAATGGAGATTAGAAGAGCAGCCTTTTCCAGAATGCTCTGGAAGTATAAGGTGGAAAGGCCTATTGCTTCTTTCTTTGTTCCCAAACTATAAAGGAACATGATTAGCTAGAATTTTTTAAACTCCTGTTACTGCTGATCCCAAAGGTTTTGAAATGCATTTTTTCTTTCAGCAGTAAAATTATGCCATCAGGATAGACCAAGAATATCCATTTCTTAGTTTGACATATTAAATGTTGTATATTTTCTTAACTCGAGAGTTTTTTATGGCTAGAGATGTTTTTGTTAAGGTAACTTATATACAATTAAAACAACTTCTATAATCTTATATAGGATTTAGAAAAAACTATATATTTTTTTCAACAAAAATTTATTGAGTATCAACTGTGTATATGGCAGTCTGCTGGCCAACAAACTCTAGAGGTTGATTGGAAACAGCAGTTCCTAGTATGGGGTGTTAACTGTTGCAGAATAACTTGCTTCTTCAGTTCCTAGACATTTTAATTAAAAGAGATTTGGAATCTGCCCTGCCCAGGTTGGCTCAGTGGATAGAGCATTGGCCCAAAGACTGAAGGGTCCTGGATTCTATTCTGATCAAGGGTGCATACCTTGCTTGCAGGCCCTGGTCAGGGCACTTACGGGAGGCAACCAACCAATCTACTAGTATGTGTCTCTCTCACATCAATATTCTCTCTCTCTGTCTCTCCCTCTCCCTTCCACTGACTCTAAAAAATCAATGGAAAAATATTCTTGGGTGTGGATTAACCAAAAAAAAAAAAAAAAGAAAGAGAGATTTGGAATCTAATAAAAAAGCTAACATTTACCCGTTTCACTAGGATTTGTTTAATATCATATCTCCATGAGCAGTACTGTTTTTATTTTATTTTTTAAAAGTATGTTTTTATTGATTTTAGAGAGAGAGGAAGGGAAAAGGATAGAGAGATAGAAACATCAATGAAAGAGAAACATCGATTGGCTGCCTCTTGCACGCCCCTCACTGAGGATAGAGCGGCAACCTAGGCATGTACCTGAGAATTGAACCAGTGAAATCTTGGTTCCTGGGTTGATGCTTAACCATTGAGCCATACTTGCTGGGCAGCACTATTATGTTTAATTCCTATTGCTGATTTCGGTCTCTGGCCTATGGGAAATTAAATGTCCTAATTCTTTAAAAAATATTTTTATTTTTAATTTTAAATTAACTTATTTTGCAATTATAGTTGATATACACTATTATATTAGTTTCAGGTATAGAAAAAGTGATTGCCCCGATATATATAGTACCCATCTGTTAGTGCCCTAATTCTTAGCCCAGTCAATTTTCTCCTTTATAGATTCAGCTTAAGATATGGTCATATATGTTTTATATAATACTAAGAAATAATTTTTAGTTTTATTGACTATGATAATGGCACTGTAGTTATGTAACAAAGCTGTTGTAGGTATGTAAAAAAATTTAATTCATTTAAAACAATGCTTACTGAAATATGTATGGGAAAAATCATCAGAAATTAAGGATTTGCTTTAGAATAACTGAATAACAACAATAATAAAAAGATAAATAGAGCACATATGACAAATCTGGATAGTTGTAGAGTCTGGGAGATGTTTGGGTTCATTGTTACATTCACTCTACTTTTGTATATCTCTGAAAAATGTTACGAGAAAATATGTATATACATAAGATAGTTGTATAAATGAGCATGATAAATCTGGATAAAAATAAAAATTTTATTTCAAAGACCTAATCTTAATTTTTGAACTGTTACAATATTGCAGGTGATGGTTGGATTCATAATGTCATAACAAACTGTTGGAAACAACTGACATATTTACCTAAAACAAGACCCAGGTAAGTTCAGAAGTTGATAAATAGTAAAAGAGTTAAGAATTTTTAAAGTATTGAAATATAGGGCTGAATTTATAGTGTTTGACATTAAAACCATAAATCACCAGGAAGGATGTCTTTCAAATAAGCTTGCTATTACCTAAATAATTTAATTGCCCTTTAAATGATATCTGATTGTTAGAAATGATCTATTCAGTTTCTACCTATATTTGCATATTTGAGACTATTATTTTAAGTAAATACATACTCTTGCCTGATAAATATAAAAAGTCTTAAGAAATTGAAACTATATAATGTTACTATTTTTAGTAAATAGACAAGAATGAGGTTGGCTTTAGCAGTAGTTATTTGTTGAAGAGGTTGAGAGTAATTTAATGGGGAATTTGCTTTTATGTTGATCAAGTAGGTGGCAGGTTATTATTTTTTCTGTATTAAACTCTACCTTAATAATGTTTATTAATGTGAATTTAAAAAACATGTTAATTATTTGTGGTATATTCTAGAGTATAATTTTTTTACAAAAAAATGTAGAAACAATATACTATTATTAGACTACAAAGAAAACCACATTAATACTATAATGCTTTTTTAAAAAATACATTTTTATTGATATTTAGAGAGGAGGAGAGGAGAGGGATAGAGAGATAAAAACATCAATCAGCTGCCTCCTGCAACCCAGGCATGTGCCCTAACCAGAAATCAAATGAGTGACCTCTTGGTTCATGGGCCGATGCTTAACCACTGAGCAACACTGGCTGGACATTATTGTAATTCTAATTTTTTTCTAATTTGATTGATGGTATAATAAAGATATAGTTATAGGAAATTCAAATTTAGCATATTCTAATTATTATAGATAGCAGTGGATTTTATTCTATTTCATGCCATGTATTTCAGATTTTTTACTATAGATTATAATGTGAAGTCAACTTAATGACATGCATTTCAATAATTTAATATATAACAAGTAACTTGAGAAAAGACCTGAAAATATTTAATATATTTCATTTTATATCTCTATATTAATATGCATAATATGGTTAGAGTTTATCATAATTATATGTATGATCTTATATTTTTATATATAAAAATTCATTGGAATATATTACTTTAGCAATTCTGGATCTTTTGTAATGCATATTTTAATTTAAAGAGTTTTATATTAAGATATAGGAGCTCAGAATTCTAGTCCTTGCTCAGCTACTAGTTAGCATTTTGGCTTTGGGAAAGTCACTTACAAAACTGAGCATCATTTTCTTCATCTGTGAAGTGAGAAGCTTGGACTAGATAAACTCTTTGTTTTCTTCCATTTGTTTGATTTATGAATGCATTAATTATAGACCAAGTGGTAGTAACAATGCTTAATTTTTAAATTGCTATTTTATACTTCAATCCTTAATGAATAAAGTAATACAACTATGATCAATAATATACTAGTTAGAACTGAGCTATGTAAAGAGATTTTTTTTTAAATTCAGCCTATGTATCATGTAAATAATATGCTTTATTAGAATGTTTAGGTGATAAGTTTAGAGCAGCTGTAAGAGGACATAAACTATCAGTCTGTAGAAAAACATCAGATTGCAAGCTAGATGTCACCAAAATCAAGGCAGGAAAGGCTTTCCAGTGTTCCTCGATGCTGAAGTCCAGGCCAGAGTTTCCATAAGGCAGAAAAGACAGGCAGAGCTATCTTCAGGTATGAGGTGAGGAGGAGAACAGGTGGGATACAGTTTAGTGTAAGGAGAACATATATGTGTGTATATACTAATTTTTTTTTATAAAAGTGAGAATATACTTAACATCTGAATGCATTTTGTGCAAACTTTTCCAAGCTATAATTGAAATGTAAGCTGCCCAATTCTCTTCTTGTAATTCTACAGCAGGTTTCTCAACCTCAGCACTATTGACATTTTGGACTAAATTATTTATTTTGATAGGTGTTCTATGATTGGAGGATGTTTAACAGCATCTCTGGTCTCTACCCACAAGATCCCAGTAGTACTGCCCCCCACCCAACCTGGAGTTATTATGATCAAAAATATCTCCATATACTGTCAAATGTCCCTGTGGGAACAGAATCGCCCTGATTGGACCCACTGCTGTACAGTGTTGCACTCTCTTTGTCAGGTCTCACCTTAGATAAAACAATACTTGGTTGAGAAGCCATCTTACCTAGCCATATCTGATCTTTTTATAGATCGCTGTCAGCGAAGAATTTTCTTAAATGTCTATACCAGGTGTCTAACTAGGTGTTGGTCTTCAGAGCCTTAGGTACTATTGTATCCTGTGAGCATTGCCAAGGTTATGTGACCTTCTCTCCAGTAAGTTAAGCTGTTCTTTCCCACATATGAGGACTTCATCATATTCTATCTCCCTTACTCAGTCTCTCTTCCCGCCTCCTTTTCTGACCTCACAACATAATCTGGGTGTTATAGATGATTTATATCAAAGTATAGTCTAACGTACAAGTTGGAGAATTGGGCAGAGTATTTCCCAAACAAAGTCTCTACTGACTCAGTTCTATCCTGGGTCCCTAGTGCTTTTGTCATTGCATGTGTCATGATTGTTTGAGGAAAGGAATTGATTAAAAAATTGTGTATAATCCCACTGTTTGTACTTGTGGAAGTTAAGTAAAAGGATTAATGTGCTAAAAATAAGTTATGTGATAATAAAATAAGTAATTAATGTAATTGTTTGTAGAATCTGTTGCTTAAGCAATTTGGTCTGTTAAGAGAAATAATCAAAGTATTCTCAAAATCAAAGCAATGACTTTATAAGCCCTTAATTTATCTTTTAAAATTGAGAAATTTATGTATACCTTTTTTCTGAGAATTTGAGCCCTGAGAAATATTGAACTTTTTAAAACCATAAAATTATTCTTGGTAAAATAATGTGGAGATGTATCTGAGTTATCACACCATTTAAAAAAACACATTAGATGCTCCACTCCTTTATGAAATGATTTGTTTATTTAATCAATAAGTTATGCTGGCATTTTGTGTTTACTTTTGTTAATCAAAAGTTTTTGGTCTACTACTGGATGCAGAACACCACAGTGGGCATTTTGAAAGAGAAGAATAAAATTCAATTACCCCAGTTCCAGTGATGTGCTGGTAAACAGTTTACATTGCTTTCAAGAAAAACAAACCAAAAAAATCCCTAATTTGTAGTATTTGCTGATTTCCACCATGGCCATTTCAAGCATGGAATGTGCATGGGAGCCGAGCTGACAAACCAGGTCCAACACACCGTTGTGGCAACTTTAGACCTTAAGGATCTTATAGTTTTTGTGGGGAAGTAAAGACACATACATCAAACAAAGCAGTATATAGAGGAATTTATCTTCAAATGTAAGTTAGATTATAAAATGAGCACAAAATGTTAACAGATGCAGAATAGAGAGGGTGACAGAGCCAGTTTGAATTGCACTTGGGAATTTTGAGTCTTTCTGGTTTTTTTTAAAGGCCCTGAGATAATGATTTCTCATTCTAAGACTAAAAAATGGAGTGAACAAAAGCCTAGAGTCATATAAGCTTTACGCTTAGGGGACACAAGTAAATGAAGTTGGCTGAAGAAAAGGTTCATTTGGGGAGAGGCAACAATTAGTTTTATAGGAAAAAGAAATAGCTGTTGGTCATAAATATTAAGAGAAGAAAAATGGCAGAGGTGCTTCTTGATCAGGAAATGTCATGGTTAAAAATATTATATATCAGCTATGTGTAGTTGAGAAAGATTAGAGGCAGAAAAGGAGGAACATGTATGGTATTCTGTACCCAGAGTGATAAATAGTATGACAATATAAATGAAAAGAAAATGCCAAGTTGGATTTGTCAGGTGATGGGGAAAGAGAGAACGGGAAAGAAAGAGTAATAATGGTAGATAGTAAGAAGAATGGGAAAGGTGGCTACTTTTGTTGGTCAGTTCATTTTTATTTTTTAAAATATATTTTTATTGATTTCAGAGAGGAAGGGAGAGGGAGAGAGAGATTGAAACATCAATGATGAGAGATAATCATCAATCATCTGCCTCCAACATGCCTCCTACTGGAGATTGAGTCTGCAACCCAGGCATATGCCCTGACTGGGAATTGAACTGGTGATCTCTTGGTTTCTGGGTCTATGTTCAGCCACTGAGCCACACCCAGCTATATTTTTAAATTATATCATTTTGTGACTAAAATATTTCAATACCTATGTGAAAAAGAGATTAGAAAAAGATTCGGGGGCGGGGGGGCGAAACCAGTTGGGCTCAGTGGACAGAGTGTCGACCTTCAGGCTGAAGGGTCCCAGGTTCGATTCTGGTCAAGGGCATGTACCTTGGTTGTGGGCACATCCCCAGTGGGAGGCTGTGCAGGAGGCAGCTGATTGATGTTTCTCTCTCATTGATATTTCTAACTCTCTGTCTCCCTTCCTCTCTGTAAAAAATCAATAAAATATATTTTTTAAAAAAGATTAGGGATATAATGGGAGTTATTGGGGGTCATCTCCTTAATTGAAATGATATGATTTAATGAACTCTAGAATTGAATCTTCTGATGATTCTAGAGGAATCTTTAAAACATATCCTCTTTTGAAAGAGATTACATTTTAGAGTGTGCAATTGAAAATTGATTAATATGTGATATACAGCTTCTTCTTTGGTAGTATTTCACTCTGTTTGTACTTTTCAATCATAGGTTATGGCACACAGCCTGCTTGGGAAAAGAAAATGAAATAATGGTATTTGGTGGGAGCAAAGATGACTTACTTTCCTTGGATACAGTAATAAAATTTCTTATCTAAATATTCCTTCTGAGTAATTGTGTTATTCATCCTAAATCCTTAAGAATGCTCATTTCCCACATTGCAAAATATGGAAGGGCATGAATTGTTCCACTGTGGTGTGACTAATCTTCAGAATAAGTGGCTGTGGAGAAGCATTTAGGATATTGTTGGTTTACAAATCAAAACAGAGCTATTAACTTCAATAGTCAAATTATTAAGAACTTTTATAATTTTATTGAATTAAAATATTTGTAAGTAATATTTGATACATATGAATATATAATGTATATTACTACTTATAGTAGTAAGTACTCATGAAATTTGCTATGTAGCAATAACTAGAATATCATTATGTTAGCTTTTTCCCTCAAGAGGAAACTACTTTGAAATGTTTAAAGTATATATATTTTTTACTTTATGCATATTTTGCCACTACTTCACCCCTGTTTTACATTTGCATTTAAAGCATTCCAGTTTTAAAATCTGATAAAACTAAGGTCTAAGGAATAAATGAGTAGCATTTGGAGAGTACTGTTCTTTCACTCCTATCACCTTGGGAGATTCAGAGCAGAGTGGCCACCTTCCTCTTCTATATGTGGTTGGGCACGAGTCAGGACTGGTTGCGCTGGTTTGCATAGCAGGATTGAGACTTGAGGGCTGGGCTGGGTCAGGAGCCAGGGTCCAACCAAAGAGGCGCCAGCTCCGTGTCATCTCTTTAGGCGTAGTTATTTCCAGAGTTGTTCCCACTGAGTTATCTGGAGAACACTGAGTAAGGTGGGTTATCTCCAGGGAACTTGTTTTTTTTTCATAGTTATGAGACCTCCAATTCAAATTGAAAGTTTCAGAATTTTCTTTGAAAATTCAGTGCTTCAATCAAAAATTATAACCACAACTTTGTATTTAATTAAAAATCAAATTTAGTAGTTTGTCTTCTTTTTATTAGCACTAGAAGTCTTAGGATACAAATTTTATCATTAAAATAGGAATTCTCATTAAAATCATGGCCATAAATTATGAAATTCTAAAGACCTAGTTGAAAGGATTAGAGAAATTTTCTGCTGACTTATCCACATTAATTTTTAGATGAGAGAATCATATTCAGAAAATCTTCTGGATTTGTAATTTTCAAATGAAGAATTCCCAGGACTCCTGGGACCACCTGGAAAAGGGAGTTGGGATAAGAGATGATTAAAAATAAGTCATTTGAAAGAAAAAAGTTCTGCTTAAAAAACAAAAAAGCTTGAAAACCAATACTATTCACATTTTGAACTCACTGTTCTAAGGAAAAACATGTTTCTGATTTTTAAAATTACAGTTATATAGACTGTGGTAAGGTAAAAATGGTAACCACATATCTAACATTTATATGGACACAGATATGTGTATGTCTGTGTATGTTTGTGTGTGTACATGTATGTTCATAGCTGGAGAGAGATTTATTTGCTGCTTTATGTAATTTCTTTTATATTTATAAAATATTCCATTTTTAATGTAGTAATTTTTATTAAAAACCTTGGTAACTTCTTTTTATGTTGATTAGGGTCACTGTAATGATTTATTGATCTTTCAAACACAGCCTTATTCACTACTCAGGTAAGCAATTTTATTTTTCATATATATGCTATAAATACATGATAATTTCTTCCTCGTTTGAGAAAGCTTTGTAATATTTTCCTCCTAACAGTCATCCAAGGATATGCTCTTATTGATTTTTAGAGAGGGAGGAAGAGAGAAAGAAAGAGAGAGAGAGAGAGAGAGAGGGAGAGAGGGAGAGGGAGAGAAACATCTATTTGAGAGAGAAATATTAATTTGTTGCTTCCCATATACACCTCAATCTGGGATCAAACTGCACCTTTTGATATATGGGACAATGCTCTAACCAATTGAAGCAACTGGCCAAAGCACCTTTGTAATATTCTTCAGGTAGCTTATGACTTGAATTTAAGAAAATGTTTAAATTGCCCTAACAATGAACAACAAAGTGATTTAAAAACCAGCCCTGGCTGGTTTTGCTCAGTGGTTAGAGTGTCAGTCTGCGGACTGAAGGGTCTCAGGTTTGATTTCCAGTGAAGGGCACTCTACCTATGTTGCAGATTCCCCAGTCCTAGTGGAGGCTTATGCGGGAGGGTGTGAGAGTCAACCAATCTATGTGTATGTGTCTCTCTCTCTCCCTTCCTCCTCTCCCTTCTACTTTCTCTAGAAATCAATGGAAAAATTATCCTTGGGTGAGGATTAAAAAAAAATTGTCCTAAGAGTATATTCAAATTTGTAATGATGAACCAAACATATACCAATGTTATTTTTAAAACTTAAAATATACAGTATAGTCACATTTTTGCTTAGCTTGTAAAATTGCATTTAGTTCATATGGGAATATTAAACATACTATATTTCCTTAATTCTCAACCTGATTTAACATTTCTGAGCTCAGATTGTAAACACATATAGATGCATTTAATTTAGTAGAATTTTTTTTTATAACCCCAAAGCTGTTACTAAATTGGTAGTGTGATTTATAGTGTCTTAGCTCATATACTTCTGCTTTAAAAGGAGTAAATACAAAGTTTAGTAGGAGGATTGTGGAAGAAGCCCCTATTTCTGCCTGGGAGAGTTGGGAGAAAGGGTTTGAGTGAAGTAGAAGTTGCCCAGTGAAGAACTGTAGGTATTTAATGCAGTAGGAATAACATGGGTGAAGGCATGAGAGAGAGAGAGAGAGAGAGAGAGAGAGAGAGAGAGAGAGAGAGAGAGAGAGATATGACATGCTGTATGTCAAGAAGTATACTATAACTTCCAGATGTTCTACAGCTTGAACCACTTGAAAACCAATGGACTAGCTCAGTGGTTGGCAAACTCATTAGTCAACAGAGTCAAATATCAACAGTACAATTGAAATTTCTTTTGAGAGCCGAAAACCGACTTCTGCGCATGGGCCATGAAGTTTCAATTACACTGTACATGCATGCCCACACATGGTATTTTGTGGAAGAGCCACACTCAAGGAGCCAAAGAGCCGCATGTGGCTCATGAGCCACAGTTTGCCGGCCACTGGACTAGCCTAAACAGAACCTTCCTACAGTCTTTGTAACTGCTCGTTCCATTAGGGCAGTGTTTCCTGCACTTACTGCTCATTAGAATCTCATGTGGAACTTTAAAACATATTGATGTCTCTGTTCCACTCCCACAGATTATGGTTTCACTCGTCTGGAGTGTAGCATGGACCTCAGAATATTTGAAAGATCCCAAGGTACAGGCAAAGTTTTGAAATAGATACTGTAATGATTTTATACTGCAGAGTATTTTTACTTAACTTTTACCATCAACATAACTGCTTTCCCTGAGTAGATTGCAAATTCCTTATATCCAGGGATCAAGAAATACAATATTCAAGTGCCTACCATAAGATGTCATGGTGCTATGAAACGAAGTCATGACCTTCCCCTTAAATTGCTGATAAGATAGAAGGCAGGCATTCAAACAACTATAGTAGAAAAAGGGGAAGAGAGGGACCCAAAAATACATTTTTAAAGACTGAAGGGAAGACATACAATTTTATTTCCCATCATCCATGTTATTTGTTTTGTACATATTTGTAAGAAGGATGGAAGATAGGAAGAAGCGGTGATAGTAGTTATAGAAGATGTAACAACAAAGTGTTACATATTTAAGTTTGGCTTTAAACTTTCTGTAGTACTGAAAGTTACTGTTGGTCTCAGATTTTTCAGGAAGTTGTTGTCTTAAATATCTTACTACATTGAAGTTTATTTTTCCTGTTTAAGCCTGAAAAATATGATCACTGTAAGCATACTTCTATTTATTAAATAATAAAATGAATTATTTTGGGAACCACAAATTGTGAATGGCTAATCTTTTAAGGAGCCATCACACTTTGTTCTCAAGACGACCAGTTAAAAAAAAAAAAAACAACTATAGTAAAAAGCAAAAATTGCTTTAAGAGGAACATATACAAAATTCATGAGAATACTAGAGAAGAAGGCTATCTGCCCACTTGGTTAAGATTATGGCTCAGTTGGTTGGGCATTGTTGTGTATGTCAAAAGGCTACAGGTTTGATTCCCAGCCAGGGTACATACCTAGGTTATGAGTTCAATCCCCAGTTGGGGCACATACAGGAAGCAAATGGGATCTCTCTCTCTCCCCTCCCTCCTTCCCTCCTCTCTCCTCCCTCCCTCTCTCCATCCCTCTCCCTCTCCCTTTCCATCTCTCTCTCCTCTTCCCCTCTCCCTCTCCCCCTCTCCCTCTCCTCTTCTCTCCCTCCCTCCCTCTCTAAAAAGAAAATAAAATCTATAAGAACATATTCTCAGGTGAGGATTTAAAACAAAAAAAAGATTGTGAAGGTTAGGGAAATCGTTACAGAACAGGAGTTTGAGTCAAGAATTTGCTATGAACAACCAGTGCAGAGGAAACCGAGTTATTGAGTATTCCTGGGAAATAAGTATGAGGGAAGGGTTGTAAGAAATGAGGTTGGACAAAAAAATCAGAAACCATACATCATGTAGGGCTTTGTCTTTCCCTGTAGATCAGGAATCATGAGAAAATTTGGAGCAGAGAAATGATCTGACCATATTACTGATTAAAAAATTCCTCTGGCAGCAGTGTGGATGAGAGACTGACTGGAGGGTTATGTGACTAGGTAAGGAAAGTTGGTAGAGACTGCTGCAGTTGTCAGACACAAAGTGAGGGTCTGATCTGGAAAATGGCAGTGGAACTAGAAAAGGGAGGGAGATGGGAATATTTAGGAGGTAAAATGGGCTTGGTAGTTGAATGGATGCCAAGGGAAAGAGGTGGAAGGAGTAGCAACAGAAAGAATAGGGAGAATGCAGTGGATTTCATGGTGGGATGGGGTGCAAATGACAAATTTGGTTTTGGGCATAATAGTGTTTGAAGTGCTTATGGGACCTCTAACTGGTGCTATCCATTAAATAGTTAATATATGGAGAGAGGTCTGGGCCCAACATAAAATTTTAAGAATTATTGGAGTATAAATGGGTATGGGTTAGTTCTGCCCAGAAAGTTTTGAGAATGAGGATGAAGCCTACAGCTGAGCATTGAGAGCTTATAATGTTTGAGGAGTAGGTAGAGGAAAAGGAAGCACAGAGAGTGACCCAAGATGTCAAGGTTAAACAGGGGGTAATGGAAACACAAAACCTGAGGGAGGAAGAATATAAGATGGAATGTTCATTGTAAAGAGATCATGGAGTGTCTGGGTTGAAAAGTGCCTTGGAGTTGGACAACAGTAGGAAGTTTTTGGTAAGGTGAAGGTGGAAACCAGGATGACTTCTGGGGATGAACATCAAAACCAAGAAAAAAGTGAGCATATTTGGTCACAGCTGAGGGAAAGAAACCAATGGGAGTACATTGTTGGAAACGCAAGAAATGAAAAAAAATGGACAGAGCATGTTTTTTTTTAAATTAATTTTTATTGTTGAGATTATTACAGATGTCCCACTTTTTTTCTTCCATAGCTCCCTTTTACCCAGTTCCTATCCCACCCAGGCCCTTGCCATCCTGTTGTCTGTGTCCATAGGTAATGCATACATGCATATAAGATCTTTGTCTAATCTATTTCCACACCCCCCAACACATCCCTTCACTCAGAATCCTCAGTTTGTTCCATTTCCATGCCCCTGATTCTGTTCCATTCACCAATTTATTCTGTTCATCAGATTTTTTATTCATTTGATTTTTAGATTCACTTGTTGATAGAAAAAATATTTGTTGTCACTTAGTTGTTCATATTTTTTATCTTTACCTTTTTCTTCTTCTTCCTCCGAAAGCATTTCATATAATACTAGTTTGGTGGTGATGAACTCCTTTAGCTTTTTCTTATCTGTGAAGCTCTTTATCTGACCTTCAATTTTAAATCTTAGCTTTGCTGGGTAATCTTGGCTGTAGGTTCTTGCTACTCATATCTTTGAATATTTCTTGCCACTCCTTTCTAGCCTGCATAGTTTCTGTTGTATGGGTACTTCCTTGTAGATAACTGTTTTTCTCTTGCTGCTTTTAATATTCTCTTTGTCTTTTTTTAAAAACATATTTTATTTATTTTTTACAGAGAGGAAGGGAGAGGGATAAAGAGTTAGAAATATTGATGAGAGAGAAACATCGATCAGCTGCCTCCTGCACGCCCCCTCCTGGGGATGTGGCTGCAACCAAGGTACATGCCCCTGACCGGAATCCAACCTGGGACCTTTCAGTCCACAGACCGATGCTCTATCCACTGAGCCAAACCGATTTTGGCCTCTCTTTGTCTTTTGCCCTTGGCATTTTAATTATGATGTGTCTTGGTGTGGTCTTCTTTGGATTCCTCTTTTTTGGGGTTTTCTGTACTTTCTGGACGTATAAGTCTATTTCTTTTACCAGATAGGAGAAGTTCTATGTCATTATTTCTTCAAGTAGGTTTTCAGTATCTTGCTCTTTTTCTTCTTCTGGCACCCCCATAATTCGGATGTTGGTACATTTGAAGTTATCTCAGAGGTTTCTTACACTATCTTCATATTTTTGGATTCTTTTTTCTTTTTGCCCTTCTGGTTGGGTGTTTTTTGCTTCCTTGTATTTTAAATAATTTATTTGATTCTTGGGATCCTCTAATCTATTGTTGAATCTCTGTATATTATTCTTTATTTCACTCAGTGTATGCTTAATTTTTGACTGGTCCTTTTCCATTTTTTTGGCATTCTCACTAAGATCCTTGGAAATCTCACTAAGTTCCTCGGAGGTTTCTAGAAGATTCTTGAGTAATTTATAACCATGGTTTTGAACTCTATATCCAATAGTTTGCTTTCTACCATTTCTTTCATTTGTGACATATTTCTTTGTCTCTGCATTTTGGCTGCTTCCCTGTATTTGTTTCTATGTATTAGGCAAGTCTCCTTGAGTTGATAGACTGGCCTTGTGTAGGTGTCCTGTAGGACCCAAAGGCTCAGCCTCCTCAGTCACCTGAGCTGGGCCCTCTAGGTGCACCCCTGTGTGAGCTGTGTGCATAGTCTTGTTATAGTTGAGCCTTGATTGCTGTTGGTGTCACTGGGAGGAATTGACCTCTAGGCCAATTGGCTGTGGGGACCAGCTGTGACTACAGTCAGAGAGCTGCTATGCAGGAGACACCCTATGGAGCAGGACTTGCTTTAGTGGGACTTTGGTGCTCACTTTTGAGTCTGCCCCTTAAGTGTGTTGTTTATGGATGTGTAGAGTTGTAATCTGATTGGTCTCACACTGACCATTGGATATACTGGCTCTTGGGTATCTAAGGAATGCAGTCAGTCACTGCCTGGGGCCACCCAGCAGGGGCTACAGAGAGATCTGCAGATTCTTCCTCTTTATATCGGGTTTGGAAGTGTCCAGACGAGGCCCAGCTTTGAAACAAGGCAGGCTGGTGCTGGTGTTGGTTTTTTGGTCCTTTTATTGACAGGTTTGGGGCTCCTTGACCCAGCTGCAGCTTGTTTGACAGGTTTTATCCTGAGAAAGGACAGACCATTCATATGCAAATGAACTGTGCACAGCTTGAATGGGGTTGTAAATTGGGCGGGGCAGGGTTTCAGGGAATCTCCTGGGCAGAGCAAACAGAAATGGCTGCCAGTCAACCCTACACTGGGTAGGTCCCAGCATGGGAACTATAACCGCTGCTGTAAGCACCTCCATCTGGAAGAAAGCCGCCCCTTCATTTCTGCCCTGGTGCCAGACAGTCCATATGTGTCTGGGTTCCCCAGAGCTCGCCTGTGTGGATGAAAGGGGCCACATGTTGACCTGGCAAACTCAGGAGAGGCCTGCATGGCAATCTTGCAAACTCAGAGATCTAAAGTAACCACAAAGGATGGTCTGAAATTAAACTTTAATTAAAAGCAGTTATAGCCAAAACTGGTTTGGTTCAGAGCATCAGCCTTCGGACTGAAAGGTCCCAGGTTTGATTCCAGTCAAGGGCATATACCTTGGTTGCGGGCACATCCTCAGTAGGGGGTGTGCAGAAGGCAGCTGATCGATGTTTCTTTTTTTCTTTTATATATATTTTATTGATTTTTCACAGAGAGGAAGGGAAAGGGATAGAAAGTCAGAAACATCGATGAGAGAGATACATCGATCAGCCGCCTCCTGCATGTCCCCTACTGGGGATGTGCCCGCAAACAAGGTACATGCCCTTGACCACAATCAAACCTGGAACCCCTCAGTCCCCAGGCTGATGCTCTAACCACTGAGCCAAACCGGTTTCGGCTGATCGATGTTTCTAACTCTATCCCTCTTCCTTCCTGTCTGTAAAAAAATCAGTAAAATATATTTTTTAAAAACGCAGGATTTTTTATTATGGGTCTTATTATTTGGTGAACCAAGAAGAGTCAAAAAGTGAGTGTAAGAATTAAAGGATGCAAGGATTATGGCCCAAGAGGGGGATCTGGAAGTTTAAGATTTCAGAGGTTGAACTATCCTGATAAGGTTATAAAGAATAAAAAAGAGTTTCCACACATGATAAAATCAGTCAAGGGCAGTTACATCCTAGGCTGGTATCTTCACTGACAAGGTCAACCTTTGCCTTAACTGAGCCTCTGTCTTTTTGCATCTATGATAACATACCCTATGTCTTTTTGCATCTATGATAACATACCCTATGAGGAGAGAATACATATGCAGGTCATTCTCTTGGCTCCTGGGCTGTGAAAGCGGAAGTGAGGGAAATGTACTCTTTTCTCAAGAGGGCTGCACATAAAGCAATTTTCTTCCATCTATGTCCTCCTTTGATTGCAATGTATAAATACAGATGTAACCCACCATTTCTCAGAGCATTAGCTCAATTCGTTGAGGTTTTGCTTGCCAGCATATGTCAACAGTTTGGGTCAAATAAACTTACAAAAATTCTTTACAGGTTTCAGTGTTTTTTTTTGTTTGTTTGTTTTTGTTTGTTTGTTGTTGTTGTTTATACTAACACCCAGCACTGGAACTCAGAGCAAGAGGGAGCTTGTCAGTTCAGTTCTAGGTGCTAGCCTTTTAAGAGGAGCAGCTGGGTCTCCAGCAGCCTGTGTGTCACTCAGCCCCAATCTGCACTGTTTTTTACAGTCTGCAGTTCTTACTGCCCATAGGGAATTCTTTCCCCGCTCTGGGACCCTGGGCTAGGGGTCTGGTGTGGGTCTGGGGTCCCTCACTTCTCGCTCCTCTGGATGGCCTCTACTGAGGCGATCTTCTTCCCGATTAAAAAAGCTGCACACCCAGGGGCTAGACCAGCCCCTTCTGCGCTGGGCACCTCCTACCAGTCTGATTGCGCTTTCTTCTTTACCTCTCTAGTGGTACTTTTCCTCGATTCTGGATGATAGTTGTTCTGTATTTTAATAGTAATTTTGACATGTTGTAGGAGGCAACAAGTAGAGGCGTTCCCAGAGTCATCTTGGTTCCCAGAGCATGGTTTTAAGGAGGTGAATTTTAGCAAATGGGTCATTGAATTGCCCCTTGACTGGAATAAGAATAATTTTGACATAGTGGGCAAAGAAGGAAGTGCAGATATAAAGATGGGCACATTTGTTGGTTAGGGTAAGGGCTCTGAGGAAGTTTTAGCTGCTAGTGAGGTCATCTGAGAAGAAAGAAGAGAGGTGAGGATTTGAACTTAAGAATAGTGGTGAAATTTGAAACAGCTGCTGAGGTGACTAAGAAGACTGATTTAGATCTCTAACAGCTGCTGAGACTCAGGAGGGTGCCACTGGTGCAGTGGCAGGAACCTGGTTTCTCCAGCAGCACTGAACAGCCAAGTTGCAGGTGCAGAAAGGAGATAATTCACTGGAATTTAGCCAGGGTGGTTCATGGAGGGACAGTGGAGTAGGGGATTACAATTGTTGGCAAGAGAATGACCTGCATATGTATTAATCTGGATAGGAAAGAAAATTAAAACTGGATGGGTCTTATTTGGTGAACGAAGAAGAGTCAAAAAGTGAGTGTAAGAATTAAAGGATGCAAGGATTATGGTTCAAGTGGAGGATCTGGAAGTTTAAGATTTCAGAGGTTGAACTATCCTGATAAGGTTATAAAGAATAAAAAAGGGTTTCCACACATGATAAAAATCAGTCAAGGGACAAGATTGTGGGGAGTCAGGGTCAAAATCCTCACTATACATCGGGATTGGGGAGAGGGGTGGGAATGCACAGGAGGTTGATAGATGGTGATACCTGAATGTGAAATGACCACAGGCTGGAAGCAGTGATGAGGAGAGAATACTAGCATTGGCTCCTGGGCTGTGAAAGCGGAAGTGAGGGAAATGTACTCTTTTCTCAAGAGGGCTGCACATAAAGCAATTTTCTTCCATTTCAATTAAAGCTAGAACAGAAAATCAGAGGAAGCAGAGGTGTTTGCAGACACAGTTGGTGCTCCAAAAAGCATAAAGGGATGTTTGGAAGGAAATATTGTTAGTACACACAGGCCCTGGGAAAGGTCCCAGGACTGAAAACCTCCTTAAGCAGAGGGCCGAGAAAGACTGAAGAAAGAGGTTGGTCACTCTAGTCTGGTAATTCATGGAGTCAATTGAGAGAAACTTACAAGGGATGTGCCTCTTTGGTGGCTGTAACATGAAATGAATCTGCACACTACTTGACAGGCATCAAAGAATTATATGAGAGCCCGGCTGAGATGGCTCAGTGGTTAAGCATTGACCTATGAACCAGGAGGTCATGGTTCAGTTCTCAGTCAGGGCACATGCCCAGGTTGCAGGCTCAAGCCCCAGTGGGGCGTGTGCAGGAGGCAGTTGATCTATGATTCTCTCTCATCATTGATGTTTCTCTCTCCCTCTCTTCCTCTCTGAAGCAATAAAAACATTTTTTTTAAAAAAATAATAAAAACATTAAAAAAAAAAAAGAATTTTATGGGATGAAGGGGCAGATAGTCCTGGTACTTCTATGTGAATGCTACCAATTACAGTAAATTGCTTTACATGCTTGTCCAGCTCAAGACAATGGTTCAGTTAAAACCAATAGTGCAGAGCAGGGGAAAGGCACTGACTCATGTCATAACAAATATCAATCATGATCAGACAGTGCCCAAGAGGCGGGAAGGTTGTGGGAAACAGGCTCCCCCCCTCACCTCCCCTACCCCCTACACTAGCCCAGGTCCATCTCACTGTTAAGGCAGTGGTCACATCTTAGAACAGTCTTTCCTCCACAAAGAAAAACAATGATGGGGAAGATGAATCAGTATAGAAATAAGAGAAAGCAAAGGGACACACTGGCTGGGCCTGTATTTGAGGCAGGGACTAAGGGTGACCATCAGTCAGGCTTCTTGGTATCACCTTTGCACCTAGCACAGAGCTGCTGTGAGTGGGTACAGGCCCTTTTGATGCTGAGCGTATCAAAACTTGACTATATCAGGACTTCAGTAGGATTTACTGTGTGAAGCATGTTCACCACAGCTACTTTCCACAGTAAGCAAGTGTAATCATTTTATTTTAAATTTGAAGTCTGAAGGCATCTAGCACTCACTGGGAAAAACAGTGAAGCCTCTGTTGAGCTTGGGAGGGGTGGAGTCTCAGGGCTTAAGGGACCGCCTTCCTCTTCTAAAAGAGTACCTTTCAGCATTTCATATAATACTGGTTTGGAGTTGATGAACTCCTTTAGCTTTTTCTTCTCTGTGAAGCTCTTTATCTGCCCTTCAATTCTGAATGATAGCTTTGCTGGATAGATTATTCTTGGTTGTAGGTTCTTGCTGTTCATCACGTTGAATATTTCTTGCCACTCCCGTCTGGCCTGCATCGTTTCTGTTGAGAAATCAGCTGACAGTCGTATGGGTGCTCCCTTGTAGGTAATGAACTGTTTTTCTCTTGCTGTTTTTAATATGCTCTCTTTGTCTTTTGCTCTTGGTATTTTAATTATGATGTGTCTTGGTGTGGTCCTCTTTGGATTCCATTTATATGGGGTTCTGTGAGCTTCCTGGACTTGTAAGTCTATTTCTTTTACCAGATGTGGGAAGTTTTCAGTCATTATTTCTTTAAATAGGTTTTCAGTATCTTGCTCTCTCTTTCTTCTTCTGGCACCCCTACAATTCTGATGTTGGTACGCTTGAAGCTGTCCCAGAGGCTCCTTACATTATCTTCACATTTTTGGATTCTTTTCCTTTCTTGCTTTTCCAGTTGAATGTTTTCTGCTTCTTTATATTTCAAATTTTTGACTTGATCCTTGCCTTTCTCTAGTCTGCTGTTAGGACTCTGTATAATAGTTTTTATTTCAGTCAGTGTATGTTTAATTTCTAGTTGGTCTTTTTTCATCTTTAGTTGGACCTTTTCCATCTCTAGTTGGTCCTTTTTCATCTCCTCTTGGGTCTCACTAAATTTATCCAACTTTTCTAGCATATTCTTGAAAAACCTTATAAGCGTGGTTTTGAACTCTATATCCAGTCGTTTTTTCCCCTCCATTTCTTTTGTTTGTAATCCCTTCCCTTGTCTCGGCATTTTCACTATGCTGGGGAAACTTCTGTGTTGAATTCAGCCTTATGATAGCAGACTGCAAAGCCGCAGAAGCCTCTGTTGAGCTTGGGAGGGGTGGAGTCTCAGGGCTTAAGGGACCGCCTTGCCTTCCAGACGGCCCCGCCCTCCACAGCCTCTGAGTCTCACGTGACTGGGTAATTGCTGGAGCGGTCCTTGTGCTCCTTGTGCGCACACCCTCTAACCGCTGCCTTTTCAGCTCCCCTGCGCACCAGGACCACACGAGTCTAGGTCTCCAGGGTTTCGCCCAAAACAGGGGCTTAGTGGAGTCAGAAGAGGCACAGTTGGGAGGGTCTGTCTCCCGCCCACTCGCGAAAGCCAGCGGCACAATCAGCAGTCTGTCCTGTGCGCAGTGCCGTGCGCGCCACCAGGCCTTTGATCTTTTGCCACTCCCCTAAATTTCCGTGTACCTCTCCCTTTTCACAGTCCAAACTCCCCCCGTATGAGTTTTGGTTGGATCTGGGGTTTAGTGTCGTAGGATAAGGGGTTCAATGCCTTTGAGAGTCTCCGTTTCACTCCCGCCAGAGAAAGCCAGCCAGGTACTCTGGCACCTGCTCTCTCCTTGCACGCGTCTCCGTACCTCAGCTTTTTGCAGCTCTTCTGGGTCTCCGTGAGCCCCTCTCTTTCCCTCTAGTTGTAGAACTTCCACTCCGCCAGCTTTCCTGTGGTTCTGGATGATGTCCGTTCTGTCTTTTAGTTGTAGTTTTGAAATTGTTGTGCGAGGCAGCAGTGTAGGTGTTTACCTATGCCGCCATCTTGGATTCCTCTCTCTGGTTCTTATCTTAATCAGGTTTCTTTTGGTTTTAAAGTACAAAACCCTTTCAAAGGTAATTTATCAAGATTAAAATGGAATTGTATTTGAAAGGACACTGCCCTCTAGTGGAATGAAAGGGGAAACATGAACACTAAGCCACCTGATGGGGAGAACCTCTCTCTGGGAGTCTCTTGGCTCTTTTTGTTGCATGGCTCCATGCCTCTCTTCAGACCTGCTCTCTCTGGGTCAACTTAAGTCAGACACTGATAGAAGGGTCTGAGGAGGACCAGTCACACCATTTGAAAATGGGTGTCAGATGCTTCATCTTGGAGATGGAAGAAAAAGTTCTCAGAGAAGAGTAAATGGGTATTGGACTGTAAGATTAAGTGAAAAGGGTCTGCTAGAGACTAACCTGCTTTGAAATTAAGTCTGAATCTTTTTTACTTCAAGAACATAATGCATGGTAAGTTGTAATTTCTGTCCCCATTTGGATTTGGTCAGATTCAATCTCTATGCTGTAAAAATGTACAATTATTGTGATGCTCCAGAAAAAATATACGTCCTGTCATGTTCTAAACAATACAAAGGAAATACATTTTTACCCTAATAAGGTAAAAAATTAGAGGCCTGGCGCATGGAATTCATGCATGGGTAGGGTCACTAGGCCTAGCCTGCAATCAGGGCTGATCTTCCCCAGCTGCTGGCTGCTGTCCCGCTCCCCCGCCGCCACCCCTGGTTGCCCTCTGTATGGGGGGTAACTGGTGGGGTGATTGGGGCCCTGCTTGCTCACACCTGCCTCGGCCTGGCACTGTCTGTGTCTGCTGCCACCTACCTCTAGTTCCCCATTACTCACTGGCCAATTGAAGCCTGTCAGCCTGGGGAGGGACCAAGCAGAGAGATTGGTTGACAGGTCCCCATAGGGTGATCCAGCATTGAGCGTCGGCCCCTTGGTGGTCATAGCAAGTGGTCATTTCAGCATCTGGTCAATTTGCATAGTATGCTTTTATATATATGGTATATAGATTTAAAATTATTTTTAAGAAACTTACCTATATACTTTTTGTATTATAACTTAAAAATGAATAATTCCATTATGTTTTGTTTGCAGGTCATGCCTTGACTGCATTGGTAAAAATGCTATAATTTTAGAAAGCCAAATATCTTTATTACCTCCTAAACTTCTTCAACAAGTACTCAAAAAAATCACATTTTGGACTGCAGCTAACCACCGAGAAGAACAAAGAGCCTAAAAAGAAGAAACTGAAAATAAGTATCAGTGGATCAGTAACAATTAAGTTGTTATATACTCTGTATGTTTAATATGTTTAACATTTTAATCAGACTGTATATTTACTCCCCAAATTGGAGGCTTTATTTAGAAGATAAAATTGAAGCAAAAATGCTATGTTAGCCGAGACCGGTTTGGCTCAGTGGATAGAGCGTCGGCCTGCCGACTGAAAGGTCCCAGGTTCGATTCCGGTCGGGGGCATGTACCTTGCTTGCGGGCACATCTCCAGTAGGGGGTTGTGCAGGAGGCGGCTGATCAATGTCTCTCTCTCATCGATGTTTCTAACTTTCTATCCCTCTCCCTTCCTCTCTGTAAAAAATCAATAAAATATATTTAAAAAAATGCTATGTTAAAGTGATTACTTGGAATGGGATATATGTGAATGAGATGTTAATAGCAGATTATATTTCTAAAATAATTTCATTATAAACTACAAAAATATGCTTTCTGAAAGTAATTATAATTGTAGGCAATTTTAACTCACTGTGTACTCATTGTTGGAAAGATTATACAAATTTGAGGAAAATAAGAAATTACCCAAGGACTTTAGAAATCCCTCAACATAATGACACATGAAAACACTACATATCAACTTTTAGATAGAATAGATTCTCTCAAGTCACTATAAAATTACCTAAATCTTCTTTTAAATAATTCAGTTATTTAAATAACATCTTCTTAAATTACTAATATAGCTGGCCAAAATTATAAAGTAGACAAACACTGGTATGGTGTTAAATGCAGAACCTCCACCCTTTTAGCACTCATCTAATAAAGAATTCTTAAGCATCATTGTAATTTTCCTTTTTTTTGTCATAAGTTTTCCTCAAACCTTTGTTTGAGTAGGGGAATAGATGCATTCAATTGCTTTCTGTTACCCCTACGTTATTACTTTGTCCAATTTTATATGTACAAATATCATATTTTAAAGTGTCTAAAGTGGAGGTTTATTTGTCATCCAGGCTCTGAACTATTGAGAAGCAGTGTAATTAAGTTTTGAGGCACATTAAAATATAGTTTGTCATGGAAGAGTGGATCTGAAGTGATTTTCATAAATTATGAAATGGAATGGTAATCTAGTAAGTTGCCTTTTTGAAACCCCTCAATTTGACTCACACCATTCTACAAAGTTGGTGCTTAAGGATATTGTAAATATGTTATATTCCCATTTATTTTCAGTATATTCAGAAATAAAACACTATAACTTATATTCCTTAAAAGAGTACTTTTGCCATAATTAAGAAATTGTTCATATTACAGTCATACCCTTCCAGTGAATTACTAATAACGATGTTTTACTCAAAGACTTGGCTATAAAATTACTCTCTACAATACCATCATACAAGTTATTTTTAAATTCAAAATGTTACAACAAATATATTTCTCTATTGAAATATATATGTAATTTATAATGAAAATTATAGCCATTTATAGTACCTCATTAAATGTTAGATATATACATATTTTATATATATTGTATTTTGATGTGTAAAGCTTCTATTTATGTATTGAAATAGTGTGTGTTTACATTTTATTTATTATACGAAATATATAGATTTACTATTTTTCCAGTTTTGTTCGTGTGAACCAGTCATTAGAGTTGATTGTACAAACAATATTTCAGTGTAAGTTTTCATTTTTTCTTACTATTTTTAGACTAAATAAAATTCAGAAAATGAATCTCACAGGCAATATATATCTTACAAGTAATTACAAGAAGCTAAACGTGGTCACCTTTGATTACAGTGAGCTTCGGTGTCAGCTTTTCACATTTCAAGGGAAAATATCAAAACCTGTTGAGTAGTGGTAGATGACATGGAGTGGGATGAATACTTTTTAAAATAACTTCTGGATTATATGAACGCCTTCTCTAGCCTCTTAGAAAAGCACTTCTGTTTTTAGATGGTTTACTTAGAGCAGTGGTTTTCAACCTTCCTAATGCCACTACCCTTTAATACAGTTCCTCATGTTGTGGCGACCCCCAACCATAAAATTATTTTCGTTGCTACTTCATAACTGTAATTTTGCTACTGTTAATGAATTGTAATGTAAATCTGTGTTTTCTGATGGTCTTAGGCTTTACAGCAGTGATTCTCAACCTGTGGGTTACAACCCACAGGTTGAGAACCATTAGCAGGGTCGCCTAAGACCATCAAAAAACACAGAGATTTAGGTATGATCTCATGTCCCCCATCTCAACAAATGGGGCTTTTTGCAAAGCCTGTGAAAGGTCCAGAAGTCCCATCCATATTTGGGGGACAAAAAAACCAAAGGGTATAAAAGGAGAGCTTCCTCCATATTGGCTTGCTCAGGATTTGGAAACAGGCTCCTCTGAGTCACGGTACTAGTACATGTGAAACATCTGAAAATAAATGGGTTTCTCTGTATCTCTGGGTATTCCTGTGTATTTTCTGGTTGCCTGATAAATTCTGTAATATAAAAATGATTTGCTCGCTGCAACCACCTCTGCCACAGCCTCCTCCACCCCTGCGGACTCAAGAAGCTTCTTCTCCAGAGTCCTCCAACTCTCTCTCTAAAAAATAAATAAATAAATAAATAAATAAAAATCCGCTGCATAGGATCACCAGCGTGCCCCACCATGGCAGACACTGCTGTGAACACCAGCTCCAAGATCACCACCAAGGACTTAAAGGAGAAGAAGGAAGTTGTGGAGGAGGCAGAGAATGGAAATAGTGCACCTGCGAATGGGAATGCTAGTGAGGAAAATGGGGAGCAGGAGGCTGACAATGAGGTAGATGAAGGAGGGCGGGGGAAGGAGAAGAAAGAGGAGGAGGAAGGTGATGGTGAGGAAGAGGATGGAGATGAAGATGAGGAGGCTGAGGAGGCAGCTACAGGCAAACGGACAGTTGGAGATGATGAGGATGCTGATGTTGACACCAAGCAGAAGACCAATGAGGATGACTGACGGCAAAAAGGAAAAGTTAAAGGCCTCCGTGACCTATTCACCCTCCAACTGCCTTCTCAGAAGCTAAACGTGGTCATCTTTGAGTAGAGACTCCCACCTGGGGCAGTGCCACCTGCAGATGACACACATTCTCCACCAACCAACCAAAACCACAACGTGAATTTGCGACAGGGGAGGAGAAAAGAACCAAAACTTCCAAGGCCTTGCTGTTTTTCTTAAAAATACTTTTAAAAAAGGGAAATTTGTTTGCATTTTTTATTTACATTTTATATTTTTGTACATATTGTTGGGGTCAGCCATTGTTAATGATCTTGGGATGACCAAAACAGCCTTGGAGCATTCTCTTTCCTACTTCTGACTTTACTTGTGGAGAAAAAAACCTTGTAAAAAAACCAAAAACAACCACAAAAAATCTTATTCTGAGCATTCCAGTAATTTTTTTGTGTATGTACTTAGCTGTACTATAAGTATTTGGTTTGTACGAGATGATTTAAAAGGCCAAAGATAAAAAGATTTCTTAAACCCCCCCTTTTTTGTTTATGAAATTGCTGTTTATTTATTTTGGCCTGTTTGATGTATGTGTGAAACAATGTTGTCCAACAAACGGGAATTTCATTTTACTGACTTGTTCTAACAACAACAACAAAAAAGAAAGAAGAAGGAAGGAAGGAAGGAAGGAAGGAAGGAAGGAAGGAAGAAAGGAAAGAAGGAAGATTTTATTAGGTTTTGTTCTGGTGGGTCATAAAATAGGTCTCCAGTCTGGTTCTCAAGGAAAAAGAATTTCTGGCCATCTTTATGATGTCTCAGGATATTCTTCCAGTTGTCAAGAAGGGTTCTTTTTTAGTATTATATTTTTTAGTATGATACAGTAAATAACACACCAAAACTAGTGTACATTTTTTCAAAATAGTATTTTTGCACAAGCATTAAGGAAATTAACCTTTTAATAGAAGCCTAAAATATTCTTTAGAACTTCATGCTGTCAGCATAAGCACAAAGTGATGTTTTCACCAATACGTTATTTATATGTCTGTGTGTGAGAGAGGAAATAAGCACACTAAGACAGCATACTTTTCAGGGTAGTATATACTGACAACTTAGAATTTTGATTTCAGAACATTTTTAAAGGAAAAGCAACAATTTTAATAAACAAATAATGCCCCTGCACATCTTTTTTGGTGCCCGTTTTTCCATGGTATTAATGTCATTCTATTGGAATTTTCAAAGAAATATCTGAATTAATAATTATTCAAAGTGTGTATACATTTTGGAGGGACACCCTATATATTTGCCTTTAAGCACTGCTATCACAAATTCTGCTAAGTTGTTACAGACAGGCAGTGGCTATGAAAAGTTAAGCCCTTGGTTGTACACAGCATTCCCCTCTCCCTCTCTGAAATAATATATATATTTTAAAAAGGTCTCGGTTGAACCAGAAGAGCGTGGGTGGCGTGTGGCACGGAGGGGGCGAGGCGCGTCTCCTCGTGTCCACAGGGCAACCGGGCACGGTTCCCTTGGAGAGGCTGAGACCAGAACATACCAGCTGGGCAATTTCCCTACCCCTTTACAGGCTGCGCACCCTTGGAGGGAATTTCTGGAGAAGAAAAAGTCTTTGAGAAATCCTGGCTGGAGTGCAGCGCGGCCTGGCAGCGCCCGCCGTGGGAGGCGGCTCGGGCGCGCGCGGAACTCCCGGGCGCAGCTCGGGCGCCTGGCCGGGGCGGAAGTGCGAGCTCGGCGGCAGGCGGACCGGGCGCTGCGGGCGCTGAGCGCGGGCAGCACTGCCCGAGCCCCGCGGCGGCCTCAGCGAAACGGCCGGTTCCGGCCGCGGCACAAACCAGGGCTCGGAGGCGGGGGCGGGGCGCACGGCTGGAGGCGGCGCCGGCCCCGGGCGCGCCCCTCCCCGCCGCCCCGCCCGCGACCCCGCTCCGAGGGGCCGTCCTCCGGGGGCCGGCCGGACGGAGCGCGGGCGGCGAGGGGCGGCCTTAACGCCGTCCCTTTCGCCGCGGCTCACTTCTTCCTCCCGTTTCCTTTGTCTGCTCCCCGCTCGCCGCGGTGGGGACTGTTAGCGAACAAAGTGCAGCCTCAAGATGGCTGATGGCAACGACGATCCGCGGGCGGAAGACTTGCCAGGGCCGGCCTACGAGAGCTGCGAGGCCGCGGAGCTCGCCTGCCCCGCCGAGCGCAGCGGCCACGTAGCCGTCGGCGACGGGCGCCGCATGTTCGTCTGGGGCGGCTACAAGGTCAGTGGGCCCGGCCACGGCGTCGCTCGGCGTTACCGGGTCCGAGTCCGCGGCCCGGCGGGCGGATCGGCGCGGCCGCGCCCCACGTCGCGCCTGACCCTTGGATTCCCTCCACCCCTCGCTTGTTTTTGTTTCCCCCGCGTGTGGGAATCTTCTCTCGAACCCCGGGCCAGTCCCAAGGCTCCTGGGCTGTTGTCACGCTGACCTCCTTCCTTCCCGCGCCGCCCGCACCCTCCGCGCTGCTCGCGGCGGCGAGGCTGTTGGACCTCGGAGCGTTATTCGGGGCGAGGGCGCTTTAGGCGGCGCCTGGTGCCTGGTCGTGTTTTTACTTAAAATCTGGGGTGTAAGAGCCGGCGGTGTGCGGAACCGAGGTCTTGGGCCCACCGGTACCGTTGGTCACTTACGGCTTGGCTGGGGTGTAGGCAACCCCCCTGGAGTTCTGCGAGGCCGCTCGCAGGAGTCATCGCCTCCTCGAACCTCCCCGCCCGCCCCTGGTCCCGCCACACCTGTGCGGATGGCCAACCCTCTTTTGTTGGAACATTTTAGGCTTGGTCCTCACTGAGACAGGGCTGGGATTTTTCAGAAAAAAACTCTTAAAATTAATGGAAACGCTCCACCAGTAACCAAAAGTATCAACAGCTCCTTGATCCTGATGATAAACAATGTAATTAGTTGCCAGTTGCATTTCTTCTCTACCTCTGCCTGGGGACTCCTCCCCAAGTTAAACATTGCCCACTAGTTCTCCTCTTTGGCTCTTTTAGAACTTCCCAGTAACACTCCATATTCTAGAATCGTGTCATCTGTTCAGTTGGCTCTAATGCATTCCTACCAAAGGCATTCTTTTTAGTCCCTTTTTGTCTTAGCCCTGGCGCGCCTGGCTCGGTTGGGTATCTTCTGCACCGAAAGGTAGCTGGTTCCATTCCAGGTCATGACACATGCCCAGGTTTGTTTCGGTTCCTGGTTGGAATGCGTATGGGAGACAACCAATCCATGTCTCTCTCACATGGATATTACTCTCTCCCTACCTCTCTAAAAATCAGTAAAAACATATGGGGAAAAAATTATCTCCTCCCTCCCCCATTTGTTCGAAATCTAGTCCACTACACCTGTTACTTTGATGACTTGTTTTGTGACTCTGGCAGTAAATTTCAGTTCATGGTAGTTGATCTGATCATAGTTAACAGCATTTGAGATGACTCAAAGGGATAGATGTGATAAAGTATTGTGGCATTTCCGATTATTTCGTGTAGTTTTAACAACAAAAGTATTTTTTTCCCCCAATCTAATTTGTGTTTTCCTCAGCCTCTAATGAGTAGGTGTTTAGTGGGTACTTGTTAAGAGGAAGGGTGTAGGTATGTGGTAACTATTATTGAAATGTAAGTAACTCCCAAGGAGAAAAGTAAACCTGTTGGTCAATCATATTTCAGTATAAACTACTTTAATTAAAATTCTGTCTGTAAAAATCAGCATTGAGGTAATGGGACTTTCATTGGGTGTGGGGAGGTGTGGGGTAGTCAGGGTGGAATCTTTCTGATGCTGTTTTTGAGGTACTGGATGCTGAGGGCTGAGGCAGGGTTGAGGCATAGCAGTGAACTAGGTGGGTGGTTAAAAACAGGCTAACACATATTGGCCAGAACCCTGAGAGTAGGCACTTGGAGATTGTTCTGAAGGCAGTAAACCCTAGTTCCTCACACAGTAGTCAGTTTCCCTCTAGGCCAGGCTCATCTACTCAGGGTCAGCCTCCTGTCTTCTAGCCTTTCCCTTTGCAAGTGGTGGAGTGAAAAGCAAAAAGTTCACATGGCCGGGTGCTATTCCCATATAATACTCAAGCTTATTGGACTCTGACACCCATTCTCAGTGAACTGCAGTTGTTGACTGTATGTTGACATTGTTCAGAAAGTGGCCAGCGAGGCTCAAAGGCTGGAGAAGTCAGATAGCAGTTGAAGTTGCAAATTCAGGGAAAGAAGGCTGAAATCCTGGTTCTACTATTACTTGCCAAGCACCTTCGTCAAATCACCTCTCTAAAAAACCTGTTTTCGCCGAGACCAGTTTGGCTCAGTGGATAGAGCGTCCCTCGGCTTGCGAACTGAAAGGTCCCAGGTTCAATTCCGGAGGCATGTACCTTGCTTGAGGGCACATCTCCACTGTGGGGCATGCAGGAGGTGGCTGATCGATGTCTCTCTCTCATCGATGTTTCTGACTCTCCCTTCCTCTCTGTAAAAAATCAATAAAATATATTTAAAAACAACAACAAAAAACAAAAACCTGTTTTCTTGAAATACCAACTACTTTTAAGGGTGGTTGTGAGGGTGAAATAAAGCAATCCATGGGTAGCACTCATCTAGCTCTAAGAGCATGTGGTACACACAGTCTGTTAAAAATTATTACCTGAAGGAAATGGAGCAGAACAAGGAACTTAAAATATTGCATAAAGACAATATTTGCATATTTGCAGTGCTACCCTCTCTGCATTTTGGTAGAGAATGAATGGGTTAAAGGAAACAATGGCTAGCAAATTATACATCATGTGCCAGTGTGGGTGAATTGTTAAAGGTAGACTTTTCTTTAGTCTGCTGATCACTGTACAGGAATACTCTCTCCTGAAGCCATGCAACTGACATTTGACACGTGGTCTGTTCAGGATCAAGTGGACTTGGAGATTTCCTGGTCATCTTTAACTTCCTGCACCACTGCACCCACACCATAACTGCTCTGTCAGAAACTGGAAATAAGAGCTGTCTGTAGTAAGCATTACTTTGAGTACGTAGCATGCGATAGAGAGGACTGTGCATTTGATGAATTTGTTGGACCTATTTAATTTTCCATAATTCTCACTATTTCAAATAAGATTGATATGAAAAAACATACAATAGTGCCTCTTTAGAATATATTTTATATTTTCCATTTTCTCTTTTTGGTTCTTAGAGTAATCAAGTCAGAGGATTATATGACTTTTATCTGCCTAGAGAAGAACTGTGGATCTACAACATGGAGACTGGAAGATGGTAATTGGGGACTAAAACATTTAAATAATGTTGCAAACAAAAAGAAACTCTGTAAAGCCCATTCTAATGAATAAAAACATTTTAGTTAAAGATGATAAGTTATATGTTCTGAAAAGTGTTGTGCTAGTTTGGCCTAGCTGCTAAGCTTATTCTTGGGCTCTCTAAAGTATCATAGTATTATTAAAATAAGGTAGAGGTTTCAGATCCTGGAATGGAAATATAACAAAAGTTTCAAATATGTTATTTTTCAAGATTATGTCTTTTGTTATATGGCATCTCGAATGCAAAAAATGATATATTGTATGTACTAGAAATAAAGATGATATTTTAATGAGTTCTAACATTAAAATCTCCATGAAATAGTATGTTTTGTTTAAAAAATAAAACTAACTTAAATTTACCTTCCTTGGGGATATGCTGAAAGGGTCTTTTGCTAGTCTTAGGACCGTGGGACTCAAGAGTATGTCTGTGGCAGGATTAATGTTGATTCTCAAAAGGCTGGATTAGTCGTGTTTGCGGATTTATGAAGTAGTCTTCCCCCTCGGTTTGCATTGTGAGAACTTTGTGCTTTACATATATATTATAGATCTCAGAACTGGAGTACTCCCACTTGATTTAACAGTTAAACTAAGCATGTTAGGATTCTTCTGTACATAGTTAATCAGTGTTTCCTAAGCTATTTGCCAATCTTTTTCTAGATAATTGAAAATATGTAATAATATCCCCTGTAATATGGAATTCTACATATTTTTAAAAATCAGGACTATAGTCCTAGCCGGTTTGGCTCAGAGGTATAGTCTCAGCCTGGGGCTTAAGGGTTCCAGGTTCAATTCCGGTCAAGGGCCATGTACCTCGGTTGTAGGCTCCTCCTGGCCCAGGGCCTGGTGGGCTCATGCAGGAGGTAGCCAATTGGTGTGTTTCTCTCAAATCGATATTTCTGTCTTTCCTGCTCTCTAAAAAGTCAATGGAAAAATATCCTCATGTGAGGAATAAAAAATAAATGAATAAATAAAAATAATAAATCAGCCCCATAATTGAAAAAATAAGCCTATTAAAACGTAAAACCTTATCATATTGTGATATTGTGAGAAGACCTTGAGTGACCTATAAATATTCTGAATCTTATATTTCTTAATTAGTTTTGATTTAGCTTCATTTTTAGATTCAGAATGTGTCAAAGTATGCCAAAGCACTGGGAGCAGTGCCTGACCTATATAGTAAGGACTACTTCAGTGTCTGGAGTATTACATACAGTCTCAATCAGATTCATTTGAATGGCTAACGGTGACCGAATAAAAAATATCTACTGAATCAATCTGTCAGGACTGGGATATTGTTTGCCTGGCCCACTCAAAAACAAAAACAAAACAACCACTTTATGGCCATGTAAATAAAAAGCAAACAATTTAGTTTAAAAACCTAAAATGGTGTGCTCCTAGAGTAATGTGACACTATAGCTTTTAGGAGCTCTCATTCTGCCTCTGTGCAAGACCAGCTGGCACAGCCTGTGGATTGAAGAGGAAAGAGCTCTTTCTTTGAATTGATTTTAGAGCTAGATGAGACCCTAGACATTTAACTAGTCCAGTGGTCTGCAAACTGTGACTCTTTGGCCCCTTAAGTGTGGCTCTTCCACAAAATACCACGTGCGGGCATGCACGTACAGTGTGATTGAAACTTCGTGGTCCATGTGCAGAAGATGTTTTTGGCTCTCAAAAGAAATTTCAATCGTTGTACCATTGATATTTGGCTCTGTTGACTAATGAGTTTGCCGACCACTGATCTAGTTAGTCATCCTGTTCCTTTTATTTTTTCCTCTTTATTGTGGGAATAGAAGAAGGATAAAAAATATTTTTGCATTTCCCTTTTGGGAGGCTTATTTACATTGCTTTCCCCTCAGGAAAAAAATGAACGCTGAAGGTGATGTTCCTCCTTCCATGTCAGGAAGCTGTGCTGTGTGTGTAGACAGGGCTCTGT
Source organism: Lasiurus cinereus (assembly GCA_011751065.1). Taxonomy (NCBI): domain Eukaryota; kingdom Metazoa; phylum Chordata; class Mammalia; order Chiroptera; family Vespertilionidae; genus Lasiurus; species Lasiurus cinereus. The sequence goes on from JAAGEH010000032.1 coordinate 30,822,147, forward strand.
ACTTGTTTGGAGGACACCATTCCCGAGGCAACACAAATAAGGTTAGTGTTTCTAAGGGTTATGGTTCAAAGCCGTTTTTAGACAACTTTAGATGTCTATGGTTAAAAAATACGTTTACTTGATTATGGTGTGAAAGTGCATTTCAGTATTTTGTCTACCAGTTTGTATTTATCTAAGCCTTTTATAAAATCAACTTGGTTGGTAACTTGTGTGCAGTAACTCCCTATGTTGTTTTTCTTTGCAGCTACATGTTCTTTTATCAATTAGATGAAAACGAGGTAGTCATGGGGGGGCGGAGGGTAAACATTAACAGGCCACCACTCAGAAAGCCATAGGATAAATTAACACTGCAAAATAGTATATACTAACATTTCTATGATCTGGCCCCATGAGATATTGTCATTCAGATTTTTGTTCATGTTTTCCCCAAATAGGAAAAAGATGATCAGTTGTTCTCTCAGGCCAGTAGACAGATGAAATCAATCAGAGGTGCATTTGTTCTAGATAGACTCACAAATTCATTTATTTGGCAACTTTGTGGGCACCTCCTATGCTGAGCACTTGGTTAGACATTGGAGACTCAGAGATGAATGAATCTGAGCTCATTCTAGAAGGGACACATATAACAAGTAAATGATTTCAGTAGCATATAGCACAGAGATACACAGAACCTGGCTATTGTAATAGTTCAGTAAATATTTTTTAATATGAAGAAGACTCCTTGACATTGTGTTTGGTAGGAAGATGATGCTTGAACTGAATAATACAGTTCAAAGGGGGAGCCAAGATATAGGTATCAAGATGCAGAAGTGTATACAAATATGTTGTTCATGTAAATGTCAAATGGTCCAATATAGATGGAACATATGGCTGAGATAGTTTCAACTGCTCCTAGGAATTCCAGGGCACCTGTGAGAAGAGCATAATGGTATTGGATGGCTCCAGACCATCCCTTCCACTACCATTTTAACAAGAGTAGCATCATTTTTATTTCTATATTTTATGCTTTTACTTAAAGATTTTGTTTAAAGAAAGGGTTCTGAAGCACAGCTATAGGCTGTAGTTGAACCATGTAATTTTTAGAGCCAAGGAGAAAAATAATTTTGCATTAACATGAGGAAGCTTGGGAAAGAGAGCTGTGGCTTTCAGAGAAATAGTAGTCACTAATATATCAAGTGGCTAGGGTATCATAAGTAAAAAAAATAAATTAAAATAAACACACACACACATATATACACATACACATATAAACATATATATGTCAAATTTATTCAAGCACCCTGGATATGAACCCTTGAAGATGCTTAATCTTTTAAGGTTTGTCCTTAGCTCCTAGAGTTAAGTAGGCATATAAGACATGTTTATTAAGTTGAATTTGGAGTACAATTGCTGAGTCTGATTTTCTTTTATAATACCATCCTGATATCTATAAATTAGATCAGTAAACTTTAAGTACCTATCTAAAGCACAGAATGTAAACCAATATAATTCTATTCCTTCACCAAAAAAGTGTGGCTGTGGAAAAAAAATTAGCTGAACAGGATGCTTAGTGACTGAGGTAACTTTTATTCTGGACTCAACAACAGTTTGTAGACACGTATGTAGTATTGAATTAGATGACATTCTTATTACAAACCACAGCAAAATTAAATACTAAGGTTGAATTTCTTTCCATAACCAAATCTAACTGAAACCATTGCTTTTGACAGTTCTACATGCTGGATTTAAGGTCTACAGACAGAGTATTACAGTGGGAAAGAATTGATTGCCAAGGAATTCCTCCATCATCAAAGGATAAACTTGGTGTCTGGGTATATAAAAACAGGTGAGTTAGCAGAAGCACTACAGGTTTTGGTTTTATGTGGAAAGTGGTTTGCCTTCAAGTATCTTTAACCAATAACCTTTGTAATTGTAGAATGAATGAGGATTAAGTGAATACATCAAAGCACTTAACATAGCACTGAGACATATAACCATTATTATGAGTATTTTCATATACTCAACTGTGCCTTTGCAACTCTTGTAACAAAGAAAAACCTCTTGTATACTGACTTGCATATCTGAATTTTAATGTCTTAAGTTTTTGTTTTAATATAATAGGTTAATATTTTTTGGAGGGTATGGATATTTACCTGAAGATAAAGTATTGGGAACTTTTGAATTTGATGAATCATCTTTTTGGGTAAGTGAAGTTTCATATTTGCATATGGCCTACTTAGTATGTTGAAATAATACATTTTGTTTGGTGGTAGTTTTGTTCGTTTTGTTAATAATTAATAAATCAGACCCAGGCTATATAATTTTGCAAACACTCTTTGTAAAGTAATTGTGAAATAACTATTTTCTGTAGAATTCAAGTCACCCACGAGGATGGAATGATCATGTACATATTTTAGACACTGAAACATTTATCTGGAGCCAGCCTATAACTACTGTGAGTTATTGAAGAATAATGGGTTATTAAAGCATGACTATTTAGAGAAGGGAAGTTGGGAGGTGGTGTTAATATTAATAGTTCATTTTTCTGAATAAGGGCCATAGCTTTCATAATTCTACAAGCACTCTAGAACTCAGAAAAGTTTAATGAATGTGTAGACCAACCCAGCATCTATTATCTAAGATACTGAGTGCTACTGTTTGTAATAAATGACCAAGCACTATCTTGGAATTTAAGTTCCTCAAATACCAGTTTCTTTCTCCTCTGATAAAGATGTCATATAATGTGCTAGCTTTTAGATAAAAATAAAACAAGCATTCTGTAATTAAAATTTCCAGTTTTACTAGTCTGCTTTAGTACTGCTATTAATTAGAAGTCTATACATACTTCAGCTTGAAAGCTCAAGTGTCTACATATTCTTATGTGGAAAAGTGGTTTGTCATTCAGGTATCTTCAGCCCAAACTGTTAACTGTAGAACATAGGAGGATTAAATGACTTAATACTACAAAGCACTTAACATAAACATGTTAGCCATTATTATATAGTATATTCATGTACTGAAGACTCTGGTATTTATAAAACGTTCATTTATTTATAGAATTGCTTTTATAATAATAGGGTAAAGCACCTTCACCTCGCGCTGCCCATGCTTGTGCAACAGTTGGAAACAAGGGCTTTGTGTTTGGAGGCAGGTATCGGGTGAGTATATAAAGTTTCAATGACTTGCTTTGAATTATTCAAAATGGTAACTATTTAATTATCCTTTTTTAGGATGCTAGAATGAATGATCTTCACTGTCTTAACCTGGATACATGGGAATGGAATGAATTGTAGGTATCACATTAGATAATTATTAAGAAAAGTTTTTCAAAAAATTTCAATGGCTTTTTCCCTTTTCTCTGTTGTCATTATAAAATATACTTGCTTAAATTTTCTGTATTTCCAGTTCCCATTAACTGTGCCTGGCATATAGTATGTGCTTAATGTTTGTTGAAAAGGTCTAAAGTTGACCGTCAAAAAAAATAGTTCATTCTAAAAGCATGAAGTTAATACCAAAAAGCCTTTTTAAATTTAAAAGTCTCTTTTTTCTTTAATTCCATATACATTAAAAAAAAATAACACTTCAATATTTCTTTACTTTTAGAAGTCCATATTATAACTTAGGGCTATTATTTTCAGAATTCCACAAGGCATGTGCCCAGTTGGCCGATCTTGGCACTCACTGACACCAGTTTCTTCAGATCATCTCTTTCTCTTTGGAGGATTTACCACTGATAAACAGCCACTAAGTAAGTTGTTTAAAAATATGAGCCCAGCCCTAGCCAGTTTGGCTCAGTGGATAGGGCTGTAGACTGAAAGGTCTCAGGTTGGATTTTGGTCAACGGCACATGCCTGGGTTGCTAGAGGCCCAGTAGGGGGCTTGTAGGAGGCGGCCAATCAATGATTCTTATCATTGATGTTTCTCTCCCCTCTTCCTCTCTGAAATCAATAAAAATTAAAAAAAAAAAAAAAAGAGCCCAGCTGGTGTGTCTCAGTGGTCGACCCATGGGGTCATGGTTTGATTCCTAATCAGGTCACATGCCCAGGTTGTGAGCTCAATCCCCAGTAGAGGGCATGCAGGAAGAATTGAGGTTTCTCTTTCTCTATTTCCCTCTCTGAATATTAAAAAAAATCATATTTAAAACCATCTCTCTCAACTTTCTTCTTTAAAAAAAGTGATAAATCAGTATCATTAATCATATATACTTAATTGGAAAAAATTAGTCTATTTGGACATGTTAGGGCTCTAAGGTCAGTTGGAAGGTTTACTATTAATTTTGACCCTATAACATAACCCTATTAATTGTTTTTATACTAAGATATAGATCCATTCTGTAAAGAAATACCTGGAATACTTAAAAGCCTTGTTAAGGACTCTAATATATAAGGGCTTACTTGGTAATTGCAAAGGATAAAAGGAAATATACTTTCTCTTATCTACTCACAATATGATTGATAACCTTTCTTGCTAAAGCTGTGTCCTTTAAATATCAATATCACATTGGTAGAACATAGTTTTTTTGTTTGTTTGTTTGAATCAGGTGATGCCTGGACTTACTGTATCAGTAAAAATGAGTGGCTACAGTTTAATCACCCCTACACTGACAAACCAAGGTATGAACTATTTAAAAAGGTAATTCTTGCAGGCTCAGTGTCCAGTGTGGGGCATGCAGGAGGCAGTCAATTGATGGTTCTCTCTCATCAATGATGATTCTCTCTTCCTCTCTGAAATCAATAAAAACATGTATTTTTTAAAAAGGCAATTCTTATACTAAATTAATGAGGTCCACAGAGGTGTACAAGACAGAATGATAAATACCCTAGCATTCACTAAGATTTAACATAAGCCTTTGAAAGAAAAAAAAACCCCAACTCATCCTAGTTATCAGATGCTTTCTTTCCCATCATCTCTGAAAAACAGGACTGGATTTTGATTTTTACTTTTTCCTTTATCATAAAATTACTGATATAGCTAACATTTATAATCAAGTTCTTAAGTGAACTGAACTGCATCTAGGCTACTATTAAAAAGAGGAAAAAATAAAAAGGAACTGGAGAGAATTTCAAAACCCTAATTCATGTATATGGGGAAAAAATCAAGAACTTTCCGTTAGATTTTCACTAGCACTGCATAACAAAGAGTAAGAAGTAAAACCATTGAAAAAGGAGCCTATTAAACACCCAGTTATTTTTGTTAACCTCAAAAGAACTGTACAAAGACTGGAAAGGAAATGATAGCACATTAAGATAGGTCAACCTGCATTTTTCCTAAGCCTCTAACCTCAGTATAGTCAGGCCACAAGACTCCATTTGGCACAAATATTCTTTCCATAGAATCACCAGCCTTCAGATGCTTTGTTTCCTGAGGCAGATTCAGCATACCTCAGATATTTTGTGTAAGGCCAATTGGCCCTGCCTATGAAAAGCAGAAGAGGCCATACACACATCTTCCACAGATCTGTATTGCTAACAAAGATCTAAGAGAACAGTGTCAATTCAAACTCCTCACTGCATAGTAGGTCTGAACCAAAGAGGAAATGCTGACATCCAAATAAAACTGATTTTTCTAGCATTGGCTACTTCTTTCAGATAATTGCTTCTCACACCATGATGCTTTGGTCTGAACTAAAGATCTCTAGTCTTTTATTTCATCAATCTCTTCTATAGTATAAATGATCAACTTGGTGTTTTGGGTGACTGTAAACTCAAGCTTTTGTTTTGAATGTAGATTATGGCATACAGCTTGTGCCAGTGATGAAGGAGAAGTAATTGTTTTTGGTGGGTGTGCCAATAACCTTCTTGTCCATCACAGAGCTGTAAGTATACTATCTTATGTTAAAGGAGACTTCATAATATTGCTGAAACTTATTTGTAAAGTATTTGCTTTTTAATGGTTTCTTCTGTTTTTCAGGCACACAGTAATGAAGTACTCATATTTTCAGTTCAACCAAAATCTCTTGTAAGGTAAGTAGCTTTTTACTTGGAACTTTAGAATATTTAAAATTTTGTTTCTTAACACTTTAAAATAATGCTCTTGAAAAACTAGGTTTATGGATAATTTTTTTTAAAAATATATTTTATTGATTTTTTACAGAGAGGAAGGGAGAGAGATAGAGAGTTAGAAACACTGATGAGAGAAAGACATCGATCAGCCGCCTCCTGCACTCCCCCTACAGGGGATGTGCCCGCAACCAGAATACATGCCCTTCACCGGAATCAAACCTGGGACCCTTCTGTCCACAGGCCGACGCTTTCTCCACTAAGCCAAACCGGTTTCGGCGGTTTATGGATAATTTAAAAGTGTACTAATAACCTTTCATGGACCCAAATAACCAGTTCCTATGAAAACCTTTAAAGAAAATGGTTTTTCTTTTTATTTTAATAGCTCATCAAGTGAGGGTACTTCTAAACAGCAAAGTGAAATTATTTTTCTCTTTCCTTGTTCTTTCAGGCTAAGCTTAGAAGCAGTTATTTGCTTTAAAGAAATGTTAGCCAACTCGTGGAACTGTCTTCCAAAACACTTACTTCACAGTGTTCATCAGAGGTTTGGTAGCAACAATACTTCTGGGTCTTAGGTTTCATAGATCATGCCTCTGAACACCTTGCATGGACAGCAATTCTGTGAACAGCAGAGGGGCATCATTTGTATAGTTATATGCATTGTGTAGTTTTGCAGCTTTCTGGTTTTAATGTGCATGTGAATGGCCTAAAGAACCTATTTTTGTGTCTAAAGTTTACAATAAATGTATTTAACACCAGTAAAAGTGTCTTCTGTTAAAACAAATAAAAATTAATATTTGGGCTTTACCCCAAGGATAACTTCAAGATATCTATTGGTAGAAACATTCTTACCACTTAAAATGAAGTTATTTTCTCCACCTCTTATTGAGATTGTATTGGGTTGTCACTGGTTAACAATATTATATAGGTTTCAGGTGGACAGTTCCACAACACATTACTTACACACTTAAACCACCCTCAAGTTGAAGTTATTACTTTCAAAAATTAATTTAGATGTTTTTTTAATGGCAAGAAAGTCTATTTTGTTGTATTTACAATATGAGGCTACATAATTATAAAGTTTTTTTAAACATCAATTTCAAATGGAAAAATACTCTCAATAGGACTGAAAACTGGTAAATAAATTCTGGAAGGACAAACAGCTGTTTAGTACTTTGACCTTAAATGCTTTGGTATAGGGTGTGGGGGAAGTGGTCATGTTGACTATAAGTAGCTGTTATCTCATCATTTAAAAAGTAGCTCATAAAAGAATGGAAATAAGGTGTGACCTTATTCTCCATTCTGCTAGGAAACAGAAGAAAGCTGGATCTGTAGTCTTTCCTAAGAGTGCATTTCTGACATTATAGGTTAAGTTACTCAGTAACATGCTACTGATACTTACTAGAGGTTTGAGATTATAAGAAAGAAGGCAAAAAGTGAGGGTGTATCAATGCATGGAAATGTTCAACACCAATTTCTTCAAGGTGTTATTCCTTAAGCTTAGTCATGGGAATTATTTATATTTTAAATCTGATCTAATATACATTTTGACAAGTATAAGTCAGGAGGAAACTTACTCCTGCAATACTTAGGGTTTTCAAGAATCAATTTTAAATGTTTAATTCCCCCAACAACCAGAAAAAAAACAAACCAACAACTTGTGATTGGCCTGTGATAGATATATTAGACATTATATACAGTAGGCTACCAATAGTCTAAGTTAGCCATTTCACTATTCAATTTCTTTACAACATGAAATGCATACTTATTAACCTCACAAATTTCAAGAAAATTTAGAATAACTACAGATGTATACAATTAGCATTTCACTGTCCACAAATATTTTGGAAATTCTATCATAAACAGTGTCCTCTCTATAAAAGTGGAATACAATAAGAATAAGTCCTTTTGGCGAATATAGCAAGGCAATGTTTAGTTCATTTTTAAAAGCCGAAGTCTTATTACATAGTTTTTTCATCTTTGAACTTCCAAAAGACTATAAAAGTGGCTCTTCTTATATATTTTAGGATGCCATTGCAGCTATTTTCTCTTTATATTCAGAAGATTGGGTGCAGACACTTTCACTTTGCCAGGAATGTTTCTTGATAAATCCGTGTCCTAAAAAAAAGAGAATTGCTGAATATTTTCACATTCTATATGGTCAATCATATTTATTTTTATGACAGTTTATGTATCCTGTGCTATCAAAGGAAGGCACTTCTAAAATTTTTATGTGAAGTGTTTCTACTTATTTGATACTGCTTCTAGCATTTTCTACCAAAACAGTAGCTCCAACTTGCATCTAATAAGTAAAATAAGAACAAAAAAAAAAAAAAAAAACCCCAGCAAGTAACTGCTGATATTTTCAGAATGTTCTGCAATCTTCAGAAAGTTCAGGAGGAATACCTTACCTTTACACTGCGGAATAAGTCTTTTTCTCTTGCTGTTGCTTCTTTGGAATGCATGAAACTATGCAAGGCTGTTTTTGCAGCTGTAAACAGAAATCAGAAGAATCTAGTTCTGTTCAGTCAAGAAATATTTAAAATGACAATTCAAACAAGTTTTAAATACCTTTTCCCTTTTTCTGAACTCCAGGAGTAAGTTTCACTTTGTATCTTTAAAGAGGAATTGTATATTTTAATAAACAGATATTACAAACAACTTATAAATCACTGTTGTGACAGCTGCTTTAGGTAAATGGTGATGACTTACTTATAGTTTGTCATAGTGGTATAAGGGGCACATATTGGAATGGCAAACAGTAGTACATCTTCAGGATGTGGCTGCCCCGTCAAAGAGTCAAACAGATTTTCCTAAAAAGGGAAAACCAATAATCATTAAAGTAATTCACATCAGTTCTAAAAAAGAAAAACTCTAAAACCTGTCAAAACAGTATCTCAATGTATTTTTATCCTTTTCTGATAAGACGTAAGCTCTGCTTTATAGTTCTGAAGAGCTTAAGACCAATTGGTGTTTAAATATATATTGTTGACTACTTTTTTCCTAGCATAATGAGAAATGAGAACAATTATTTTCTAAACGGCACTCATAATCCAAGAGAAAGGGAGAAAAAAAACTTGCTGGGTGTTACTTGAGTTGTGGAAAACTACTATGGATTAAAATGAAACACGAGAGCCCATGACCACAAATATATTTAAACCCATTGCATGGAAATGGGACTGATACTTTGGCTAGACCAGTGGTTCTCAAACAGGGGCTTTTGCTTCCAAAACATGCTGGAAAATGTCTGGAGACATTTTTGGTGGTCACAAGTAGGGGAGAGGGGTGGGGGGGGAGGGGTGGGGGGGGGGGGGGGGAGGGTAAGAGGGGAGGAACAGAGCACTACTGACATCTAGTGGGTAAAGACCAAGGATGGGATAGCTACAACAGAATTATCCATCCCCAAATATTCATAGTGCTGAACTGGAAAATTTGAGGGCTAGACCTTCTCTCTTACCTTTTCCTAAGGAGAACTCTTAGGGCTTAGAGTTTCCCATTTGGTGGCTGCCTATAAGATTGCCCATATTTTTTTAACATGGGTAAATCTAGAGACAAAATGCTTGGTACTACGTGTCATGAGCTCTTCTAAATGTTTTACATGTTACCTTAGTTCTCAAAACAGCTCTCTCCTAATAAGCACAATTATCATTCCCATTCTTCAGATGGAACGCACAAAAAATGATGTTTCCAAGTTTGCAATTATATGCAGTGAAGTTGGGATTCAAATTCAGAGTGTCTGTCTAGAGCCTTGTTGTAGCCTTTTCAGTTTTAATTGTGTCAAATGTTCTGGGAGCTGGTGTGCAGTCAGAATGCTGTGATAGGGATCCTGACAAAATCATACCTCGTTTCCCTGTTGATCCAGATCTTGCTCTTCCTGCTCCAAACACAAAATTTTAAAAGTCAGCTATAACTTAAATCGAAATTCCACACCATTAAAAACTATGAGAAAGTAATAGTGATTTAATAAGACTGCCACATCTAATTTTTGTGTTCTTCCATTTCCCAAGACTGACTGAATTAATTTGTGTCTAATAATTCAAAAAGCAATGCCATTCAAAGAGAAAAAGGTTCTCTGAGGTTTAAAAAAAAACCTTCCCATAGAGCAGCGATGTTTAGCCTTTTCCATCTTATGGGACACATAAAGGTAATTACTAAGGTTCTGTGGCACATCAAAAAATATATATATTGCTGATCTGAGCAACAAAATATAATTTTGATTTATTCACACTGGACAGCTATTGTGTTGGCTGTTGTCTTTTTTTTTTTTTTTAAATAATCTAAGGGGAAAGAGGTCAGTGCTCCTGACCAAATAGGTATTACATGTTTTAAAAATTCTTGTAGCACACTGGTTGAAAATCTCTGCCATAGAGTATATGCTGAAGTGGTGAATGTTATAAGGATAATTTAAATGAAAAATAGCCCATGCAATGTAGCTCGGTTGGGCATTATCCTGTCCACCAAAGGGTTTCTGGTTCAGTTCCCGCTCAGGGCACATACCCAAGTTTCAGACTTAATCCCTAGTACAGGGCATGCAGGAGGCAGCCAATCGATGTTACTCTCTCAAAATGATCTCTCTCTCTCCCTCCCTCCCTCCATCTTTTCCTCTTCCTTTCCCTACTTCTATCTCTAAAAATCAATAAAAAATTTGTAAATAAAAAAAAAAAATAAAAATGACAAATAACTAAGCTTGATGCATCTGCCAAGGAAAAAGAAAACAGAATTTTGATAAACAGAACTTTTATACTTTAGTCTCTGTTCAACAGTTTTAGGATAAATTTTCTCACATTAAGATAAGCTTAATTTTTGCTTACATTAAAAACCTATTTGGACATAACATGTCCATGAAAGGACATTCAAAATTAACACCTTTAGTGAATACTTGTAAGTCTAAGGTTTATGGAATTACAAGTATGAGAACCGTAAACATTTGAGGGCTGAAATGAATTTTAATATTACTAAACAACAGGGGAAGATAGCAACACATTTAGAATCTCCATGAGCATTACCTGCACTCATGGAACATATAGTGAAAACCAAAGCTTTAACTGCTATAAATGAAAACACAGGCTGAATAGAAATTTTTACAAATTTAAGTCCTTTGCTCAGAATTTCAAGAAGATGTATGTATTCATGTAAGAAGATACACGAAGGACTAGCCTTGTACTCATTTGATAGAATAACCATGCAACCATCTTAACTGGAAAAAAATGCTAACTTCTCACTGGTTTTGAAATAAGGGCATTTGGCACTTTTAATTGTGTAGCCGCTCACAACATTACATAAGATAACATAGCATTTATTCCTGTAGAAAAACCCCCGAGAAGTACAAATTTATTTTCTACTCAACAGTCTTATTTAGTTAGTTCCCACCAGAATCAAAGCCTGTTCCAGAAAGACTTGTGATAAACTTGATCAACTATGAACACCAAGATTTTTTTATGTTTATGTACTGGAATTTTAGTCCCTAGGTTTATTTCTAGGGTGACTTTCCATCAAGGATAGGGTTATGAGTTATCCTGGTTTTAGCACTACTAAAGTCCCATGTCCTGAAAACCTTAGAATGATTGGTCACCCTAAATAGAAGCAAAAGCCCACATGTGTATGGTAACTTTACCTTATCATCATGTGGATCATCTACAGCCAAGTCTTGTAACTCATGAGTTATAACTTCGAAGAATGGAGTTTCTTTCTTTATGCTGTCTGAGACCCGTAGTCCACCTCTAGGTTTCTGGGACTGTTTCTTCACTGGTTCATCCTTCATTTTTCCTTTCTTCCCCTTCTTCCCTTTTTCTTCTTTATTTGAACCTGCAGACTTCAATTCATAAAGGAAAGAAGTTAATGTCAGTATTTTTAATACTGTCACTATTTTAACAAAAGTGTAATGAATGTCTAGCATATATAATAGGCAAATGAAGAAAATATTTTTAGATATTACTTACCCCCAGCAATTTCATAATGAGTTCACGGTCTTCTTCATCTTGATCCTTGTATTTTTCCTTCATTTTTTTCATTTTACTCTACAAAATCAAAAGATTTTTGTTGCAAAAACTCAGCAGTAAAAAAAATGAGAAATGTTGGTAAAGAAAAATTGCTTCTTTAGTTCCCTGTCAAAAATGCTTATTGAGCCAAAACTGGTTTGGCTCTGTGGATAGAGCGCCAGCCTGGGGACTGAAAGGTCCCAGGTTCGATTCTGGGCAGGGCATGTATCTTGGTTGCGGGCACATCCTCAGTGGAAGGTGTGCAGGAGGGGGCTGATCGATGTCTCTCTCTCATCGATGTTTCTAACTCTCTATCCCTCTCCCTTCCTCTCTGTAAAAAAATCAATAAAATATATTTAAAAAAATGCTTATTGAGTAAGTAATCATTCTAAAGATAGATAAATTATAGTCCTCACCCCTCGAATTTGCCATCTGGTGGAAAAAGAAGAGACATATAAAAGTATGAATAAATTAATGCAACATATTCTAAATATAGTAGAGGTACATATAAATTATTTCTAAGATAATTTTGAGAAAGACGTTTCTTTGAGCTTGAGCAAGAACGGGAGGGGGAAAATAAAGCAAAACGTGAAAGTATTAAAGGAAATACAATTTTTATAGTCTCTGAGAAAAAAGCAAGATTATAAGGTAAAGACATGAAAGTAATAATAGCAAGTCATTGTAGTAGGTTGGAGTCAGGATATACTAGTACATATTGAGGAGTAGCAGGAAACAAGGCAACACAGATAGGCTGGGTAGTTACTATCTAAGCTCTTAAGACTAAATTTCATCAATGGAACTAATGAAATCTTTATTCAAGCTACATATCAAAATCATCCTAGTGCTTTTTAAAAGTACAAACTTCTATCTAGGCCTCATCTTCAAAGATTTTTTCTTGATTAGACTTAACTAGGGCCCAAACAACAAATTCCTAATTTTTAAATGTTTCTTTAAACAGGACATATACACACATAAAAGACTGATGAGTCAGACTCATTAAAATTAACAAATGTTGCTCATCAAAAAACACAACAATAAAAGTGAAAAAAAAATCAAATCTCAAAATGTGAAAAGTAATGGGCCTTGGTTGGTGTGGCTCAGTTGACTAGAGCATCATCCTGTGCACTGAAGGATTAAGGGATTGATTTCTGGTCAGGGCACATACCCAGGATGTGGGTTTGATCCCTGGTCAGGTTACAGATGGAAGGCAACTGATGGATGTTTTTCACATCAATGTTTTTCTTTCCCTATGCCTTTTTCTTTCTCTAAAATGAATCAAACATGTCCTTAGGTGAAAATTAAAGCAATTTTTTTAAAATGTGAAAAGTATTTGTAATACATCAATAAAAGACGTATTTGGTATTTCAAGGAACTCAAAATACTCAATATCATTAATTATCAGAGACATGCAAATTAAAGCAAAAATAAGATTTCAGTATATCTACACTTAAATGACCAAAAAAAAAAAATAAATAAATAACCTGACAAAACCAAAAGTTAGTGAGTATATGAAGCAACTGGAAAGCAACTGGAGTTCTGACACAGTGCTTATTGGGAAATGGTACATATACTCTGGAAACGGGTATTATCTACTAAAGCCATATGTACAATACAACCCAGCAATACTCCTCCTCACTACAACACAACAGAATTGCATACTCGTGGATCTAAATGACATAGATACAAATATCTATGAGCAATACTGTAGATAGATACATTGTGGCAGCCATACAATAGAATGCTAATAAGCAATGCCTATAAACTACTTTTATATGAACATGCATGACACACAATGTTGAGTGCAACATGCTGGATGAAAGAGTATGTAACATGATTTTTTTAATATAAAGTTCAAAAACAGGCAAAATAATCTACAGTGAGTAAGAGGAATGTTTTTGGCATAGCCAGTGTGGCTCAATGTTTGAGCATCGGCCCAAGTCAACCAAGGGGTTACTCGTTCAATTCCCAGTCAGGGCACATGCTGGAGTTGCGGGCTAGGTCCCCAGTAGAGGGCGTGCATGAGGCAGCTGATCAAAGATGTTTGTATTTATCCCTCTCCCTTTCTAAAAAAAATATATATATGTCAGTAAAAACATTTTTTAAAGAAATAATTTTTTTGAATGGATGCTATTTAGAAAGACTCAATAGTGAGTTGTGTATTTTATTATATGTACATTATACTTCAAAAAGATCTTTAAAATAGCCCAGCCATCATGGCTCAGTGGTTGAGCATCATTATGAACCAGGAGTTCATGGGTACATGCCTAAGTTGTGAACTAGATCCCCAATGTGGGGTGTACAGGAAGCAGCTAATCAATGATTCTTTCTCATCACTGATGTTTCTCTTTCTTTCTCCCTTCCTCTCTAAAATCAATAAAAATATATTAGAATAAATAAAAGACAGGAAAAAATCTTGAGAATAAAATGAATAATAGTACTAATAAATTGAACCAAGAAATGGAAAACCTGATAAAAGAAGAGTTTCTTGGAAAATATAACTTAGGACAACCAACTGGAAAAATAAGGAAACCTGCATGGACCTATTATCACTAAAGAAACTGAATTAATATTTAAAAAAAACTATCTTCAAAGCCCTAAATATTAGGCAGTTTTGTAAGTAAATATTATTAAATTTCAAGGAACAAACCACCTCCATTTTATACAAGTTCCAGAGAGCAGAAAAAGAGGAAAAAGTCCGAAACTTATTTTATAAAACTGGTATAACCATACCAAAACCACACAAAGACTGTATAAGAAATTAGAGGGCAATCCTATATGACAAAGAAGGACCATCACAAAGATGGCTGCACCCACAGCTGAGGCCAAGTTCCCATAAGGAGCCTTAATAAGCAATCAGCAGGGACCTGAGGCTATGCCCTCCCCAACCTGGCAGGGCTTGACAGGGAATCTCAGGCTACGCCCCCACCCAGCAGGCTAGATGGGATCTCAAGGTGCCCTGACAGTCCTGGTGTTGGGCTAGGGGACCTCAGGCCGCTCCTGCGCCCCAGCTTAAGGCCAGGATACCTCAGGCTGTGCCCCTACCCTGCAGGCCTTGACAGGGGATCTTGGGCCGTGCTTCCCTGACCTGGTGGGGTTTGATGGGGTACCTCAAGGTGTGCTGCCCATCCTGGTGCTGGGCTAGGGGACCTCAGGCTGTTCCCTCTACCCCAGTGCCAAGCCAGGGTACCTCAGGCCACGCCCCCAACACCAACCCCAGGCTGGGGGACCTCAGGCTGTGCTCCCCACCGAGTGGGGCTTGACGGGGGACCTGAGGCTGAGACCGCTGTTGGTAAGGCTTGATGGGAGACCTGAGGCTATGCCCCCCAACCTAGCAGGGCTTGACGGGGAATCTCAGGCCATGTCCCCCACCCAGTGGGCTTGACAGGGGATCTCATGCCCCCCCACCTGGCAGGGCTTGATGGAGGACCTCAAGGCACGCCTCCCACCCTGGTCTGGGCTGGGGGTCCTCAGGCCACACCCTCATCCTGGCACTGGGACAGGGAATCTGAAGTTACGCCCCCTGCCTGGCAAGGCTTGACAAAGGTGGAACTGGCTGGGTCTGGATCTAGCCCAATTGGGTGAGGGGATGGCTGGGTCTGGGTCTCATGTAATTTTGAGGTGCACGTGGGTGGGTGGGGACTTGACTTTGGGTCCCATGGTGAGCCCGAGACTCTGACAAGAGGAAGGTTTTCATATACATTTTACTAATTTCCTTTCATCTCTGACACTTCTATTTTAAAGGGCAAAATAGCAATATTAAATTATTTCTTCTAATTAATTCCCTTTTAATGTGCATGATTTCATGCACTGGCTACTAGTTTAATAGATATTCTCAAGTAATTTACCAATTAACTGATTAAGGGAGTAGAAATAATACATGCAGAAAGCATTCAATAAAATTTAATTCATCATTATTAAAAACTAAAGGCCGGGTGCATGAAAAATTCATGCATTGGAGGGGGGAATCCCCTCAGCCCGGCCTGCTCCCTCTCACAATCCAGATCCCTCAGAGGCAGGAGGAGACCCGGTTATCAGGGGAAGGCTATTTCCCCATCACACTTTTGCTGCTGCCATTGCTGGCAGCACAAGCCTGGGTGGGCCCTGGTTACCTGCGCCTCAGATGGCCCTGAGTGGCTAGGGAGCTGAGGGAACTGGGGGACTCCAGAAGCAGGCATGCAGAGTGGCTTGGCCTGCCAGGGGTGGGCCTGGCCTTGCTGTATGCCTGCCGCCCTATGGCTATGGGTGCCACCATCCTTGAGGCATGTTCCCTCCTTATTGGCTGTGGACGCCGGCATCTTTGCAATGGTGTGAGGGTCAATTAGCATATTCCCTCTTTATTAGATAGGTTAACTCTTCATAAAGAGTATCTAAATTGTGTCTTTACAACCTCTAAGACACAATCGTAAAAACGATGAAATATACAAAATTAGTGAGTGGCTAGTCATGTTTTAAAAAGATACCAAAGTAAAGTCCAGCGGGGAGAAAAGAACCCATCAGTAAAATTGTAAAACAAATAGTATTTAAGGGGACCTTAGCTACAGTCCCCTTAAATGTAATTAACAAAAATGCACACTATTATTACCTCTCTGCAATACTGTATATTGATGTTTGAGACAGTGCAAAAAATGTACGAAAAGCAGTAACAATATTAGGATTATAAAAGAAGGAAGAAAAGCCATCATCTGAAAGCAATATGACTGTATACAGATCAGATAAAATATTTCAAAAATTCAGTAAGAAGATGAAAAACTATCTTCCCACATACCAGCAACTAATAACTAGGAAGTGAAAGTTCAAAAAATATGCCACTTTATTATAAAAAGTAGTAAAAATTTTAAGTAGGAATAAGTAAGATAGGTAAGACGCTAGAAGAAAATGGAAGAATATAAAGTCTTACATAATTATAGTCTACATTCATGGACATGAAGACGCACTGTGGTAAAGATGATAGCCCTCCATAAAATAATCTAAAAATGTAATGTATTTTAGTAAAAATTTCATCAGGATTTGCCTTAGAACTTAAAGTATCTGCAGAATATTTCACTGTATAAACACAATATTATTTGTTATTTTATATTATTGGTTATTTAAAATTATCTTCAGTTTTCTTGCTATTATAAATATCTTGAAGAATATCCTTAGTATATACACATGATTTTTTAAAAACATAAGTTACTAAAAGTAGAGTTGCTAAGTCAAAGAGTAAGTACACTGTTAGGAGTCCTGATGGGAATTCCAATGCTGTGCACTCAAAACATTTATTGAATGAGATTGAACACACATTATCTATTAATTAGATGAGTGAAAAAAAACCCACCTTGTTTACATAAGCATTTCTTTTTATCAGATTTGCTATTTGTTTTACAATTTTACTGATGGGTTCTTTTCTCCCTCCTGGACCTTACTTTGGTATCTTTTTAAAACATGATTAGCTACTAATTTTTTATATTTCATACCTTTCCAAACAATCTATAATATTATTTTATCATATACTAAATTTTTAAGTATATAATTAATGGTCCGTATTTAGGTTTTATTGTTTCACTATTCTATCTGCCTGTTTTTATACCTGGTATTAACAGCATACTGTTTTATAATTTTAACATTAAAGGTTTTACCACTTAGTAGGGAAATCTTATAAGATTTCCTTAGCTATTCTCTAGTATTTACTCTTCCCTTTCATATGTGTAGTATGCTAATTCACTTATTTGAGGCCCATAGGCAAAACAACAGGAAATTCTGATACTATATATGTAGGAAAGTTCATTAAACATGATCTTTATTAAAACTTCAAAGGAATTTTTTAAAAAGGATACACTGATATACTGACAATCTCTTCTTTACATGCTACAGCATTAAAAAATATATTTTTATTATTTTCAGAGAGGAAGGGAGAAGGAGAGAGAGAGAGAGAAACATAATGAGAGAATCACTGACCAGCTGCCTTCTGCACACCTCCCACTGGAGATTGAGCCCACAACCTAGGCATGTGCCCTCAATAGGAATCAAACCAGCAACCTTTTGGTTCACGGGTCAACGCTCAACCACCAAGCCACACTGACCGGGCTAGAATTATTATTATTATTATTATTATTATTATTATTTTGCCTACAGCATCTATTTTTAAAAATTTAGGGGAACCTCACAACTTCATTTGTGAACCATATAGTACTAACTTCAACAATTCACCCCAGCTCTTCCCCTAAGTAGCCTGGTGATCTCTGAAAATGGTTGGCTGTTTCATCTGACCCAGCAAATCCCACAAAATCATGCAAATCAAGAGGTTCAAATCTTCGTGTTCACTGTAAGAACATGGAACTTCCCAGGCCAACAAGGGTATGCATATCAAAAAGCGACCAAGTATCTTAACTATGTCATTTTACAGAAGCAATATGTGCCATTCCATTGCTACAGTGGTGCAGTTGATAGTGTGCCCAGGCCAAACTTGGGGCTGGACCACAGTGAGTGGCCCAAAGAATGCTGAATTTCTGCTGCACACACTTAAAAATGCAGAGAATGATGATGAACTTCAGGGTTTAGATGTAGATTCTTTGGTCATCGAACACATCCATGTGAACAAAGCTCCCAGGATGCAGTGCAGAACTTACAGAGCTCATGGGTAGATGAACCCATACACAAGCTCTCCCTGCCACAATGAGATGAACCTTCCTGCAAAGGAACAAACTGTTTCTACACCAGGAGAGGAGCATAGAAGAAATGATATCCTAGAAGAAACTAAAGAAACAAAAGCTTATTGCCCAAGAGTAAATTCAGTGTTAAATGCTAATAAAAATAAAATAAAACCAATTCACCCCAAAGTTTTATTACCTTTTGTCCTCGCTTTACTGGCTGCACAGCTGGGGTATTTTTGCTTGTGTTCTGATGCATTTCAAAATGTAGAGTATTTTCTTTTTCTTTTTCTTTTCCCTCTATCACTTCAAAATCCCCTAAGTCACTTGGAAGCTTTTTCTTCTTCAGTTCCCTAAATGTAAGCAAAACAAAAACATCTAATTCTTAGAATTTCAAATTCTTAGTGCCTAAATAAATTACCGGGAGAAGGGAACATGTACAACGTATAACAGATCATGGCTTCCGCTTTACCTGATAATCACCAGTTACCATATACAAGAAGCAATAATTATCAAAAAGGAGAAAAGCTTAAAATTTTTCTCATGGATTTTTCACTCTGTCAGTCAGGCTCAACACACTGTCACCCTCATCTTTACCCTTACTTAATAGCTACATTCAGTCCCTTAACACCTTGACAGCCAGGGAACAGGATTTGTAGTCTTTGAAATTAACATGGCCTTGGCAGATCTTAGCTATTTATTTTATTTAAAAAATATTTTTTTATTGATTTGAGAGAGGAAGGGAGAGGGAGAGATAGAAACATCGATGAGAGAGAATCATTGATTGGCTGCCTCCTGCACGCCCTACTCTGGGAATTGAGCCCGAAACCCCGGCATGTGCCCTGACTTGGAATTGAGCAGTGACCTCCTGATGGATAGGTCGGGGGTGCTTAATCACTGAGCTACAATGGCCAGGCAGATCTTAGCTGTTTAATAAAATATCTATCGAGTGGTTGGATGAATTAATGGTATTTAAAAATAAGTAGATTAAGGATGAAAGGGAAATTCTACTGCTGTGATATTTTTCATGTTCAAACTTTTCTATTCCCAATGTCACTGGTAGGCCAGGTCCTCAGCACTTCCCACCGTTTTTCTCCAGGGATTTCCTCCAAAATCTTTTCTAAATGAACTTCTAGCTTAATTTTCTTTAACTATGTACCTATGTCACATTCTCATTCAAAATCTTCCAAGAGTCCTCTTCATATTACTTTTAAGATAAAATCCAAAATACTTAGCTTGTCATTTTAAGTTTCCAATGTAAATTTCTACTTTGTCAATCTTTTTCTTTCTTATTTAATAAATTTTTATTGTTCAGATTACATTTGTTCCTCCCCCCCCCCCATAGCTCCCCTCCACATGAGTCCCATCCCTCCCTCTGTCCTTACCTCCCCCCCGCATTGTTCTCTTCCATAGGTGTATGATTTTTGTCCAGTCTCTTTCTGCACCCCGATCATACCTTTCCCACTGAGAATTGTCAGTCCACTCCCTTTCTATGCCCCTGACTCTATTATATTCACCAGTTTATTCTGTTCATCAGATTTTTAATTCACTTGTTGATAGAAATGTATTGGTTGTTCATAATTTTTATCTTTACCTTTTTCTTCTTCTTAAAGAGTACCTTTCAGCATTTCATACAATACTGGTTTGGAGTTGATGAACTCCTTTAGCTTTTTCTTCTCTGTGAAGCTCTTTATCTGCCCTTCAATTCTGAATAATAGCTTTGCTGGGTAGAGTAATCTTGGTTGTAGGTTCTCGCTATTCATCTCTTTGAATATTTCTTGCCACTCCCATCTGGCCTGCATAGTTTCTGTTGAGAAATCAGCTGACAGTCGAATGGGTGCTCCCCTGTAGGTAATTAACTGTTTTTCTCTTGCTGCTTTTAATATTCTTTGTCTTTTGCTCTTGGCATTTTAATTATGATGTGTCTTGGTGTGGTCCTCTGTAGATTTCTTTTGTTTGGGATTCTGTGTGCTTCCTGGACTTGAAGTCTATTTCTTTCACCAGATGGGGGAAGTTTTCAGACGTTATTTCTTCAAATAGGTTTTCAGTATCTTGCTCTCTCTCTCCTTCTGGCACCCCCATAATTCTGATATTGGTATGCTTAAGTTGTCCCAGAGGGTCGTTACACTATCTTCACATTTTTTTTGCTTTTCCAGTTGAGTATTTTCTGCTTCTTTGTATTTCCAATCTTTGACTTGATTCTTGCGATCCTCTAGTCTGCTGATAGGTCTCTGTATAATATTTTTTATTCCAGTCAGTGTATGTTTAATTTCTAGTTGGTTCTTTTTCATCTCTTCTTGGGTCTCCCTAAATTTATCTATTTTTTCTAGGAAATTCTTAAAAAACCTTATAACTGTGGTTTTGAACTCTATATCCAGTCATTTGTTTTCTTCCATTTCTTTCGTTTGTGATCTCTTCTTTAGTCTCCCCATATTTCACTGCTTCCCTGAGTTGGTAGAGTAGCTTTGTGTGCTAGCTGTCCTATGTGGCCCAGTAGCTCTGCCTCCCCAGTTACCTGAGGTGGACACTCTTGATACACCCCATTGTGTAGTCTTGTTGTAGTTAATTCTTGATTATTGTTGATTTCACTGGGAAGGATTGACCTCGAAGCCAATTGATTGTGGGGATCAGCTGTTTCTGCGCATGTGCACTTGCCTCCAGACTTCTGCCTTTCTCGCGCAAGCTTCTGAAACTCTGCCTTCCTGGTTCCCGAGTTTCCTTGTGTTTTAGGGACCCATATGAGTCTGTGTCCCCAGGGTCTTGCCCGATACTGGGGTTCAGTGCAGTTGGCCTGGATTTCAGTGCTGTTGTGAGGTTCTTCTTTTTCCCACTAGAGGAAGCCAGGCACAATAGGCAGTCAGCGCTCTGTGTATGCACTTTCGCAAGCCCCCAGACTTCTGTCTTTCATGGCTCCCCTAAGTTTCTGTGCACTCCTTCCTTTTCACAACAGTCCAGACTCCCCACATAAGTCTCACCTGGAGCTGGGGTTCAGTGCAGTTGGGATTTTCTGTCTCCCTCCAGCTAGAGGAAGCCAACCAAGCACTCTGGTGCCCACTCTCTCCATGCACGTGTCTCCATACCTCAGCTTTTTATAGTTCCTTGGGAGTCTTTTTGAGTCCCTCTCTTTACTTCTCGTTGTAGAATTTTCACTCAGCCAGCTTTCCTGTGGTTCTGGATGATGTCCGTTCTGTCTTTTAGTTGTAGTTTTGAAATTGTTGTGCAAGGCAGCAGCTTAGGTGTTCACCTATGCCGCCATCTTGGTTTCTCCCAGAAGCTGAACCATGACCTCTTGTTTCTTAGGTCAATGCTCAATAACTGAGCTCCTACTATATCAATTTTAGATAACACTATACTTGACCCCTGAACACAGGTTTCACTTAAAATGCCTAGTAGAAGTGGACCCATGCAGTTCAAACACATATTACTTAAGAGTCAACGATATTTCAATCCATAGTGAGGAATCCACAGATGCTGAGGTCAGATTGTAATTATACAGTATGAGGATTTTTTTTTTTACTATTTTATTGATTTTTCACAGAGAGGAAAGGAGAGGGATAGAAAGTCAGAAACATCGATGAGAAAGAGACATCGATCAGCTGCCTCCTGCACACCCCCTACTGGGGATGTGCCTGCCACTAAGGTACATGCCCCCGACCGGAATCGAACCCGGGACCTTTCAGTCCGCAGGCCGACGCTCTATCCACTGAGCCAAACCGGTCTCGGCCAGTATGAGGATTTTTGACCCACGTTGTTCAAGGGTCAAATGTATTTATAGATTTATGGCTATTTCCTGAATCCAAAACTCAAAAAAGATGTTTTTTTTTTGTTTTGTTTCTAGATTCATTAATTAAATTATTATGTTTCAGTATGTCAACAATAACAATCACTGTTCATAATGAAGTAAAGAGGGGCTCCTGGAATGTGGGTAGAGAGGTTGCTAGAGATAAATAAAGGAGGTTGTAAGAAGGAGGTAGATTAGGAAGGAGCACTTGAGAAAGGTTAAGAATCCAAGCGCAGCAACAGTGGCTGTGAGTATGGAAATCCAGAGGCTCAATATAAACAATGGCTATAACTTTAATGGGTGACTAACATCCTGCACAGAGAAGAAACGTCAGTCAGGATTTTCCACTTTTACCTCCAAAATGAACTCCGTATCTTTATTTATTTATTTAAAAAATATATTTTATTAATTTTTTACAGAGAGGAGAGGAGAGAGAGGGAGAAGGAGAGAGAGCTAGAAACCTCATGAGAGAGAATAAATCTGATGGTATTTCCCAAAACACCTGAACTCACAGCAATTTCTTATCTACCTCCTGCATACTCCCTACTGGGGATGTGCCTAAAACCAAGCCCTTGACCAGAATCAAACCTCGGATCCTTCAGTTTTCAGACTCATGCTCTATCCACTGAGCGAAACCGATTAAGGCCGAACTCCGTATCTTTAAATCTCAGTTTCCATTCTTTTCCTGAACTGAGATTTGCTTTTCTCTCTGAGCTAACGGAATTGTTCGATCTTTGGGAAAAGCTGCTTAATAAATGATCATCACTGAAATATTGACAATTTAAATAAGGATTAGCAGTGGGGCAGAAAATACTTGGCAAAATTTGAGTACCTAGTGGGTACTGTAGAAGGAGTTGCTGTTGAGTGGGGTAACTTCTTTTAATCTATTTTAGGTTTCAAAAGAAGCCAGGTAACAGAGAAAGGGTTGGCTGTACCTCATTAATACAGTAGCCACTTAGACATGTGGCTATCAAGCACCTGAAATAAACCACAACAATGAGGAACTGAATTTCAAATTTTATATCACTCTTTAAAAAAAAATCTCTGCTGAGACCGGTTTGGCTCAGTGGATAAAGCGTCGGCTTGCGGACTGAAAGGTCCCAGGTTCGATTCCGGTCGGGGGCATGTGCCTTGCTTGCAGGCACATCTCCATTGTGGGGCATGCAGGAGGTGGCTGATCGATGTCTCTCTCTCATCGATGTTTCCAACTTTTTATCTCTCTCCTTTCCTCTCTGTAAAAAAAATCAATTAAATAAATAAATAAATAAATAAATAAATAAAAAACTTTATTATTGAAAGTATCACACGTGTCCCCTTTTTCCCCCCCATTGCCCTCTCAGCCCAAAGCCTTCATCACCCACTGTCTGTGTCCTTGGGTTTTGCTCAAAAGCTTCTTGATGGCATGAATTGTACATTTTACCTCTTTGTATACTAGCTTTAGTCTTTCTCACTTAGAGTAGTTGTCTCAGTTGTCCCATTTCTTCTGCCTCTACCTTTCTATTTGCCTGTTATATTTAAAAATGAACAACAGTGTGGTGACTGCATGTGGGAGGAGAATGCAGGGAGGTGGAGGAGGATATAGGGAGGGATAAATGATGACGGGAAAAAATAAAAATAAACTCATCTGCATCCTTAAAAAAAAAAGTGTTTTTTCTTATGTAAAACTTTCCTAATTAATTTCAAGTGTTCCTACTTATTCTTGTCAATATTACTCTAAAATCAGTCTGTCAATTTAATACATTGCAATCACTACTATACATATTTATGTAATAAAAGGTCTGTCTCATATCATGACACATCTCACTGATTAAAGTATAAAACAGAAAAACCTCTTACAGATAAATATTAAAAATGAAATAAGATTTTATGCCCTAGCCTGTGTCACTCAGTGGGTTAGAGCATTGAAGTTTGACTGGACAAGGATGTGTTTTTGGGTGGCAGGTTTGATATCTGGCCTCTCCCTCTCCACCTTCTCTCCTTCCCCCTACTCTCTCTAAAAATCAATGGGAAAAAAATATCCTCAGGTAAGAACAAAAAAACCCCAACATAATTATGTAAGATTTATGGCAAATCTTGGCAATTTTAATAAGGGAGGTCTTTGGAATAGCAAGGTGATCTGTCATAACTAAATTGTCAAAAAAAAAAAAAATTCCATGCTTTTTAGTTAGATAATACAAATATGTTTACCTTCTTTCCTTGGCTGACAAATGCCTCCGGCTCTGTAATTTATTGTCACTCTATTAAAAAGAAAAGCAAATACAAACAATATCACTACTAATTTTTCAAAAATAAAACTGAAAAGTAGAAAATTATTCACTGAGAAGGACATGGTCTTCATAAAACTTTAAAAACAGCTTACCATATTAGAAGATTCTTCTTTTGAAGCCAATTTCTGGAAGGACCTATAAAAGAGGAATCCACTAGCCTGTAGAAGGCATGTATTCACAAAGTCCCAAAACATTTCCTTAATTACTGACAATCCTACAAATTTTCAAATTACAAAATCTAATTGCTTACTTATTTCCTCATGCTTTTAAATATATTATTAAATAGCTGACATCTATTGAACACTTACTATGTACCAGGTACAGCTAGATGCTTTACATGCATATTATCTTCACCAAAATCCAATGAACCAGATAATAATTTTCACTAAGAAGAAAATTGAAGCTTAGACATAAAGCAACTTGCCCAAGGATACACCCTGAGATTCAATTCTGATCTGACTCCTAAGTTATTCTTATCTACTTCAATGATAATGCTTTTATAACTATGGTATTGTTAATTTGGTGATCAAAGAATTAAAGACTCAAATACCTTATTTCTTGCATGGCAATGCCTTTCTTAAATTATTAGCATTTATAATCATTTACTTATTTCTATTTTGACCTAGCTTAGTCACTTTTGTATTAATGTATTTTTCCATCCTGGGTTCTGTGAATTTATTTAGGGAGACCAGACTTGCAAATTAAATTGTAAAAAAGATAATACAGTCACAGAACAGAGTAAAATAAGGTCAATTCTTAATATTATCTTTTTAAAGATTAACTCGTCATCATTTCCAACTTACAACATAAAACTTATAGTTTTAAAATTACCTCTGGGACTGAAGGTGGGACAAGTCAATGGTAGTATCAGGATAATTTAATATCTCTTCCCCTTCATCCTTCATTTCACCTATAGATTCCTGATCTTTTACTACCTCTTCAAATCCTCCTTCATCTTCGGAGCTTTCTTCCTGCATTAGTTCTTCATTTAGCTCATCTTCACCACTATGAATATTAATACCCTCTTGGTTAACCTGAGACATGAATTCCGCTTCCACAGGAGTTTCCTGTAATTCCTCTTTATCTTCTTCACTGCTGCTGTCTCCTCCATCTGTAGAATTACCATCAGAAAAGTTAGAGTGCTATCACCACAAAAAGCTAGATGATTTCCTTGAAAAATTCAAAAAATATTCTACTGATTCCCTGTTTCTCCAAAAGATTACCAGGAAATGCCTGTTCATCCCCACAGCGTTCTCTGATTTACACAAAAGGATACTCTGTACTATGAATTGGTTAGAATAAATGATCTCTAATATACTTTACCATAATAAACTTCTTGGACATTGCAACCACCTATATATATAAGCAACCAAATGACTGCTTGCTGTGACATGCACTGACTACCAGAGGACAAACACTCAACACACAGGATCGGGTTTCATCCTGTCTGGATTGGGCCTGCAGGGAATGGGCTGAAAAATGGCTCTGACATCCCCCATGCACCAGGCCTTTAGTTTCTAAAATAAAAACTATAACTTGTCTTTGTTAGGGTATTTCCAAATAGGAGAACAGCAGAGTTGTATAAATTCTGTTGCTTTTATTAAAATTTGCAGTAGAGAACTGAAATTAGTAACATGGTATATAACTTGCACACAGTATGTGTTCACACTCCGGCAAAAGAAACACTATCTAGTAATATGGTCTAGTTGCCTCACCTATAAAATGCGATAACACCACCCAACTGATAAGAATGGTTTTGAGAATTCAATAAAAAATAATGTAAATAAAGCACTTTATATAGTATCAGGAACAGATCGAAAATTTAAAAAAAAGAGAGACTTGTTACAACAGTAGTCGTAAATGAAACAATGCAATATTACTCCCCCAAAAGACTGACCCTACAAGAAAGATAACTATAAATATAACTTAGATATTTTCTTTAGTTCCTTCAGGTAGATAGGTAAATTTATTCTAGTAACCATAGTTTCTCCCCACTAGAAGCAAATATATTATTAAATCAAGCTAAATTACCTTAAAGGAAATTGTACTTGTTATGAATTCATCTTTGCATCACTTCTAAACCCTAAAGTAACTGCTCATTCATATTTATGAATTATGCAATAAGTACTGAATTTTTATTATATAGATATATGCTCAAGTGTATTAGTTATGGATCTAAATACTTTATAATTCACTAGGATTATAAGCATATTTAACATGTCCCAAAACAAAATTCAGTAAGTGAAACTTCAATTATCCAAAAGGAGCTATAATTTTCTAAGTAAGAATTTCGAAGCAAAACTAGACAATAGAAAACATTCTTAGGTACTTTATTAAAGTCTGTAAACTACCTAGTTGTTCCATTTCTTCTGATATGAGTTCACTTGTGCAACTCGCCAATGTCTCTATGTCTTCATCTTGCACTCTGACTTTTCGTTCACCTCGGTGTCTCCAAACACAAGACTCATCTATCTATGGAAATAATACTTTTTCATTAATGGAATTTTAAGTGAGGCTAATGAAAACCAGAAAAAAAAAAAAAATGAAGAGCCTGGACGGTATGGTTCAGTGGTTGAGCATTGACTCTTGAACCAGGGGTCATGGTTTGATTCCCGGTCAGGAAACAAGCCTGCATTGCAGGAGACAGTCAGTCAATGATTCTCATCATTGATGTTTCTATCTCTTTCTAAAAATCAATAAAAACATATTTAAACCAAAATAATAATGAAGAAGATGAAGAATACCTTAAAGAGGAAGCTAAAACCCAGCATTAGATATGACGGAGGAAGGAAATTCTTTTTTCCTACAAAAGATAATGTACATAAATGTTTTACAACTCTGTTTTCTTCATATATGCTTGCAAAATATCTGACACCAATAGTTACAACTGTTTTGCATTTTCTCTGTCAAGAGGAACATTTCCCATTTACAGAAATTGGCATTATGTAAGGAACAGGAATTAAGATAGAAAAAGGGCATGTTATACTTTCCTACCCTTATAACTTTAAACTATGTACAGTCTAATCAACAAAAATATATATAGAGATGACATGACAAATGCTAAATTTGCCACAGCATAGAAATTTTCCTTGTTTTATAACAAACTTCAAATGTATGAAATCAAGACAAGAGCCTGTTCTGAGAATATTAGCAGATGGTCCTCAAACCAGTTCCTATAACCCACTGACAATCATTACCTCTTATCATGAAGCTTCCTGTTGTCAAATATTCTCCAGTTGGTGCTGTTTTAGACACCTGAGGGACACAGTAATACATTATACTTTTGTCTTAAGAAATAGTTTTAAAAAATATTTTCAATGAAGAAAGTCATATTCAAGTAAACTACGTCCTGCAAAGTTTACAAATTTAGGAAAAATTATCAAGGCTGATGGTATACCTCTCTTCAATGATAAATATACCCTTTGCTGTAACAATGAAAAAATAAAACGAAAACATACTAGAACATACTACATCGATAATTTTTAAATGTCTTGGACAAGAGCCAGAATTGGTCCACACGGTTCCTTTAATGTGAGATATAACAAAGAAGTAGTTTAGTAAGTTTACTATACAACTATATTTACTAAAATAAAATTATGTTTATTAAATAAAAACCTTTTCTGAAATACTCTTTTGGTAATAAAATAATCTATTATTTTAGGAAATAAAAATGACATTTTAAAATATATTCTAATTTGATAAAATAGGAAGTGAGCAAGATAATTCCACAACCAAAAATATAATAGAGACCTGGTGCATGAAATTCGTGCACTGTGGGGGAGGGGTCTCCTCCCAACAGCCCAGCCTGCACCCTATTGAATCCGGGACCCCTCAGGGGATGTCTGACTGATGGTCTAAACCTGCAGTTGGATATCCCTCTCACAATCCTGGACTGCTAGCTCCTAATCACTCACCAGCCTGCCTGCCTGGTCACCTCTAACTGCCACCCCCCCCCCAATGCTGGCCGGATTGCCCTAACTACCCCTCCTGTCAGCCAGGTCACCCCAACTGCCCTTTCTCTGCCAGCCTGGTTGCTTCTAACTACCTCCCCTGCCAGTCTAGTTATCCCTTACTGCTTCCCCTGCTGGTCTGGTAGCCCCTAACTGCTCCCCCAGCAGCCTAATTGCCCCTACCTGCCCCCACCCCCTGCTGGCCTGGTTGCCCAACACAGCCGATTTTTTCATTCATTTGGTCATCTCTCACTAACCTCTGTGCTGGCTTGGTCATAGACAGCCATATTGTGAGGGCATGATAGCCAATTTGCACATTACCTCTTTATTATATAGGATATCTGCAAAACCTCCAAATCTGAGAGTATCTTTATTAGTCATAGTTATGCAAAGGTTTAAAAACATACTAAAAAACCTTTTCATAAAAAAATTAAAGTCACTTTTATAACAAGACTGAGGCAGAAAACCTAACCTCAGAAGTGATACTAATTTCCTAAAAATCCAGTATCACTGCATAGAAGAAAATATAACCAATATAAAAATAAAACAAAAATGTAAGGAAAGATAATGGTATTGAATTCTTTTTACCACATGCTTTTGGACCTTAGAAAAGTCTATTATATCTATAGATAGATATAATTATCTATCTATCTATCTATATAAAAGGCTAATATGCAAATTGTCCCCACAGGAGTTTGACCAGGAGACTGGGAGATTGATCACTTGCTATGCTGTACGCTGACCAGCAGGGGGTGGCATGAAATGAAGGAAGGCCCCGGCTGGCAGCTGGGGAAGGAAGGCCCTGGTAGGCAGCCAGAAGGCCTCTATCAGCCCTGATCACAGGCCAGGCCTAGGGATCCTATCCGCATACAAATTTTATGCTCTGGGCTTCTAGTTAATTATAATTATTATAATAATTATTTATTTTTTAGTGA
This sequence comes from Lasiurus cinereus, assembly GCA_011751065.1. Taxonomy (NCBI): domain Eukaryota; kingdom Metazoa; phylum Chordata; class Mammalia; order Chiroptera; family Vespertilionidae; genus Lasiurus; species Lasiurus cinereus. Next base: position 30,851,665 of record JAAGEH010000032.1, read on the forward strand.
AGTCATTAAAATTTTTTAAAATAAATCCTTATTGTTCAGATTATTGCAATTGTTCCTTTTCCCCCCTACAGCTCCCCTCCACCTGGTTCTCACCCCATTCTGTGCCCTTACTTCCCCACCTCTGTCCTCATCCATACGTGTGATTTTTGTCCAGTCTCTTCCTGCACCCCCCACATTCCTTTCCCCCTGAGAATTGTCAGTCTCCTCCCTTTCTATGCCCCTGATTCTATTATTTTCACCAGTTTATTCTGTTCATCAGATTTTTTATTCACTTTATTTTTAGATTCACTTGATATGTATTTGTTGTCATTTTGTTTTCCATAGTTTTTGTTTACCTTTTTTTCCTTCTTCCTCTTCTTAAAGAATACCTTTCAGCATTTCATATAATACTGGTGTGATGTTGATGAACTCCTTTAGTTTTTTCTTATCTGTGAAGCTCTTATCTGACCATCATTTCTGAATGATAGCTTTGCTTGGTAATCTTGGTTGTAAGTTCTTGCTATTCATCACTTTGAATATTTCTTGCCACTCCCATCTGGCCTGCAGTTTCTGTTGAGAAATCAGCTGACAAATGTATGGGTGCTCCCTTGTAGGTAATTACCTGTTTTTCTCTTGCTGCTGTTAATATTCTCTCTTTGTCTTTTGCTCTTGGCATTTTAATTATGATGTGCCGTGGTGTAGTCCTCTTTGCATTCCTTTTGTTTGGGGTTCTGTGCACTTCCTGGACTTGTAAGTCTATTTCTTTCACCAGTTGGGGGAAGTTTTCAGACATTATTTCTTCAAATAGGTTTTCAGTATCTTGCTCTTTCTCTTCTGGCACCCCCATAAATTCAAATGTTGGTATGCTTGAGGATGTCCCAGAGGTTTCTTACACTATCTTCACATTTTTGGATTTTTTTCATTTTGCTTTTCCAGTTGAGTGTTTTTTGCTTCTTTGTATTTCAAATCTTTGACTTGATTCTTGCAATCCTCTAATCTGCTGTTGGATCTCTGTATAATATTTTTTATTTCAGTCAGTGTATGTTTAATTTCTAGTTGGTCCTTTTTCATATCCTTGAAGGTCTTGCTAAATTTATCGGCCTTTTCTAGGAAATTCTTGAAAAACCTTATAACTGTGCTTTTGAAGTCTATATCCAGTCATTTGATTTCCTCCATTTCTTTCATTTGTGATGTATTTCTTTGTCTCCACATTTTCACTGCTTCCCTGAGTTGGTAAAGTAGCTTTGTGTGTTAGATGTCCTATAGGATCCAGTGGCTCTGCCTCCCCCAGTTACCTGAGGTGAACTCTCTTGGTGCACCCCTTTGTGGACTGTGTGCACAGCCCCGTTGTAGTTAAGTCTTGATTGTTGTTGGTATCACTGGGAAGAATTGACTTCAGGCTAACTGGCTATAAGAATCAGCTATGTCTACAGCTGAAAGAACTTCTGTGCTGGAGACACTCTTATGAGACAAGAGGTGCAAAATTGCAAAAGCCTCTGTGCACAGCATGGATGGGGCAGAACATCAGGGTGAGCAGACAGCCTTGGCTTCCCGTCAGACATTCCCTGTGAGGCCCCTGGATCTCAGTGTCCCTAGGTAATCATTGTAAGCACCGCTTGAAGAAAGCCGTCCTTGTGTTTTGCCTGCTGCCAGACAGTCCAGATTCCCCCTGAATGAGTCTGGATTCCCAGTCTCACCCAGAATTGGAGTTCAGTGCAGTCAGGAGCTTTCAACTCCCTCCCACTTGAGAAAGCCAGGCACACACTCAACCGTCAGTCCTCTTCACACGTGCACACCTCCGAAACTCTGCCTTCCACAGCTTCCCAAGTCTCAGTGTGCTTTTCTCTTTTCCTGACAGTCCAGATTCTCCCGAATGAGTCTGGGTTCTGGAACTGGAGCTCAGTGTAGTCAGGGGCTTCTGTCTCCCTCCCACTTGAGAAAGCCAGCTATGCTCTCAGCCACCAGTCCTCTCCGTGCTCACGTCTCCCTATCTCAGCCTGTTGCAGCTCCTCTGAGTCTCAATGTGCTTTTCTCTTTCCTTTTAGTTGTAGAATTTCAACTCAGCCAGCTTTCCTGTGGTTCTGGATGATGTCTGTTTTGTCTTTTAGTTGTAGTTTTGCAATTGTTGTTCGAGGCAGCACTTTAGGTGTTTATCTATGCCGCCATCTTGGTTTCTCCCTAATTATAATTCTTGAAAATGTATATCAATAACACTGTGAAGTCAAATGTGGAATGAAGTGTCATCACAAAAAATAGCATAAGGATAATCACTAGCCCTAGCTGGTTTGGCTCAGTGGATAAAGCGTTGGCCTGTGGACTGAAGAGTCCCAGGTTTGATCCCCAGTAGGGGGTGTGCAGAAGGTAGCCGATCAATGATTCTCTGCCATTGTTGATGTTTCTATCTGTCTCTCTCTCTTTCTCTCTGAAATCAATTATATATATATATTATTTACTTAAAAAGGGACAATCACTAAAATTGATTGAGTACAAAACTACTGGATATACTTAATTTTCTGGAAGGGCCAAAAAGAATTAAGAAAATTCCAAGTATGAATAGGAGAAAGATGTTTTAGGTCAGTATGTCCATCATAATTAGAACATTCTCTATCCCGTGTAATTGCACAGATCACTCTCTCTTCATTTAGATCTCTGCAACTCAAATCTTATCTTCCCAGATACTTTATTCCGCCCCTATCACTCTCTATCTCCTTAAAAAAATCTTTATAATAATTGCTACCTGGCATTACGTATTTTTCTCTATGACCAAAATGTCAGCTCCATCAAGGTAGGGAGATACTCAGCTTTATTCACTTTATAAACTATAAACCCACAAAATTTGGTACATGGTAGTTCTTAATAAATTAAGGAAAGGACCATAACCGTTATTACCTGATGATGGTACACCCACCAGGCACTAGTGATAACTCGGGCATCCCAAGCAGCACTGTAGCAAAGTGCCATTGTGCCAGCTTCAGTCAAGGTTCGAGGGGGAATTGATTCACCTGTAATAACAATGCTACAATGCTTCAGTACCAAATACAGACTTTCAACAGAGTAAGATATGAAAATCACATGCATGACAGGTTTAATCTCATATTTTAAGTACTAGTACTACATTTTTTTCAATATTATAAAAAGTTACTATTTTTTTATTAAAATATATTTACAGCAGGCTTTTAAATGGTCTAAGTAAACAAAACAAATTAGAGAAGAAATTTCTTCTCTCTTATGTCAGTAAATCTAACCTCATTCCAAAAAGGATAACTTAAATAATATTTAAAGTTTGAAGACTTCCAGAATTATTATAGATTGACTAAATCGTCAAAATGAAGAGCATATTAATAACAAACCCCTAGTTATATTTCATATGTTTTTAAATTGAGATGTAACTCACAAAACATAAAACTGACCCTTTAAAAATATATGTTTGGGCAGAAGTTGTATGTGAATACAGAGTTTATTCCTGTATTATTATTTACTAGAGGTCAGGTGCATGAAATTCATGCACGGGGGGAGGGGGATGTCTCTCAGCCTAGCCTGCACTCTCTTTAATCTGGGACCTCTCGAGGAATGTCCGACTGCCTATTGAAGCCCTATCCCAATGGGGATCAATGGGCAGTTGGACATCCCTCTAACAACCCAGGACTGCTGACTCCTAACGGCTCACCTGCCTGCCTGATTTCCCCTAACTGCTTCTGCCTGCCAGCCTGATCATCCCCTAACCACTCCCCTGCCAGCCTGATCAACGCCTAACTGCTCCCTGCCAAACCGATTGACCCTAACTGTCCTCCCATGCAAGCCTGGTCACCCCTAACTGTCCTCCCCTGCCAGCCCAGTTGCCCCTAACTCTCCTTCCCTGCTGGCCTGGTCTCCCCAACTGTCCTCCCCTGCAGGTCTGGTTCCCTCCAACTGCCCTCCACTGCAGGCCTGGTCACCCTCAAGCCTTCCCCTGCAGGCCTGGATACCCCCCCCCACACACACATACAACTGCCCTCCTTTGTAGGCCTAGTCCCTCCTAAATGCCCTCCTCTGCTGGCCATCTTGTGTCTACATTGGGGGCGGCCGTCTTGTGTGTTGGACTGATGGTCAATTTGCATATCACTCCTTTAGTAGGTAGGATTATTATACTAGTGACCCGGTGCATGAAAATTTGTGCCCTTGCAGGAGGAGGGTGGGGAGTCCCTCAGCCTGGCCTATGCCCTCTCACAGTCCGGGAACCCTTGGGGGATGTCCACCTGTTAGCTTAGGCCTATTCCCAAGGGGATTGAGCCTAAGCTAGCAGTCAGATATCACCTCTGGCAGCCCGGAGCCCTTGGACATCTTAGCGCTGATAAGGTGGGAGAGGCTCCCGCCACCACCACTGCACTTGTAGCCGGCAGTCAAGCTTGTGGCTGAGCAGAGTTCCCCTTGTGGGAGTGCACTCACTACCAGGGGGCAACTCCTGTGTTGAGCATCTGCCCCCTGGTGATCAGTGCACGTCATAGCGACCAGTTGTTCCACCGTTAGGTCAATTTGCATATTACCCTTTTATTATATAGGATTATTTCCCACATGAACAACTATACACTTACTTTTGCCCACTCTGTAGAATTCAATGAGTTTTATTATGTTCATAGAGCTATGGAAACCATTATCACTAATTCCAGGACATTTCCATAATCCCCTAAGTCCTATATCCATTAATATAGTTTTATTTATTCCTTACCAACTGGGATATTTTTAATTTCTTTTTATTGCCTAATGACCTATTTAGTACCTCCATAAACATGGAACACAAGCAGCAATAATAGCCATGCTTATCTTGTTCATGATCTTAGGGGAAAGCTTTCAGTCTGTGAGCATTAAGTACAATTGTTAGCTGTGGGTTTTTCATAGCTGCTCTTTACCAAGTTGAGGAAATTCCCTTCTATTCCTAGTTTGTTGAATGCTTTTTTCACAAGTGGGTGTTGGATTACTGCCAAAGGCTTCTTCCGCATCAATTGAATAATTCTGTGATTTTTGTCCTTTATGCTATTATACTTGACTACATTAGTTAATTTTCACTCATAAGACAACCTTGCACGCCTGGGATAAATCCCACTTTGTCATGATGTATAATACTTTTAACATGCTTCTAGATTCAGTTTCCTAATATTTTGTTGAGGATTTTTGTGTCTATATTCATAAATGATATTGATCTGTAGTTTTCTTATTATGTCTGTCTGATTTTGTTATTAGAGTAAAATGGACTTATACAAGAGTTAGAACAGCAGTCAACAACCTTTCGGACCTCATGGATCCTGGTTGGCAACCGCTGAGTTAGAAAGTGTTCCCATCTCTTCTATTTATTGGAAGACTTTGTGAAAGACTGAGCTTTAATCTTCTTTAAAAGTTTGGTAGAATTAACCAGTGAAGCCATGTGGGCCTGAAATTTCTTTTATGAGTAGTTTTTTTTTTTTAATTACTAATTCAATTTATTTATTTATTATAAGTTTGTTTAGATTTTCTATTTCACCTTAAGCCAGTTTTGGTAGGTTATGTCTAAGAATTTTCCAATTTAGGTTATCTAATTTGGTTATCTAATTAGGTTATACAATTATTCATAGTATTCCCTCATAATTCTTTTGATTTCTATGAAGTTGACTGTAATGACCTCTCTTTTGTTCCTAATTTTAGGAATCTGAACCTTTACTTGCTTTTGTTTTTCTAGATTTTATTGATTATAATTTTGTTATTGATTTGAAATCATTCTTCTTTATTATAGGCATTACCACCATAAATTTCTAAGCACTGCTTTAGCTGCATCTCCTGAATTATGATACATTGTTTTCATTTCACTTATCTCCAAGTATTATCTAACACCCCCAAAAGATTTCCTCTTTGATCCATTATTTATGAGTGTGTACTTTAATTCCCATACATGTGTATAGTCTCCAAATTCTCTTCTATTAGTGGTTTTTAACTTCATTCCGTTATGGTAAGAAACTTATTTTGTATGATTTCAACAGTTTTAAAATTTATTGAGACTTTTTTAATGAATATTATACAGTCTCTCCTGGAGAAATGTTCCATATGTACCTGAGAAGAATGAGAATCTATTGTTATTTGGTGGAGTATACTAGAGATGTATTAGATCTAGTTAACTTAGTGTTGTTCACATCTTCAATTTCTTTGTTGATCTTATATCTGGTTATTCTATCCATGATTGAAAGTTAAATATAATTACTAAATTATCTATTTTTCCCTTTAATTCTGTGAGATTTTGCTTCATGTATTCTAGGGCCCTTTTGTTGAGTGTATATGTATTTATAATGGTTATATCTTACTGATGGATTGACTCTTTTATCATTATAAAGTGTCCTTTATCTCTATTAACAATTTTTGTCTTATAATTATATTAAAATATTTAACAAAAGGAATTAAAGTTCTGAATAGAAAGAATATAATACCTGTTGGATTTTTAATGACACAGCTAGTAGCTCCATGAAGATCAGCATGTACATAAATGTCCCCTTAAAAAGAAGATACAATACTCTAAATCATGTTTTGTTTTGTTACAATTATTTATTTATTTGCCGTTTAATGGATTCAAAACCTAAAAGTGATAAGAAGACATATTAATTCCATCTCCCCTGGAGATTTCTTATCCTCCTTATAGAAAGTAATGTTAATATGGTAGATTAAAAATAAATGATCACAATCCCTCTCTTTCCCTCTATTCACACCTCTTTGCTTTGTGACTGAAGCTTTTCCCATTAAGAGTGGAGTCCACCCCAATAAATTAAAAAAATAGTAATAAAAAATTAAAAAAAGAAAAAGAGGTAGAGTCCGTGTCCCCATCCCTTGAATCTGGCGGAGCTCATGACCTGTCTTGGCCAAAAGAATGTGGCAGATGTGACTAAGTGCCAGTTCCCAGCCTAGGCCTTGAGAGGTCTTGTGTGCTTCCTGTCTCTCAGACACTTGCTGAGTTACCATGTAAGCAAGCCCAGACTAGCCTGTTGGAAGGCTAAGAGAGAGATGGAGTAGGTGAGTCATCCTAGCAAGTACATAGTCATCCTGAGGACTATGGATGTTTGACATGTATGAAGAGCAGTCAGGAGGCCAGAGTGAGGGGAGAGTGGAAAGAAAGGAAGCTGGAAAAGAAGCCAGGATTCTTTTAAGCCATGATAAGGACTTCCAGTTTTATTCTAAGAATGTGAGAGCATCAAATGAACTAAAGGAACAAACAGATGAATACATGAGTAAATGGTCAAGCAGAGAAAAGGAAAATGCATGGTTCCCAACAGGTAAAATGAGCAGCCATTGCTTGCTGTAGACAGGTTATCTGGGTTTGAAACTCAGTAAGAAAAACCCATATACTCTATAACAGGTTCAACTCATAATGAGCAGAGCTAGAAAAGTCAGAGACCAAGCCCTGGGCACCATGTAATCTAATCCCTGCTGCTTTCTTCCGTGGTTAGGAATTTTAAATGGTCATTCAATGAGTTCTGGTATTGATTACTGATTTCTGAAACCTACACTGAGGGTTCAGCCACAGTTAGGTGGTAATTATCAGCAAACAAAAAATGAGAGGCCTTAACCCCACAAGGCTTCAGTCCTTTTCTAAATGTTAAAAAGGGTTATAAACTTTAGCACTGAAAAATTAAGCTTTTACAAATTTGAGCTATGATTTTGGAGAATTAATGTTAATGTAGCAAAGAATCAAACTCCAACACTACAGATTAGCTGAGCATTACTACTTTGGAAATATTCACTTAAGATGATAAGTGTCAAATGATAAACCACCAAGCATCAAACTCTTTGTACTAACTCAATTTGTCAAAGAAGTTTAAAATGAAAATCTATAGCTCATATCGAGATAACTGATCCAATTACTTAAGAAAATATTCTTCAGAATTTTAATCACACTTACCTGGTGTCAAGTATCTTTTCACAATTATTTCGTTCTGTTGCTGATCTCGTCCTCCTATAATTAGATAGTTCTCTGAGCTAATGAACCACAAAAATTTCTCAAACCTACCAAATTGAAATTAAAAAAAGTTAACATTTCTTTTCCTTTATAGTTGCTTAAATTCACAGCCCCCACCCCTTTTTTTTAATAAAGAAAAAACAGAAGGCTAGCCTGTGTAGGTTAAGACAGCTTTAAGGTTTAATTTTCCTTAAGGAATGAAGTTGAATTTTATTGAAAACTTTTAATATAGATTGCCCCGGGACATTCTTAAGATAGTCTGAGAAGAAAGCAATTAAATTATATATATACAATTAAATTGTATATCTGTTCTGTCCTGCTGGTGTGGCTCAGTGGTTAAGTCACCTATGAACAAGGAGGTCACAGTTGATTCCTGGTCAGAGCACATGGCCCTGGTTTTGGGCTCGATCTCTGTAGGGAGTGTGCAGGAGGCAGCTGATCAATGATTCTCTCTCATCATTGATGCTTCTAACTCTCCTCCTTTCCTCTCTGAAATCAATAAATTAAAAAAAAAAAAGAAAAAAATTATACACATATGGCCCAGCTGGTGTGGCTCAGTGGTTGAGCATTTACCTATGACCTATGAACCAGGAGGTCACAGTTGGATTCCCAGTTGGGGCATATGGTCAGGTTGAAGACTTGGGGTGGGGAGAGGGAGGCATAAGGAGGCAGCGATCGATGCTTCTCTCACATCACTGATGTTTTATCTCTCACTCTCCCCTCCTCTCTGAAGTCAATAATAACATTAAAAATACATATATATATGTACTTTAATTCCCATACATGTGTATAGTCTCCAAATTCTCTTCTATTTTCTCTCTCTCCTTAAATCCCTCTCATATAGATAGGCCTCTTAAACACAAAGATAACTTATAACAATTAATGATACAAAGCCAAAGCATAAAATGTCTCAAGGTCCCTAGGTTTAGCTTTCTTTCAATGGGAAATTAGATAGGTTTTGAGACCACTGGTAAGAAAGAAGGAAAAGTTATTTTCCCATTTTTTTCCTCAATCAACTGAATGCTTACATATATAATATTCTTTACACTTATTTTTATACAAAAGACCAAATATTGCCTGCCAAGTGTAACTTTTCTAAAGAGACAAAGTAATCTGGGCTTTCATAATTAATATGTAACATCACAATAAAAAGTAATGAGTATATGTTTGTATGACATTCAGAAAATGACATGCAAAACAATGAACATAAATATCTCCAATATTACTATGACCAGCAAGCTAATCTTTTGCATGATTTAATCAATAATTTAGAAACTTCTTCTTAGAGATGATAAAGGCATTAACTAAACTTCCTCATATACCCCAAAATATAAGAGCAAAATGATCTTATTCCTATATTCTAATTGATATTTTCACTAAAAGAAAGCTAAACCGAAGGACTTTGAGACATTTTATGTGTTTGCTTTGTGTGTGTGTGTTTCAAAAAATTTAAAAATTTTTTTAAAAGGTATAGTGAGAGATCCTGCATCTATTCAGTTCCCACAACCACTACCAGATAGAGAGGCATAGTAATTAGCTTCCTATGTACCTCTCTTCAGAGTATTTTTTTACATACAAAAGCTAAAATAAAATACTTATTCTAAACCTTTTTTCAATAGAGTATACATTGTTCTGCATTTTTTTTACTTAAAAATTTACTTTCTTCATTGCTGAATAGATATATTAAAATTAATGTAACCACTCTGCTATAGATGGTAAACAAGTTTGTAAAATCCAGAAGGAAAAAAAACCCAAGATGGCAGCATAGGTGAACACCTAAACCACTGCTTCACACAACAATTTCAAAACTACAACTAAAAGACAGAAGAGACATCATCCAGAACCACAGGAAAGTTGGCTGAGTGGAAATTCTGCAACTAGAAGGAAAGAGAGGGGCTCACGGAGACTAACAGCAGCTGCTCTGTCAATTCAAAGAAGCAGCGAAAATGCGGAGGAGACAAACAGATCATAAACGAAAGAAATGGAGGAAAACAAACAACTGGATATAGAGTTTAAAACCACAGTTATAAGGTTTTTTAAGAATTTCCTAGAAAATATGGTAAATTTAGAGATTCAAGAGGAGATGAAAAAGGACCAACTAGAAATTAAACATACACTGACTGAGGTACATGTGCGTGGAGAGGATGGGTGATAAAGTGTCTGGCTGGCTTCCTCTTGCGGGCAAGAGACAGAAACTCCTGACTGCACTGAACCCCATTTCTGGGCGAGACCATACAGGGGGGAGTCAGAACTGTCAGAAAAAGCAAAGAGTGCACGGAAACTCAGGGGAGCCGTGAAAGGTTGAGGTCTAGAGGTGCAAAAGCGCGAATGCATGCAGAGAGGGCGATACGAGATCCAGGGGCCACATAGGGTAGGGCTGATGAGAAACCAAGGCTGTCTTCTCAGCCCTGAGACTCTGCCCCATCCAAGCTGAGCACAGAGCCTTTTGCAATTTTGCAAGTCTTGTATTATAAGGCTGACTCCAGCACAGAAGTCCTCCAGGTGTAGACACAGCTGATCCTCACAACCAATTGGCTCAGAGGTCAATTCAAGAGAGTCCACCTCAGGTAACTGGGGAGATGGAGCAATTATACAGGACACCTAGCACACAAAGCTACTCTACTGATTCAAGGAAGCAGCGAAAATTCAGAGACAAAGAAACAGATCACAAATGAAAGAAATGGAGAAAAACAAATGACTGAATATAGAGTTTAAAACCACATTATAAGGTTTTTCAAGAATTTCCTAGAAAAGATGGATAAATTTAGCAAGACCCAAGAGGAGATGAAAAAGAACTAACTAGAGATGAAAAAGAACCAACTAGAAATTAAACATACACTGACTGAAATAAAAAATATTATACAGAAACCTAACTGCAGACTAGAGGAAGGAAAGAATCAAGTCAAAGATTTGAAATATAAAGAAGCAGAAAATACTCAACTGAAAAAGCAAGAAGAAAAAAGAATCCAAAAATGTAAAGATAGTGTAAGGACCCTCTGGGACAACTTCATGCATAACAACATCAGAATTATGGGAGTGCCAGAAGAAGTGAGAGAGCAAGATACTGAAAACCTATTTGAAGAAATAATGACTGAAAACTTCCCCCACCTGGTGAAAGAAATAGACTTACAAGTCCAGGAAGTGCACAGAACCCCAAACAAAAGGAATCCAAAGAGGACCACACCAAGACACATCATAATTAAAATATCAGAGCAAAAGACTAAGAGAGAATATTAAAAGCAGTAAGAGAAAAACAGTTAATTACCTACAAGGGAGCACCCATATGACTGTCAGCTGATTTCTCAACAGAAACGATGCAGGCCAGACGGGAGTGGCAAGAAATATTCAAAGTGATGAATAGCAAGAACCTACAACCAAGATTACCAAGCAAAACTATCATTCAGAATTGACCATCAGATAAAGAGCTTCACAGATAAGAAAAAAACTAAAGGACACCATCAAACTAGTATTATATGAAATGCTGAAAGGTATTCTTTAAGTAGAGGAAGAAGAAGAAAAAATAAAGACAAAAACTATGAAAAACAAAGTGACAACAAATATATATCTACCAACAAGTGAATATAAAAATAAAGTGAATAAAAAATCTGATGAACAGAATAAACTGGTGAATATAATAGAATCAGGGGCATAGAAAGGGTGTGAACTGACAATTCTCAGGGGGGAAAGGAATGTGGGGGGTGAGGGGAGAGACTAGACAAAAACTGTACACCTATGGATGAGGACAATAGGGGAGGAGGTAAGGGCAGAGGGTAGGGTGAGAGCTGGGTGGAGGGGAGCTATGGGAGGGGATGGGGGAGAGGAACAATTCTAATAATCTGAACAATAAAGATTTATTAAATTAAAAAAAAATCCAGAAGGGCAAAGAAAACAAGATAGATACAATCAAGGATGTATTTGTAATCATGCTAGTAAAGAAATATATAACTAAGAGGCGCCCCGCCCCCGCAACACCACCAAAAGTAAAGAAGAAAGCACACCAAGACTGGTAGAAGGGACAGAGATGCAGAACAGATGTGGGCTTTTTTTCATTGGGAGGGAGATAAGCTCTGCAGAGGCCCCATGTTAGGAGCAAGGGGTTCCAGCTCCACACCAGACCCCCAGCCCAGAGTTCCAGAACTAGGAAGAGAAGTCTCCATAACTCTGGGCTGTAAAAACCAGTGGGAATTGTGGCTATATGACACAGAGGCTCATGGAGAGACACAGGTGTTCCTCTTAAAGGCTGGGGCATGAACTTACTCAGACTCGATCCCTCAGGCTTCAGACTTTGCTAAAATCTCTCAAACAAGCAGCAGCTGGCACCAGTGTGCTCCAAACCTACAATAAAAGGCCCAAGACCTGGCACTAGCAAACAGCCTGCATTGTTTCATATCTGAACTTCACCTAGGCACTTCACAAGCCCAATGCAAGTAGCAGCCATCTACAGACCTCTCTGTAGCTCCTGCAGAGTGGTCCCAGAACCAGTGCATATGGTGGACAGCTTCAGACCATACCAGATTACAACTCTACACATCCACAAGCATCACACTCAAGATGCAGAGTCAGTGAGCACCAAAGCCCCCACTGAAGCAAGTCATAGGGATGTCTCCTGCACAACTGGCTCTTCCACTGTAGTTGCAGCAGGTCCTCACAGCCAATTGGCCTAGAGGTCAATTTCTCTCTGTGATGCCAACAGCAGTCAAGTAGCAACTATAAGACTGCACACAGCCCACACAGGAGTATAATTAGAGAGCCCAGCTCAGGTGACTAGGGAGGGTGAGCTACTGGGTCCTATAGGGCATCTACTACACAAGGCCATGTTATGAATTCCAGGGACTAAGCAGTTCTACCTAATACATAGAAACAAACACAGGGAAGCCAAAATGTGGAGACAAAGAAATATGTCACAAACAAAAAAATTGGAAGCAAGCAAACTACTGGATAGAGAGAACAAAACCATTGTTATAAGGTTACTCAAGGATCTCAATGAGAGCTTCAAGGAACTCAAAGTAAGCTTTAAAGTAACTTAGTGAGACTTTCAAGGACATGAAAAAGGACCAGTCAGAAATTCAGCATATACTAAATGAAATAAAAAATAATGTACTGGGATTCAACAGTGGAGTAGAAAATTCTGATAACAAAATTAACGATTTCAAATATGAGGAAGCAAAAAAAACCCCAATCAGAAGAGCAAAATAAAAAATAAAAAATGTGAAGCTAGTATAAGAAGCCTGTGGGACAACTTTAAGCTTACCAGTATTCACATTATGGGGATGACAGAAGGACAAGGACAAGGGAGAAAGAAAGATATTAAAAACTTATATGAAGAAATAATGACAGAAAACTTCCCCTACCTACTGAAAGAAAGAGGTACAAGTCCAAAAAAGCACAAAAAGTCCCAAACAAGAGGAACCCAAAGAGGCCCACACCAAGACACATTATAATTAAAATGCCAAGGGTTAAAGACAAAGGGAGAATCTTAAAAATAGCAAGAATACTCTATCCAGCAAAGCTATCATTCAGAATTGAAGGGCAGATAAAGAGCTTCACAGATAAGAACAAGCTAAAGGAGTTCATCAACTCCAAACCAGTATTATATAAAATGCTGAAAGGTACTCTTTTAGAAGAGGAAGAAGAAAAAGATAAAAGATAATTTTTTAAAAAAATATATTTTACTGATTTTTTTTTACAGAGAGGAAGGTAGAGGGATAGAGAGAAACATCGATGAGAGAGAGACATCGATCAGTTGCCTCCTGCACGCCCCCTACTGGAGATGTGCCCGCAACCAAGGTATATGCCCCTGACCGGAATTGAACCTGGGACCCTTCAGTCCACAGGCCGACGCTCTATCCAATGAGCCAAACCGGTTTCAGCAGATAAAAAATTTTGAACAACAAATACATATCTATCAATAAGTGAATCTAAAAATTAAGGGAATTAAAAATTTGATCAACAGAATAAACTGGTGAATATAATAGAATCAGGAGCACAGAAAGGGAATCGACTGATAATTCTCAGGGGGAAAGGGCGGAGGGGTGTACAGGGAGAGACTGGACAAAAATCATACACCTATGGATGAGATCAACGGGAGGGAGGTAAAGGTAGAGGGAAGGGTGGGAGCCTGGTGGAGGGGAGCTATGGAGGGGAAAAAAGAGAAACAAATGTAATAATCTGAATAATAAAGATTTAATTAAAAAATATAAAAATAAAAAAGAAATCACAATGGAAATTAGAACATACTGTGATGTGAAATATAATGAAAACAATATATAACGAAACTTTTTAGATGCAGTCAAAGACATTCTTAGAGGGAACATTATTACTCTTAGTATATATTAGAAAAGAAAGAGGTTGGAAGGGGAAAAAAATCAGTATACTAAGATTCAATCTCAAGAATCAATAAGAAAATTGCAAATTAATCCTAAAGAAAAGTAGAATGATGAAAAAACAATAAAAAGAGAGAACACATATATATTAGAGGAGATTAATAATAAAACACTGACTCTTTATAGATATTAGTACAATGGAAAATCCTTTGGTCAAACTAATCAAGAAAAAGGGACGGCACAAATAACTACCATGTATGAGATGTCATTAAATATTCTAGAGGATGTTAAAAAGTGGAATATTATGAACTTTTTGCCAATACATTTCAAACTTTAGACAAAATAGACAAAGTCTTAGAAAACTCTAGGCGTAATAGGCCACACAGGCAAATTCCATCAACATTTAAAAACAATTAATAAAGAAGGAACCCTCTAAATTTTCCTTATGAATATAACCAATATCAAACATGAACATTATGAGGAATGAAAGTTACAGGTCAATTCTATTCCTCAATCAGATGTTAGAGAGCGTAGAAGGAGAAAAATCACAAAAAAAATTTGAAAGCTGGAAAATAAATGGATGAGTGATCCAACTCAAGAAGCTGAATCCTGAGCTGGCAGTAAAAGAGCAAAGTAAATCAATTTACATAAGGTAACCCATAAAAGGCTAAAAAATAGCACCACAATGCCCTAGCCAGGTTAGCTCAGTGGATAGAACATCGGCCATTGGTCTGAGGGTCCTTGGTTTGATTCCGATCAAGGGCACATACCTTGGTTGCAGACCAGATCCCTGGCCCTGGTTGCAATGTGTGCAGAAGGCAACCAATCTATGTGTCTCTTTCACATAGATGTTTCTCTCTCTTTCTGTCATTCTCCCTCCTTTCCAATCTCTCAAAATATCAATGGAAAAATATCCTTGGGTGAGGATTAACAACAACAACAACAACAACAACAACACAATAATTAAAAAAAAATAGTACCATAAGGTACTGTCATAAAAAGGGTTTAAGATGGTATTAAAAAGAGGAGGCCTGGCTGAAAGTCTGATCAAGAAGCAGTTACTTCCCTATATCTTCTTTCCAACTCTGAACATTGTGTAACTATCCCTTCCACACTTTAACAGAAGGCCAGAAATTAATTCTCTAGAAAGAGTCAAAGAAGATCTATGGACTATTGAAAAACATGGCACAGTTATAAGTAGGGGTAACATATGTAAAACAGGGAATTAAAACATGTATGAAAGACTGGATACTGAGACTTCCACCAATTATTTTCACTAGGCTCCTAAAAGGTGACATCCAGCTCTTTATTTTACAAGCAAGAGAGAAAAAGAACTTTTTCTAGAAAATAAGACCAGCTGATACACAGATGGCCAAGAAACATGAAAAAATGCTCAAAGTCACTGATCATCAGATAGATACAAATTAAAATGACAATGAGGTATCATCTCACACCAGTCAGAATGGCTATCATTAACAAATCAACAAGTGCTGGTGAAAATGTGGAGAAAAGGCAAACCCAGTACACTGCTGGTGGGAATGCAACCCATTGCAGCCATTATGGAAAACAGTATGGCGTTTCCTTAAAAAATTAAATATGGAACTGATATTTGACTGAGTGATCCCACTTCTAGGAATATATCCTAGGAAACCCGAAGCACCAATTAGAAAGAATGTATGCACTCCTATGTTCATATCAACACAATTTACAACAGCTAAGTTCTAGAAACAGCCCAAGTGGCCATCAATAGATGTGGTACATTTATACCATGGAATACTATGCAGCAGTAAGAAAAAGAGAATCTCTTGCTGAGACCAGTTTGGCTCAGTGGATAGAGCGTCGGCCTGCGGACTGAAGGGTCCCAGGTTCAATTCCGGTTGGGGGCATGTACCTTGCTTGCGGGCACATCTCCACAGTGGGGTGTGCAGGAGGCGGCTGATCGATGTCTCTTTCTCATCGATGTTTCTGACTCTTTATCTCTCTCCCTTCCTCTCTGTAAAAAATCAATAAAATATATTAAAAAAAAAAAAAAGAGAGAATCTCTTACCCTTTGAGACAGCATGGAGGGACCTGGCATGTATCATGCTAAGTAAAATAAGTCAGTCAGAGAAAGACAAGTATCATGTTATCACACTCATATGTGGAATTTAATGGACAAAATAAAGTGATGAAGAGACTAAATCCAGAGATATGGAAAAATGGAACAGAGTGTGGAATCTCAGAGGGAAGATGTAGGAGGGTGAAGGGGTGGGAGGTAATCAACTAAAGACCTTGTATGCATATATGCATGGCCCATGGGGTGGTGAGGGCCTGCAGAGGGGAGTGAGATGGGGGACAAAAAGGAGACATATGTAATACTTTCAACAATAAAGGTTAAAAAATAAAAGAAAAAAAATAACTGTTAAAAAAAAAAGGAAATACTAGTAAGACCAGCTGAAGAGGAAAAAGCTAAAGACATCAAGAGTTCCACACAAAATGGCCTATAGAGATCATTTTAAAATTCCCCACAGAGCACTCCCAATCAGCCTTTTAATGCTCTACTATAAAATGTGAACAGATAACTAAGGATCACTAGACATTAGCATGAAAGCTGGAGACAAAACCAATAAATAGAAAAAAAAACTTGGAGAAGACCTGCAGGAAAAGAATACTAAATAAAATTTAATACATTCAAACTACTCTCAGTATAGAGAAACTAGAGAAGGAAGTTTTTAAAAAGTAACATTCAAAACTGGCCATTTGGCTCAACGGATAAAGCTTTGGTCTATAGACTGAAGGGTCCTGGGTTTGATTCTGGTTAAGGACACAAACCTCGGTTGCAGGCTCAATCCCTGGCCCTGGTCAGGGTGCTTGCAGGAGCTAAGCAATTGATGTGCCTTTCTCACATCAATATATCTCTCTCATCTGCCCCCCACCTTGAAAATCAATGGAAAAATATCCCCAGGTGAGGATTAAAAAAAAAAAAAATTCCAAGAACCAAAACAGCTTAAATTAAAACATGATAGAAGAAATATAAAATAATAATAAATTCAGTGGGAGGATTGCAAGATTAAGTTGAGGAAATCCTTCAGAATATAAAACAAAATGATAGAGTTGAAAATAGAAAATTGGAGGACTGTCCAAGTACAAAAAAAGAAAGAAAGAAAAGTAGCCCTAGCTGGTTTGGCTCAATGGATAGAGTGTCAGCCTGCGGACTGAAGGGTCCCAGGTTCGATTCCGGCCAAGGGCACATGCCTGGGTGCGGGCTCGATCCCCAGTAGGGGGTGTGCAGGAGGCAGCCAATCAATGATTCTCTTCCATCATTGATATTTCTATGTCCTCTATAAAATCAATAAAATATATTTTTTTTTAAAAAAGAAAGAAGTAACAACAGAAAGAAGTAACAGAAATAAAAAACAGAGGGCAGATAGTTTTCTGAGAAATATGCCTAGAAAATTTCTCAGAAATTGAAGTTTCCAAATTAAAAAGGCCCATAAAATATCCAGCATAATGGATAAAAAACATCCTCACAGACCTACATTAGAAGCAAAAAAATCCACAAGTTTACCGAAAGACAAAACAAGTTTTCTATAAAATAGCAACTATCAAAATGACATCAGACCTCTCAAAATCAAACTTGGAAGTTGATATTATGTACAAATACCTTTAAAAGTCTTAGGAAAACAGTTCCAAACTAGAATTTTATACACAGCCTAACTATTAATTAGGTATAAGAGTAAAACCAAAAACTTTACCTTCTACACACTCCTCTCATTATGCTTCTATAGCTCCTAATTCCACCAACCAAGAAAAAGAAAAGTATGAAATTCAGGACAAAGAATCCAACACAGAGAGGGATAAAGAGAACTTTCAGGATAACAACAAAAACGCATTTTATAATGCTTAGAGTAACTAATCTAGAACAATGGTCAAAAAGCTCTAGAAAAGACTTCTGCAAGAGATGATACTAACAGAATTCTAATGTGAGCACACTTGGAGGAGTGGTAGTGAATTAATAAGAACAAAAAGAAAAAGAAAGCTGTGACTACAATTTCAATATTCACAATATTATTAATATTGAATTGTGCTGTAGCTATTCTGGAAAACTGGAAGATACAAGCCTATGTAAGGCTGGGACACAAGAGGATAGAGTAAAATCTTCATCTTCCATAGTGGTAAGTCATTAAGAGAGTGTAAAATAGGAAAATTAAGAAGCTGCAATATAAGCATATTACTTAGAGAAATGGCAGCATCTACTAGAAGACTCAGGTAAAGAACTAAAAGTATAAACGTTTCTTTGGGAGAGGACGCAATAGGAATAGGGGTAAAAAATAATAGGACTATTGGTTTTTGTAACATACTTTGTAGAACTGCTTCATTTTTCTAAATAATGTGCATGCATAATTTTGAAAAATAAAAATTGTATTTTTAAAAGGTAGAACACTTACCAATACACTTTTCTTGCTTTTTGAATAGAGGTAACTGTTTGGACTTCTTTTAAGGTTTGCTTTGTTTTCTTTTCAGCTGACTTGAATGCCTATTTATAAGAAAGAGTTTTTAAATAATTTGTTAAGAATTTACTTAAGTAACACCAAGCAAATGATAAGGCAAGAAACAGTTTTTTAAATATCAAAATATGGCATTATCTATACACACTTACAAAAGTAATGAAGAAGTGAAAATATTTTTTACTTTAATGTTAAAATAACTCAAGTCAAAGACTTACTGTATACATATATTTCCTCAAGACCTCCAAATTAACAAGAATATCATTCAGTTACCAGATACTAAGTGCCTACCATATAACAGGTTCCAGACTACATGCTGGGGACAAATCAGTGAACAACGTTTGCACCCCAATGGGGTCTAGGAGAAGCGACAAATATAAATCACATAATTATGCAAATAAACATATTTAAGTGTCTCCAAGGATGCCATAATAAGTGAGCATTTCTGAGGAAATGGCATATAGGCTGAAGTCTGAAGGATTAATGGAATTATCAAGGCAAGAAAACAGAAAGAAGAGCACTATAAGCAAAAAGAAAGTAGTGATCACAGAGTAAAATGTTAAGAAATGAGGTTGAAGAGGTAGACAGAGGGCTAAGTCATGAGGGCCACTCATTTAACAGATATTAATGTGCCAATGTTCCAGGCAATATTCTAGGGCAGGGATATAGCAATGATCAACACAGACAAAATCTTACTTTCATGCAATTCACATTCAAGAGTGAAGACAGATAAATGTGTGTTGGGAAGGGTGTTTTTTAAGAAGAAAAGCAGAGTAAAGAGTGGAGTAATTGAAGATATTATTTTTAGTAAGAGTGGTCAAGAAAGGCCTCTCTGACATCCTATATAATAAAGAGGTAATATGCAAATTGACCCTCATTCCCTCACAAGACGGTTGGCTGCCTATGACCAGACCAACACGGGGGTTAGTAAGGGATGACCAAATAACTAAACAAGCAGGGTGTGTGGGGTGACCAGCCTGGCAGGAGGATTTGTGAGGGACGACCAAACAACTGAACAGCAGGCTGTGTGGGGCAACCAGGTCGGCAGGGGGGTTAGTGAAGAATGACCAAATGACTGAACAGTAGGCTGAGTGGGGTGACCAGATGGGGGGGGCAGAGGGGGACAGTTGGGGGTGACCAGACCAGTGGCGGGGGGATGGTGAGGGCAGTTGAAGTGACTAGACCAGCAGAGGCGGGGGAGTTGGGGGGGGGGAGAAGTTGGGCATGACCAGGCCAGAGTGTGTGTGTGTGTGGGGGGGGCAGTTAAGAGTGATCAGGCAGGCAGGGAGGGGGCAGTTAGGGGTGACCAGGCAGGTGAGCAATTAGTAGCCAGCAGTCCAGGATTGTGAGAGGAATATCCTATTGCTGGTTTTGGGATCCAGCCTAAACTGGCAGTCGGACATCCCCCACGGGGTCCCGGAATAGAGAAGGTGCAGGCTGGGCTGAGGGATGCCTCCATCCCCATGCGCGAATTTCATGCACCAGGCCTCTAGTCTCATATAAATAGACATGAGAATGAGAGGAGGAATCAAACTACAGAAATTTTTAGGGAAGAGCATTCTTGGTAGGAAAAGCAGCAAGTACAAAGGTCCTGAGAAGGTAGCATGGACCACTGTTGTAGGAACAGCTAAAATCCCAGTGTGGCTAAAAAGAATGTGTAACAGGAAGAGGGCAGGTGATGAGATCAGAGGGGAGCAGATCATATAGAACCTTCTAGACCAGAAGAAGGGCTTTGGATTGTTTTGGCTAACATGAAAAGCTACTGGAAAATTTTGAACACAGAGAAATGACTTTATTTTTTATTTAAAAGGGTCACTATGGCTGCTGTGTGAAGAAAAGACTGTAGCAGGAAAAGGATGGGAAAGTAATCAACCCAGTAAGGGGCTACTGTTATAGTCCATGAGAACACATGATTGAGATCTGGATCAATGAGAAGTGGCCAGATTCTGGTTATACTCTATAAAAAAGAGCCAAAAAGATTTGCTGATGGACTGCATATGGTTTTTAAGAGAAGAGTCCTGGATAACTCCAACATTTTTAATTTAAGCAAAGGAAAAAATGAAGATGCTATTTACTGAGATGGCAAAAACCAAGGAGGAGCAGGTTTGGGAAAAAAATAAACACTGGAAACACATTTAAAGCAAAATTAAATTTGAAAGTATTTCTGAATTAGAAAACCTCATTCAAACATAAGAAATCATTAAGACCACTAAATTAAGTAGAGAAAAAACAATTAACATTCACTCTAAGAAATGCAAAGTACCTTTTCAGCAGCTTCAACAGTCTTTTGTGTTTTCTTAGCAGCGTATCTCTTGTGATCATAATACCTAGAAAAACACAATTCTCTTAAATTTTAAGTAAAATCTCTATTCTTTTGTTTCCTATTTGTTTCTATTTTATAGATTCTCAAATCATACAGAATAAATTTTGTGCTTTATGCATCTTTACTTTTGTTCTATATGAAAATCAAGTTGTAGAATGCACATAAGATTTAAAAAAGAATTTGTTATTTGAAGTTTCCTGGAGAATTACTGTTTTGAAAAATAGTAACTTCTGTACTCTTTCTTACAATAAATATTTTATGACACACCAAAAACAACATCCCAAAGTATAGACAGGCAAAATAACAATGTTTCTTATCCTTTAATACCTGAGTTATTGTAGATAATATTTTGCCTAAAATTTCTACTTTTAAGACTCACTTTTTGGCATTGGCATATGCTGATAAACTGAGATCAACATCAACAAGTAATGGCTTATTTTTCTGAGGCCTCTGCAGTTGTTTATTCTTTTTCTTTTTCTTTTTTCCTTTGGGTGGTTCAGTTTCATTTTTCTCAACACTGATGTAACCATCAACATCGTCATCTTCCTCCTCTGATAATAAGTATGGATTTCTATTAAAAATATTCAAAGTATTTCACTAATGTCAATGACATCATTTTTAAATTTTCAATATATTCCTAAATGAAATCATAAATGATTTACAGTATTTAGTTTGTAAATTAATTTGCAAATTAATTTTTTCTGTATTGTCAAGTATAAATTTCCAAACAAAAGAAAAATCTTAAATGAATACAGTGAACAATTAAATAGTAAAATAAAGACAAGCCTTAACTGCTTCACTAAAAATTAAACTTAGCTGCCCTGGCCAGTGTGTTTTCAGTGGTTAGAGCATCAGCCCACACACCAAAAGGTCACAGGTTTGATTCCCAGTCAAGGGCACATAACACGGTTATAGGTTTGATACCTGCCCCCAGCTGGGAGCATGAAGAAGGCAAGCAATCAATGTGTCTATTTCTCTTTCTTCCCCGCTCCTTCCTTTCCTGCCACGTTTTTCTAAAAACAATCAATGGGAAAAATATTCTCAGGTGAGGACTAACAAATAAATAATTTAAACTTACCTTAGCAGCATTGTAACATGATTTGTTTGTAGTTTTAATTCTTTGATAGCATTTGCAACAGGATCTCCTTGAGCTTGAGCTTCTTTCACAATTAACCCAATTTCTGTCCAATCTATCTGGTTGGCTAAAGCACTTCGAACAACTTGAATGGCTCTGTCAACTATTTGTAGATTCATTTCTATAAGCTCTCCTTTAAGTTTATCTATTTCCTTAAGAAATAAACCAAAAACATTTACTGTAATGCCAGTTAAAGTTACCATTTTTCAGAAAGCATCTGAAAAAGCTAAACATAATACCTGAGCCTGCTGAAGAGCTTCTAATCTGTTTTCGTGATCCTTTCGGACATTATCTAATTTCTTCAATGCTTGTTTTTCCTTTTGTTGACAAAAAAAGATTTCTTAAAAATTAGATTTCTCCGATATCCTGTACCTTCTCTCTCCCCTCCTGAAACTCTCTATCCTTTCCCCACTTCTGCCCCCTAGTTAACTAGAGATCCCCAGAGTTCACCTCCCTAGGTCTATACTACCCCAAAGTGTTTCATGCTCCAAAACTAAGTTATGTCTAATTACCTCCTGTTCCCTATTTGAAAGTAATTTGCTTATGTTACACTGTATGTAAAATATGCTCCTAGAGCCTATCTTTTCCTTCTGGCAACAAAGTAAAATTTGGGAGAATGCATTTGTAGCCTAAATTACCCAAACTGCTTCTTTTTATTTCATTGCTGCCTTTAATTTCCTTAGCATTATTCCTAGTATTTTACAGAATTTCTCCTAAATTAACACCACAAAAGGTCATGGTAACTATGTGACCTCCTATATAGCATTTTATCATATACTAGAGGCCTGGTGCTCAAAATTTATTCATGGGGGAAGAGAGGGAATCCCTTCAGCCCAGCCTGCACCCTCTCTAATCCAGGACCCCTTGGGGGATGTCTGACTGCTGGTTTAGGATCAATGACCAGCAGTCAGACATCACTCTCACAATCCTGGACTGCTGGCTCCTAATCGCTTACCTGTCTGCCTGCTTGGTCACCTCTAACTGCCCTCCCCACTGCCAGCTTGGTCGCTCCCAACTGTACTCCCACCCCCACTGCCAACCAGGTTGCCTCCAACTACCCCTCTCTGCTGGCCTGGTCTGGTCGCCTCTTACTGCCACTCCCCTGCCCCCACCAGCCTGGTTGCCCCCAACTGTCCCCCCCCAATGCCAGCCTGGTTGCCTCTAACTGCACCCCCTGCTAGCCTGGTCACCCCTAACTGCAAACCCCTAGCTGGCCTGGTCACCCCCAACTGCACCCCACAGCCAGCTTGGTCATCCCTAACTTCCCCCCTCCCTGTTTGCCTCTTACTGCCCCTGCTTCTGGCTGGCCTGGTCACCCCCAATTGCCCTCCTCTGCTGGCCTGGTTGCCCCTAACTGCCCCCCCTCCCCTAATGGCCTGGTCGCCCCCAACTGCCCCCCCTCCCCGCCAGCCTGGTCGCCCCTCATTAACCCCCTGCCAGCCTGGTTGCCCCATGCAGCCTGCTTGTTCAGTCATTTGGTCATTCCTCACTAACACCCCTGCCAGCCTGGTCGTAGGCAGTGAGGGTGTGAGGGTCAATTTGCACACTACCTCTTTATTATTTAGGATAATTTACATTTCAGGATTTTTTTTTTATTTTGGGGCAAATTTTCTAACAGTAGTTACAGCATTATCAATTAGTGAATGTTTGAAAGCTGAATGTAGTATTAAAAAATGTTAATTATAAAAACGATGACTATTAAAAGAATGAAAAATGATTACTAAAATAATTCATATGGTATTGTAATGCACAAAAAAGGTGGGGTTCAATGTCACTGCTAAATATCTATTTAGTAGCTAAAGTGCTGCCAACATGTAGCAATTACAATATTTAATTAATTTGACCCACCTGCTTAGAAATTGTGCTTTGTTAATTATTTTAAAACTGAGGGGCAGGGAGAATACAGGAATTTACATAATTATAAATTGTGCACACATGTTATAACACTTTATTAATATTTTTGAAAAATCACATCCTCTTCACATCAAGAGTTACTGTGGCCAATTTCTGAAATTGTTCTTCAGCAAATGTTCCAAAAACATGGTCACATGTGCTGAAAAAATACAACATATTAAAACCCCTTTGTGGAGTCATTATACACACAAAACATATATCTTTTTAAAATTTATTGTACAAAATTTCAATTACAGTTTTAATATTATTTTGTATTAGTTTCAGGTGTACAGCATAGGGATTAGACAACCAAATACTTTAAAAGTATTCCCCGATATTTACAGTACCCACCTGGCACCCTGCAGTTATCACGATATTATCTAATAAAAGGGCAATATGCAAATTGGTCACAATGCACTCACAGAAACAATCGAACAGCAGGCTGAGTGGGGCAACCAGGCCAGCAGGGAGTTTAGTGAGGGATGACCAAATGACTAACCAGCAGACTGCACAGGTTGACCAGGCTGGTGGGGAGGGGGCAGGGAAGGGAAGTAAGGGGCGACCAGGCTAGCAGAGGGGGTAGTGGGGGGTGACCAGGCTGGCAGGGTGGACAGTTAGGGGTGATCAGGCTGGCAAACAGAGGTGGTTAGGGTGATCAGACTGGTGAGGGGGGGAGCAGTTAGAGGGGATCTGGCAGGCAGGCAGGTGAGCAGTTAGGATCCAGTGGTCCCAGATTGTGAAAGGGATGTCCAATTGCCGGTTTCAGTCTGATCCTGAGGGGGCCAGGAATGGACAGGGTCCACCCCCCGTACACAAATTTCGTGCACTAGGACTCTAGTTTATTTTATTTCCTATGCTATACCTCCCTGTGACTATTTTGTAAATACCAATTTGTACTTCTTAATCCCTTCACCTCTTCTACCTGGTCCCCAACCCATCTCTGGCAATCACCAGTGGGTCTTCACACAAACCACATTAAAAGTTTAATTTAGAAGTTCACTCTGCATAACCCACAGACACAGACAATAGGGTGGAGAAGGCCTGCAGGTGATGGGGGCAGTGTAAAGAGGGTCAAGGGAGGAAAAAGGGAGCATCTGTAAAGATAAATAAAAAATGAAACAACAGTTTAATGGTAAACAAAAATATTTATTTGTATAGAAAAAATTTTTCCCTGACCTTTGGCCTATTTAAAAATCTTCTCAAAACAGTAAAATAGTAAAATTTAGAAGCTTTGAGTTGCTTTAATAAAGCAAATCATACTAGGGTATAAATAACAGGTCTCATCTTCACACTGTAGTTTCCATTTTACAGAATACCTGATATATGAGGGAACAAATGAGGGTATACTTTTCAACACTGGAGATCTCACCTAGATCGTTATCAATAAACTAAGAGATCAGCGCATTCCCATACACTTTGAAAGGTTGCCCATTCTTATGAGAGCATCATCTACCCAGCAAACCACACTAAAACTAGTTAGTTTAATATAAATGTTTTAAATACCATACCTGTTGTAAAGCTTTTAAATCTATTTTCTGACCTTCGATCTTGGAATAAAATTCATCCACAGCCTTATTAAAACAAACAAAAATAACTAGTTGGAAAAAAAGGATAGTCTCTACTTCAGCTTGCATACATAGAATTTTTGAGTCCATTTTGTTTATACCACCACTCAAAGGTATAGCTAAATAATCAAGTTCACATTTTTTAATTCTTTATCTTGAAATAAAGTAGCAAAAAGTTTCCAACAGTTTGTATCTATGACTGCATTATTCTGTAATGCTCAGGTTTATAGTGATTGCAAAGCAAAAATATTTGCAATTTCTCAATCAAAACAAGTTGATATTAATTTAGTAATTCATATCATGCTAACTGGTCAAAAAATAGAATCTGAAACCCACCTTGTCAAATGATTCAAATTCTATATATGGACATTGTGAATGTTGAGAAAACAAGAAAGGATGAAATTCCTCATACCTGTAAAACATATTTACTATATCACATACAAGACCATTAATAAACAACTAAAATAAATTGACTCATGCCTACATGCTTACGTGAGTATGTCTTCAGTTGGTTTATCTACTTCCAGGCTTGGTTTTATTTCTCTTTTCTGAATGATATATCCCTATAAAAATCCAACATAAAACTCATTTCTATCCATAATTAACAAAGATTTACTTTTCATGACTAATAGCAATTTAAGTTATAAAATTTTCTAGTTATAAATTTATCAACTGTATTTGTCTATAGATTATAAAAGAAGCTTTTCTTAAACTCAAAGTATTTCAGGAAACGTTTTTTTCACATGCACAAGAAAAGTCAGGGAATTAAAAAAAATGGAAATTTATTATTAATAAAATGGTGGGATTATACAGCTGTATTTTTCTTTCTTGTGTCCATTTTTAGGTGTTGTGCAATTTAAATAAGCCAAAAGCACTGCCAGCAGAAAAACAGATTTCCTTTGTTGGTAGGCAATTTTAATTCATTTAAAAAACTGGGCCTGGCCTGTGTTGCTCAGTGGTTGAGCACTGACCCATGAACCATCAGTTCTATTCCGGATCAGGGCACATGACTGGGTTGCAGGCTCAATCCCCAGTAAGGGGCATGTAGAAGGCAGCCTACTGATGTTTCTCTCTCGTCAATGTTTCTATCTTTCCATACCTCTCCCTTCCTCCCTCTCTAAAATCAGTAAAATTTATTTTTAAGATATATTTTATTGATATTTTTACAGAGAGGAAGTGAGAGTTAGAAACATCGAAGAGAGAGAAACATTGATCAGCTGCTTCCTGCACATCCCCCATTGGGAATGTGCCCAAAACCAAGGTACATGTCCTTGACCAGAATTGAAACCAGGACCTTTCAGTCCACAGGCCGACGCTCTATCCACTGAGCCAAACCAGTTATGATAGTAAAACATCCCAGCAGGTTGCTCAATGTTTAGAACTCTGCCCCAGGCATCGTAGGGTCACAGGTTTGATGCCTAGTCAAGGGCACATATCTGGGTTGCAGGTTCGATCTCTGGTCCTGGTAGGGAGGCAACTAATCCATGTGTCTCTCTCACATCCATGTTTCTCTCTCTCTCTCTTCCTTCCTCCCTCACTCTCTTGTCCACTCTCTCTAAAAAAACAAAACAAAAAACAAAAAACCAATAGAAAAAATATATACATATCCTCGGGTGAGGATTAACAAAACAAAAAGAAACTAGGCAGGTATATTTGGACTGAATTTAGCTATAATTAATCAAAACTGTCTCTGAACTTTTCCAGTAAATAAAGTTATACTTTGATAGAGCAGAAAAACAAGATGTGAGATAATTCAGAGAATACTTAGCTGTTAATTTATGTAAATCACCAAATTTTTGAAAAGTATTGGCAAATTAAAATGTGCTTCGTTATCTAAAATTAACCTAAGTAGAAATATTTTCAAATTCTTCCATCTTTTCTGGAGGGCAGATATTAATTTAACCAAGTACTTTCTATAAAAGACCAAAAAGCAGAACAAAAATTATAAATCAACAGCAATTAAAAAAAAAAAAAACCCCACTCAACAGCTCAGACTGGTTTTGCTCAGTGGGTAGAGCCTTGGCCTGATGACAGAAAGGTCCCAGGATTGATTCCAATCAAAGGCATGTACCTTGGGACAGGCTCAATCCCCAGCATTTGCGGGAAGCAACCAATCGATGTGCCTCTCTCACAACAACGTTTCTCTCCCCACCCAGCCCCCCTTCACTTTCTCTAAAAATCAATGGAAAATTATCCTCAGGTGAGGCTTAAAAAAAAAAAAAGGACAACTATCCTAGCCCTGGCCAAATGGCCAGGTTGATTGCAGCATCGTTCTATGCACTGAAAAGTTGTGGATTCGATATCTAGCCAGGGCACATGCCTAGGTTGCACGCTCAATAGCCAGTCAGTGCACATATGGAAGGCAACTAATTGATGTTTATTTTTCTACCTTCCTCTTTCTCTAAAATCAATAAAAGCATATCCTTGGGTGAGGATTAAAAAAAAATTGAAAACAAAACAAAAATCTACCCTACAATAAGTATATTACTAATGTTGAATTTCTAAACTAAAACAAAAAAATGTACATACAGTACAGCCAAAATCTGTATCCGGTCAAGGGCATGTACCTTGGTTGCATGCACATCCCCAGTAGAAGGTGTGCAGGAGGCAGCTGATTGATGTTTCTCTCTCATCAATGTTTCTAACTCTTTATCCCTCTCCCTTCCTCCTGTAAAAAAATCAATAAAATATATATTTTTAAAATGTACATATGTTGATTTTTAGTGAACATTTAAATTTAAGAATATAAATGATAGGCGAAACCAGTTTGGCTCAGTGGATGGAGCATCAGCCTGCGGACTGAAGGGTCCCGGGTTTGATTCCGGTCAGGGCCACATCCCCAGTAGGGAGGCAACCACAGGTACCTTGGTTGCGGGCACATCCCCAGTAGGGAGTGTGCAGGAGGCAACTGATCGATGTTTCTCTCTCATCGATATTTCTAACTATCTCTCTCCCTTCCTCTCTGTGAAAAATAAAATATATTAAAAAAAAAGAATATAAAAGATAAAGCTACTATAATATGTAAGTATACGTGCTGCTACCTTTCCACTGAAGTTGGACGTTGTTTTCATATAGTCTTCTGCTTTCTGCAGACAAACAAGTACTTTTTCAATATCTAAGGAGAATTAAAAAGGAAAGGAGTGGTAATCAAGATACAATTAACTATTATTAAACAACTATGCAGAAAACAGGACCGTGCTTATAAGTGTGCTCAAGAAAATTAAATACAGTTATTTCATGTTTGTTATCAGCATATGTAAATAAGGATGTTTTGGCCAGCCTGTTATACCAATAGCTTTTATTAATTCCATCTTGCCCCTCATAATCTAAAAGGCACTTTGCTCATATACTAAGTTCCCATATGTATTTGAACCTGTTTCTAAATTCTTTGTATTTCCTCTAATTTTTTTATTATTCTAATCTGGCAGGTACTAATAAGTTAGGTTCCCTTAAATCAGGGGTGGGAAACATCTGGCCCTGCCAAGGAAACCACAGGCAGAACACGATATTCAATAAATCTAGGATCTTTTTTCATAGCAACATAATGTTTAAGTTGATGATTCTGTATGGCTCTAAAATGATAAATATCCAAATGGCCCTTAGCAGAAAAAAGGTTACCCATTCTTGTCTTAATTAGTTACAAGAGCCTAATGTATATATATAGCTACACTATAGTACTTACAGAATTAAAATGCATGAATGCTTATATTTCTAGACACACTCCAGGTTCTGAGTCAGAAGGTGAATAATTCAACTCCTTCAAGCCTTGTACCAAAGACTACCTCAAGGTCAGTTACCACTTCTAAAATTTAGGGGAAAAGTCCTGGC
The DNA here is from genome assembly GCA_011751065.1 of Lasiurus cinereus. NCBI lineage: Eukaryota > Metazoa > Chordata > Mammalia > Chiroptera > Vespertilionidae > Lasiurus > Lasiurus cinereus. Next base: position 30,881,146 of record JAAGEH010000032.1, read on the forward strand.
CAGTGTGGTTCAGTTTGTAGGAACAGCAACCCATACAACAAAAGGTCCTGGGTTTGATTCCTGGTCAGGGCACATGCCTAAGTTGCAGGTTCCATCCCATCCCCAACCAAGTGCGTTTGGGAGGCAGGTGATAGATGTTCCTCTCAAACACTTTCTTGCTCTCTCCCTCCCTTCCTTCCCACACTCTCCCTCTCTCTAAAAACCACTAAAAATGTCCTCTGGTGAGGATTAAAAAAAAAAATTAGGGGAGAGAAGGAGAATATTTTAAAGTTGAAAGGCAGTAAGATAGGTCAAGAGATTAAACTACACATTAACAGGGAAAGAGCCACTTTAGAACAATCACAGGTCAAATGTTTTTAAGTCTAGAACTACTTACTCACTACTTTCCCAGAAATAATTTTCATAGTTTTAAAAAAGGAAATATATAGCTGAGACCGGTTTGGCTCAGTGGATAAAGCGTCAGCCTGCGAACTGAAAGGTCCCAGGTTCGATTCCGGTCGGGGGCATGTATCTTGGTTGCGGGCACAACTCCAGTAGTGGGTGTGCAGGAGGCGGCTGATCGATGTCTCTCTCTCATCGATGTTTCTGACTTTCTATCCCTCTCCCTTCCTCTCTGAAAAAAATCAATAAAAATATATTTAAAAAAAAAAAAAGGAAATATATAAACATGGACAAAACTTGTGCCATGCAGACATACCCTTACTTTCAAATTTTTCATCCACTTTGACATTGCCAGAGAATCCATTTTCAATAAGACAATGTTCAATGAGAGCTGATCCATAGGCTATAAAAACAGAATTACTTTTAGTATTTTTCTATAAAATTTAACATCAAATTATAATACAAATTTATGTCCACTATAAATGATCTACTCAGTAACAGTAGCCAGAGAAAAATAACAATTAGTTTACTTATTTTGAAATGCTACTAGAAATGACAATTCAAGTACTTAGTTAAAATTTGAGACGACAATAAAACTGTAAAAGCCAGTGCAAAAGTTGTAGGAATTTAGTGAAACTTAGCCACATATAAAAAAGATTATAAACAAGAATGTAAGGTTGGTTTAGCATTCAGTGGTTTATGTAATATACCCTATATAGAAAATATAATATACCCAATAAAGAAAAAATTCCTTATTATAGGAATAAGTGATTTTCTCAAGCATAAAAGTCATTACATTTCCTTTACCTTGATTATCAAAAGCACCTGACATCTGGGATACCCTGAGCCCAATTAATAATGATAATAATAAACCTAAATGGTTATTAAACCAAAAATTCACATTGGGAAAAGAAAAGATTTCTTAGAATATTATAACTATCATTAAAGTGCTAAATAACATACTATTAGTTAACAGTATTATTTTTAAATAAAATCTAACAGATAAAGGTCAAACTTCATATGGTATGACAATTTTATCTTTCCTTAAAAATAAACTCTACTCAAAAGATCATTTTAAACTCCTTTCTAAAGTTATCAAGAAGTTCCAATTTTCTACTAGAACTATTAAGAGGCTTAATTCCTGAAAACTATACTATCTTGCAAATATTTCATTGCTCTTTGTAGGATTACTCACGAAGTAATGGGTTAAGAACTCTCTTTAGTAGTTCACCCTTAGGTGCCCTGGTTATTATTTCAGTCAGTCTGTAAAACAAAATTGACATTACCTCTTAATATCTTATATTTAATAATTCTTACAGCAATATTTATAGTCATAATAACACATCAATTCACCTGATCTTCAAATATTCTAAAATATAAGAGGAACTAGATTATTTTGTAGATAAGAAAATGTAGGGTCCTAAAATTAATTTATTTGAAGTTAGTAAACAATAGACTGGAACTTAAAGCGAGATCTTCTAAAAAATAAATAAATAAATAAATAAATATATATATATATATATATATATATCAATAGTTTTTCAATTTAGTCATATTGTTTATCATCAGTGTGCCCATATATTATATGAAAGACACATTTTTATGTAACAGTTAAATGTTGGTGAACCCTGGAGCTATCTTAACACCTGATATGGCTTTACCTAATTAAACATTTAATAAGAACTCAGGATGCTTGTGAGCAGGCTTCAGATTAGCAGTGAACTTGCTAGAAATGTAAATTTCTGAGCTCCATAACAGATCTACCGACTCAGAAATCTGGTTTATCAAGCCCTCCAGGTGATTCCAATACATGCTAAACTTTGAGAAACACTGTTATAGCCTATTGGCATCAAAGCCTTCAGCCAGAAGAAGAGTACAGCTACAATTAGCACCATATCTTAGCCTGCTCCCTTTTCTTAGCTAAGTCCTTGATATCCTTTTGTACTCTACCCAAGATATCTATCTATCTTCTCACAGAATAGCTGATAAATCTCCTCACTTTACCAAGAGATAATAAATATCCAAAATAATACAAAATTTAGACTAAAAAGATACATTTGCTACTCTCAAATAAGGCTTAATTGCTTACATGCACATTTATGCAATTCAAGCAGTCCAAATTTAGTTATTTTATGCAAGTAAATAAAATATTTTACGTCTGTTCTTTATGTTCTTACATAGGATCTATTTTACCTTTTAATAAAATATGGAATGAGTTTATAAACAAAACATGTTACCTTTCCAAGGTAAGCAAAGGTTCAACAGCTCTAGCATGATCAACTGGATAGCGTTCACGAACAGCAAATTTAACTTCATCTGACTCATCAGTTCGAAATCTTAGGATATTTAAAATTAGATACTCATAATCTGTAAGGACAATGTTCCCCTATAATAGAATAAAATATAATTTAATGCTTATCCCATATAATTTTTGAAGCTTAAAAATCGAGAAAGAAAATGTAGGCTCTTATAAACCTCACGAAGGCTACAGAAATGAAGTTACAGAAAACATTTGACCTTGATGACCACTAGCTGAACTTACTGCTGTACTTTCATTAGACAGGTCTACAAACACTGTAGCTTATTATGAAAAACAGAACAGATATATATCTATTTCAGAAACCAAGCAATAATATCACAGATATTGCTGATTCACTCCCAGACCACTGCAATAAAGTATCACAATAAAGTGAGTTGTAATTTTTTTGCTGGTGGAAGGTCCTGCTTTCAAGTTGCAAAAATTGTAACATTGGTGAAGCCAAAGTGTCATAAAGCAAGACACAATAAAATGAGGTATGCTTATATATTTTCACCTGCATTGTGTCTTTTTTTAAATTTTTATTAATATTTTAGAGAGAGGAAGGGGGAGAGAGAGACAGACACACACACTCATGTGAAACATTGATCGGCTGCTTCCCACATGTACCCCAATTGGGATTGAACCCCTAACCTGGGTATGTGCCCTGACCTAAATCGAACCAGCCATCTTTTGGTGTCCAAGATGACCCTCCAACCAACTGAGCTATGTCAGCCAGGGCGCAATGTGTCATTTAATAGCAGTAGTTAGGTGGCAATAAAGACAGTGATACTCATCATCTAAGTAATTGCACACTTGAAAATGTTGCCTAATGTAGTAACTCAATAAAACAAAAAACTGTACGCTTAAAGCTACTCACTGCAGTTATTTACAATAAAAAAATAGAAACCACCTAAATGCAAATATTGGGAAAACTGTTAAAGAAATAAATTATGATATACAGCATAAGCTATTAATTTATGAAGACTATGTAAAAAAAAAGTAGGAAATTTTTTATACAGATAAAAATAGCAAGACAAAAACTTTATCTTAGGAAGTAGAAGGCAAATAAAGAGAAAAATGATAATATTTATTAAAGAGTTAGGATTACAAAGACCTTTTAAAATTTAATACTGTTACATAATCTTTTCAACAACAAAAAACCTAATTAAAATAAAACTGCCCAAAGACCACAACCTTTCAAATTGATTACTGTGAAGACAGGTGTTACTGCATAATTAAAAGAAGCATCCATGAAAACAGTGACAAACGCCTTAGCAAATAGTTAGAAGTTGGTCATAGAACATGGTAAAGTAGCCCAAATCACTTGAGGAATGACAATTTGCAAGATAAATGGCTTCAGTAGATGGGAATACCATTCACTTGAGATAAAGTTAACCAGAAGTTGTTACTAGTTGTTAAAAGAGTATACGCACTTACTAATAAAGAATCTGACTTTAAAGCAACCATGCATTTAAAATTTTAAACATTTATTTAACTTAACAAAAAAATAAACTGGAGAAGGAGGCAGAGGGTTGGGATACAAGTCCATATAGTCTTGTTCAGGAAGATGTGTCTTGAAAAACAGATCTAGCTATAGAGCCTGGCACAGAGAAGGTGTGAACAATAAATGTCTACTGAATCAAATTGTGCAGTTATCCAGAACACATGGAAGATTCCAGGAAGGCAGTTACCTCCCTGAAAGGGCTTTCCTTAAACCAAGGTTTCCCAAAAGTATTCTATAAGATGGCTCTTGCTACTCCCATTAAAAAAAAAAAAAAAGAATTCTGTAAGCAAGCTTTGGAAATTCTATATAACATATCCTTCTTCAGGAATTGTATATATCACATTATCATATTAAAGAAATTGATAAATCCTAGAGTTAAATTTTTACCATATTTTCAATTTTTTATGACTCACCTATTATCTTATGGAAGTGGTATCCAAGGAACATATTTTGGGAAATACTATGCTTGACTCTGATGTACACAATAAAGTATTTTCTCAACTTACTTTCTCCAGAGTCTCTCCTAATGGAACTTATTACAAATTAATAAACTGGTCCTAGCTAGTTTAGCTCAATAGATAGAGCGAAAGGGTCTGGGTTTGATTTCAGTTAAGGGCATGCCCCTCGGTTGTAGGCTCAATCCCTGGCTCTGGGAGGCAATCAATCAATCAATCAATCAATGTGTCTTTCCCACATCGATGTTTCACTCCCCCTTCCTTTCACTCTCTCTAAAAACCAATTGAAAAATATCCTTAGGCGAGGATTAACAAAACAAAAAGAAAAATAAATGAGTTTGAGTAATAATAGCCTCTTTACCCAAAGCTCGGTCAATTCTATATAAACCTGGTCAATTCTATCAAAATCTTTGACATGAAACTTTGAAGATCAAACCCTGGTATAGACAGAGTAAAGGGTAATGTTCAGGATCTATTCTAAGCACCAACCAACCTACCTCTCTTGGTATCACATAACTTTCATATATAAGTCCTTAATATCTATTCCAAACTCATCACTAACTCTCTGACCTCTGGAACTTAGACTGTATGCATGCCAATTGCTCAGAAAGTTCAAAATAGAAAGATCCTAAATGCAACGGGGTATCCTGAATTCGATCTTGGAATAGAAAAAGGTCATGAGTAGAAAAACTGGTGAAATCCAAATAAAATCTATAGTGTCATTAATAGTAATGTACCAATGTTAATTTCTTAGTTTTGACAAATGTACCACGGTTATATATACTAGTTAGATGTTAACATTAAGAAAAACTAGGGGTCCTGCCCACCATGGGGTCTGCCCCGGCCCAGAAGAGCATCCAGGAGATTCAAGAGCTGGACAAGGATGACGAGAGCCTGCACAAGTACAAGGAGGCCCTGCTGGGCTGCATGGCTGTGTCCGCAGACCCCCATGTCCCCAACGTTGGGGTGACCCGCCTGACCCTGGTGTGCAGCACAGCCCCCAGGCCCCTTGGAGCTGGACCTGACAGGTGACCTGGAGAGCTTCAAGAAGCAGTCCTTTGTACTGAAGGAGGGTGTGGAATATCGGATAAAGATCTCTTTCCTGGTGAACCGTTAGATCGTGTCTGGCATGAAGTACATCCGACACACATACCAGAAAGGCGTCAAGATTGACAAGACTGACTATATGGTGGGCAGCTACGGGCCCAGGGATGAGGAGTATGAGTTCCTGACGTCCATGGAGGAGGTGCCCAAGGGCATGCTGGCGCGCTTCACAGATGACAACAAAACTGACCACCTGTCCTGGGAGTGGAACCTCACCATCACGAAGCAGTGGAAGGACTGAGCCTGGCCCGGGAAATGGGCAGGGCGGACGGATAGAGGAATGTATGGGCCCCACCTCACCCCACCCCACCCCAACCCCATACCAAAGTGCTGACAGGGCCCTGCCTAGGCTGCCACATCCCCTCTGCCTCCTGCTCACCTCAGCTCCGCCTCCTGAATAGTCTAGTGTCCCGCTGCTTCCGCATGTGCTGTAGGTGGGGCGCCGGAGCTCAGGCCCCCTCCCCTAAGGTCCCTCCTGGGTCCTCAGCCAACCAGAGGCCATGGCTTTCCCAAGGGAATGGGGAGCTCAGTCCCCTCGGCCTTTTTGGTTGTCTATCTCTCCCTCTGAGGTGGGAGTGGGGTGGGGTGCACGATGCAGGGCCTTGGGCCGGCCATTCTTCTAGCTTCTGCTCCTCCCTGGTCAGTTGATCCATTGTTGTCTGTAAACGTCTAACTATGATGCCTTAACATGTAGAACATGTGCTGTGGGACTGTCACTAAGCTCTAACCCTGTGTCTGCAATGAGCATGTGGTCTCCTAGTCCTGCCATCCCATATGCAGTCCCTGTGGCCGGGAGGTATAGATATGCCGCTGCTCCCCTAGTCAGGGCCTGGCTAGCACCCCCGTCCTCTTTCCTCCCCTGCCTCCCGCCAGGGCTGAGGGGTAGCTCCCGGGGCTTGGGGAAAAGCCAAATTGCCAAAACTGAAGTTGCCTCCAGCACCATCTGAGAGGCCAGTGTCCTTACGCCTCTTCCTTCTCTGTTCTGGTGGGCAGCACCACACCCAGAGTCCACAGCACCAACAGCCCTCGGACAAAGCCAGCGCCAAGCCTCCCTCACCCCACCTGGACCTGCTGGCCTGGATGCCGAGGCTGGCCTGTCAATATTTATTGCCTCTATATGTGCCGTCCTCTGGGCCTGCTGGTCTGCCACCTCTGCCCCCAGGCTCCATGCCACCAACCCCAGGCCCTCCCGGATTCAGCCAGGACAACTGTGGGACCAAGTGTGCACAGTTGGAGCTGTCCCCTGTGCCCCCTCTGAGGTCAGGCCCAGCTGGAATGCACAAGAGCCTGTCCCTGTTTCTCTTTTGACCGGGAAATAAACTCCCCTAAGGAAAAAAAAGGAGAAGAAGAAGAAAGAAAAACTAGGAACAGGGAGGAGGAGGCAAGATGGCAACCAGCAGGAAGGGACGGAGGGAGGGTGTGTGAGAGAGGGAGGGAGCGATAGAGGTGTGTGTGGACATGTGTGGGTGTGTATGTGAGTGAAATAGGACAGTGAGACCCTGCAATTCTTCCAGGAGGCTGACAATCAGGTAGTCTTAGATGGCAAAACCCCACAGCCGCTGCAAACACTCCGGGGAGGACACCAGCAGCACAGAGACCATGCTATCTTGAAGAACAGAACTGCTTGACACTAGGATCCTACTTCGCCACCATCCAGTCTGGTCTTGGAAGCAAACCAGGACCCTACAGCTGCCACGACATCTGCAGACCCAAGGACACCAGGACTCTAGGCACCCGTCCGCAGATTTCTGTGAGTCACAAAGCCAACCCCCCGCCCCACTGCCTGTGTGACAGCAACATAAAAACTACCAGAACTCAGCCACACAATAAGGCTTTTTGCACACACAAAGCAGTGGCGACTCTGCCTGACTTTGAGCCTTGGTGTCAGATACGGGAAATTTGTTTCCTGCGAATAGTCTCCTCGCTCAGACAGGGAGACTGAGCAGAATTCGAGCCCATCCACTCATCCATAGGGTGGTGGTCTTCTGTGACCAGATCCTGCTCCCACTCAGGACAAGGAAACAGGGCTGAACTTGTGCCTGATCTTGTGAACTCGGGAAATTTGTTTCCTATGACTCACCTCCATGCCTAGGCAGGAAGGCAGTCCTGAATGTGAACATAGCTGCACAACCTTGGGGAGACTGTTTTCTGCAACCAGATCCTACACCCACACAAAGAGACAGCACTGAATTTGAGCCTGGGGTTGCAAATCTGGGGAGCTAGTTTCCCATGACCAGACCCTTCACCTTAGGAGAGAGGTGCTGTGAATTTGAACCTGGATGTGCAGTCTCGGGGAGTTTGTTACCCACGACCAGACTCTATGCCCACATAGGAAGGCAGCACTGAATTTGAGCCTGGGTACATGGACACAGGGAGTTTGTGTTCCACAGTGCACACCCGCGTGACCAGACCCCACATCCACACTAAGGGACAGTGCCACCTGACTTTGATTCAGGGCAAGTACACAGATAAGGCTGTTTACCACAGGGCAGAAGTAGACCTCCTGTCAACATAGTGCAACTGAGCAACCCAGTCTCTTGGGAAGATCAGAGACCCTGAATCTCCACACAAGAGGCAGCATTGACCACAAATGACTAGAATATGTTCCTCATTACATGTCCCTGAGATTCCTGATTCCCAGTACATTCACACTAAGAGCCAGTGTCTTCAAATCTTGGTGCATGTGCACACAGGGACCTGATTCTCAGTGTGAAGTAACAACAAGAAACAGAGACTCGGATACTGAATTCTTGACAGGGACACAGGAAGCCTCTGACTCCTGACACGCAATAGGGGACTTTGATTTTTGGCACATGCCAGTGGGTTCTCTGTTTAAATGTGGCGCAGGCAGCTTCCCTTATTTGAAGTGCACTCACGAGGCCAGATTGAGTACCGGTGACTCTGACCCAGGGCGAGTGTGGTTCCCATCAACCCAGAGAAACTGCACATCTTGGTATGAGAACTCTTCAGTGACACTTGGGGGGTGCAAAACTCCCACTGCACATGGTTCAGGCCCTCACAACTCGACATCTGAACCTTCTAGTGATAGTCAGAATGGGGAGACAACGAAGCAATCCCCAGAGAAAAGAAAAGGAGGAATTGCCAAGTAAGGAAATAAGCAAAACAAAAGCATGCAACATGACAGAAAAAGAATTCAGAGTAATGGCCATACAGTTCATACATCGGATGTATCTGAAAACTAACAACCTATGCAAAAATCAGAAGAAATGAAAAATGATATAGCTACAATCAAAAACACCATGGAAGGCTTCAACAATAGACTAGAAGAAGCAGAGGACCGAATCAGCAAATTAGAAGATCAGGTACAGAAACAAGACCAATCTGAACAGCAACTAGAGAAAAAAATAAAAAAGCAGGAGGAGAGCCTAAGGTAGCTTTGGGACAATACAAAATGAAATAACATACGTATAATAGGGCTGCCAGAAGGACAAGAAGAGCAGCAAGGATTAGAAAATTTATTTCAAGAAATGACAGAAAAATTCCCTAATATGGCGGGGGGAAAGTTACTCAAATACAAAGAGTCCCAAGCAAGATGAATCCCAAAAGACCCCCACCAAAACAAGCCATAATTACAATGGCAAATGTTATCAACAGAGAGAATCTTAAAAGCTGCAAGGATCCCCCATCAGATTATCAAATGATTTCTCAACAGAAACACATCAAGCTAGAAGGGAATGGAAGGAGATATACAAAGTGATGCAAAGCAAGGGACTCAACCCAAGAATACTCTATCCAGCAAGACTCAATCAAAATTAAAGGGGAAATCAGGAGCTTCACAGACAAAAAAAGACTAAGGGAGTTTATCACTACCAAACCAGCAATGCAAGAAATGCTAAAGGGAATACTGTAAAAAGAAGAAACAAAAAGGTAAGAAGGAACACAGCCTCAAAAAATAAAAATGGCTACAAACAAATACCTTTCAATAATAACTTTAAACTTAAATAGACAAAATGCTCCAATCAAAAGACATCAAATGGCTGAATGGATAAAGAAAACATGCTCGATATATGTGCTGTCTACAAGAGACCCACCTCAGAACAAGGGACTCACACAGACTGAAAGTGAAGGGATGAAAAAATATCTTTCAGGCAAATGGAAATGGGAAAAAAAAAAAAAAGCTTGGTTAGCAATACTTATATTTGACAAAATAGACCTCAAAGTGAATGCCATAACAAGAGATAAGAAAGGCCACTTCATAATACTAAAGGGATCGATAAAACAAGATGATATAACCCTGGTAAACATGTATGCATCCAATGTAGGAGCACCCAAATACAGAAACAATCTCCTGGAAGATATCAAGAGAGAGATAGAGAACAATATAATCATAGTATGGGACTTTAATACACCAATGACATCACTAGATAAATCCTCTAGACAAAAAAATCAACAAAGAAACATGAATCCTAAATGACTCACTATATCAGATAGACTTACTTGACAGCTTCAGAACATTTCACCCCAAAGTCACAGAATAAACATTCTTCTTAAGTACACATGGGACATTTTCAAAAATAGACCACATACTGAGTCACAAGCAAAGTCTACCCAAATCCAAGAAGACTGAAATTATACCAAGCATCTTTGAAGACCACAATGGCATATTAGAAATAAACTACAAAAAACAAACAAAGAAAACAACAACAACATAATCCAAAATACTCAAATGCTCGGAAGCTGAATTGTGTGTTATTAAATACTGACTGGGTTACTAATGAGATTAAAAAAAGGAATTAAAAACATTCTGGAAACTAATGACAATGAAAACACAACAATCCAAAACTGATGGGACACAATGAAAGCAGTTCTGAGAGGAAGTTTATAGCTCTACAGGCCTATTTCACAAAACAAGAAAAAAATATAATAAATCATCTAATGTCAAAACTCAAAGAATTAGAAAGAGAGCAACAAGAAAAGCTCAGAGTAAACAGAAGGAAGGAGATAATAAAGATCAGAGTGGAAATATATAAATTGAGACCAAAGAAATAATACAAAAGATCAATGAAACCAAGAGCTGGTTCTTTGAAAGGATAAACAAGATTGATGAACTTCTAGTCAGGCTCACCAAGAAGCAAAGAGAGAGGACTCAAATAAACAAAATCAGAAATGATAGAGGCAAAATAACAACAGACTGACAGAAATACAAAGGATTGTTAAAAAATATTATGAACAACTCTATTCCAATAAACTGGACAACCTGGAGGAAATGGACATATTCCTAGAAAAATACAGTCTTACAAAACTCAATCAGGAAGATTCTAAAAATCTCAATAGGCCAATAACTACCCTGTTTCCCCAAAAGTAAGACAGTGTCTTATATTATTTTTTACTCCCAAAGATGCACTAGATCTTATTTTCAGGGGAGGTCTTATTTTTCCATGAAGAAGAATACGGTACACATTTATTGTTGAACAAAAAGAAAAGGAAATTTATTACCTGTATATGGTACAGTAGTAGTTGTCATCACAAACCAGCTCACTGATTGGCTGCAGTGCAGCTGGAGCTGTTCAGGCAGTGTGAGGTTTCTTTAAATCAGGAGTCAGATGCCTTACGGTAGCTTCGAGGGCCTTATATTCTAGAAGGTCTTATTTTCGGAGGGATGCCTTATAGTACAATGAGAGGCAAAATGGAAGTAGGTCTTATTTTCGGGGGAATGTCTTACTTTCGGGGTAACGGGGCATGGAAGAAATTGAAGCAGTCATCAAAAAGCTTACAGCAAACAAAAGCCCAGGCCCAGATGGCTTCACAGGAGGGTTATACCAAACATTAAAGGAAGAATTAAAACCTATCCTCCTAAGATTGTTCCAAAAAATTCAAGAAGGAACACTTTCAAGCTCCTTCTATGAAGCCAGCATCACCCTAAACCAAAACCAGACAGACAATACAATGAAAGAGAATTACAGGCCAATATCCCTCATGAACATAGATGCCAAAATCCTCAACAGAATCCTAGCAAATCGGATCCAGCAGTACATCAGAAAGATCATACACCATGACCAAGTAGGATTTATCCCAGGGATGCAAGGATGGTACAATATCTGCAAATCAATAAACGTGATACATCACATAAACAAACTTGAGATAAAAATCATATAGTCATGTCAATTGACACATAAAAAGCATTTGACAAAATCCAAAACCCTTTCTTGATAAAAACTCTCAAGGTGGGAATAAAGGAGCATACCTCAACATCATAAAAGCCATATACGATAAACCCACAGCCAGCATCACACTCAATGGACAAAAACTAAAACTATTTCCCCTAAGAACAGGAACAAGACAGGGATGCCCAGTCTCACCACTCCTGTTTTACATACTCCTGGAAGTACTAGCTCTTGCTATCAAACAAGAAGAAGAAATAAAAGAAGTAAAATTGTCTTTTTTTCACAGATGACATAGAAAACCCTAAAGACTCCATAAAAAAATTATTAGACTTAATAAGTAAATTTGGTAATATAGCAGGATACAAAATTAATGCCAAGAAATCTATGGAATTTCTATACACCAATAGTGAACTTACAGAAAGAGAGACTAAAAAAGCAATCCAATTTACCATTGTACTAGGAATAAACTTAACTAAGGGAGGTAAAAGACCTATATGCAAAAAACTACAGGACACTGAAAAAAGTGATAGAGGAAGATGTAAACAGATGGAAGAACATACCATGTTCATTGACTGGTAGAATCAACATCATTAAAATGTCCATTCTACCCAAAGCAACCTATCGATTCAATGCAATCCCCATTAAAATACCAACGGCATATTCACAGACCTAGATAAACTCTCCAAAAATTCACTTGGAATAAAAAAGACCCCGAATAGCTACAGCAATCCTGAGAAAGAAGAATAAAGTAGGTGGGATCTCAATACCAGATTTCAAGCTGTATTATAAAGCCACTGTTCTCAAAACACCCTGGTATTGGTACAAGAACAGACATATAGACCAATGGAATAGAAGAGAGAACCCAGAAATTTACTGAAACCACTATGCCCAATTAATATTTGACAAAGGAGGCATGAACATAAAATGGAGTAAAGACAGTCTCTTTATAAATGGTGTTGGAAAAACTGGACAGACACTTGCAAAAAAATGAAACTAGACCACCAACTTACACCATATATAAAAATAAACTCAAAATGAATAAAGGACTTAAACATAAGATGGGAAACAATAAAAATATTAGAAGAATCCACAGGCAGCAAAATCTCAAGACATATGCCGAAGGAACCTCTTCACTGATACTGCTCCTAGGGCAATGGAAGCTATAGAGAAAATAAATGGGACTACATCAAAATAAAAAGCTTTTGCACAACAAAAGAAACCATCAATAAAACAACAAAGAAGACCACAACGTGGGAGAACATTTTCAGGTCACACAGTGTATTTTTCCTACTCATACCTGCACACAATAAAATAACCAAGCATGTCAAGAAACAAGAAAATGTAATTTAAATCAAAGGAACAACAGACCTTAAAAAGAGATATTCAAAACTCATAGCTACAGACAACAAAATGGTGGTTACCAAAGGGGAAAAAGGGTAGGGGGAGGGCAAAGTGGGTAAAGGAGGTCAAATATATGGTAATAGAAGAAAACTAGACTTTGGATGGGGAGCACACAATAGAGTTGAATGGCACAAATGTTGAATTATAATCTTGTACATCTGAAAATTAACTATTACTAGGAGCCCAGTGTGCGATTTGAAATTGTATGGCACGGCCCACTCTCGAGTCACTGGTCTGGCCCTGCCTCCCTCTGCAGCCCTTGAAGCAGCTGAGGCTGCTGCTGAACAGGCCTTCCCCAGTGCAGACACGTGGAGGCCCCTGCCAGCCCGCCCCTGATGCTGCACACACAACCTCCTCCTGTCCAGTCAACCCATTCCTGTGTCCTGGGTAATTAGCATATTTCTCTCTCTCTCTCTCTCTATATATATATATACACACACACACACACACACACACACACACACACACACATTCTCTCTCTCTATGTATATATATGTATATATGCATATATGCCAACATTACCCAATAAACCTAAGAAACCAGTCACTTAGAGGTGTCTGATAACAGAGCAAATGAAACTGATGCCAAATGATTCTTGTCTGATAGCAATAAATTAGTGAATTGGAAGATAAGTCGAAAGAAAATATGGCTGAATTTCCCGAAACTGATGAAAAATACCAAGTCACAGATTCTAGAAGCAACATGAACCTCAGTAAGACAATTACAAAGAAAAATTCAACTAGGCACATCACAGCAAACTACTGAAAATCAAAACCAAAAAATGTTAAGGCATCCAGATAAAAGGGCTAGATAACCTTCAAAGCAATAGTATAATTGACACTGATTTCAATAAAAACAATGGCTGCCAGAAGACAATGTACTATTTTTGTAACTGTCAAAAATTTATCTCATTAATGGCAAAACTGATTCTAAGAGAAATGCCTCATTTGCTTATGACAAATTACTAGAAGTGAAATTCCTGGGTCAAAGATTATGCATATAAACATTAAAAATCATGTTTTATACTGTCAAATAATCTCCTGAAAGTATTCTTACCTACTTTAGTTCCTCTATGTTCATGCTAATACTGGTTATTGTCAAATTTTCTAATTGCTTATGTACATACCAGACTGAGACCTGGTACACAAAATTCGTGCACTGGATGGGGGGGGGGGAGGGGATTGTACGGGGCTCCCTCAGTCCTCTTGAAGTGATGTCCAATTGACTCCTCCAGGGAGTGGTCCTAAGCTGTCAGTCAGAAATCCTTAGTGCTGCCAACAAGGCAGGAGAGGCTCCTGCCACCACTGCTGCACTTGCAGCCATCAGCATGGCTTATGGCTGAGTGAGCTCCCCCTGTAGGAGCACACTGACCACTAGGGGGCAGCTCCTGTATTGCACGTCTGCCCCTTGGTGGTCAGTGCACATCATAGTGACTGATTGTTCCACGACAGGGACATTACCCTTTTATCATATAAGATTGGCTGAGAAAAAAGGAAGTACGAGGAGGGAGAAAAATACGTTGTTTTTTAATATTTCAGTAATTCATGAATTTAGGCATGTACTCATCCTTTTATAAACCATTTGTATTTCTTTTTTGAACTAATCAAGCACTTTGCCTTTTTCCACTTAAGTGCTTTATGAAAACTGCATACATAGGGTTATGCACATCTTTTTATGGCACAGGATAAAATATCTTTCCCCAGCCCTAGCTGGTTTGGTTCAATAGATAGAACATTAGCCTGCAAGCTGAAGGGTGCCAGGTTTGATTCCTCTCAAAGGCACATGACTGGGTTGCGGGCTCAATTCTCAGTAGGGGGCATGAAGGAGGCAGCTGATCAGTGATTCTCTCTCATTATTGATGTTTCTCTCCCTTTCTCTCTGAAATCAATAAAAATATATTTTAAAAATATGTATATCCAGTTTTTCACCTTCCAATACAATTCAGTGTTTTCGGCCTTATGCAATTCTAGAATTGAGTAGTCCTTTCTATTAGTATTTGTTTCCAGTGTTAGGTTTAAAAGTTTTTTTCATCCCAAATTCACCAATGTTAATTTGTATTTTTACATAGTATTTCTATGGCTTCACTTTTTACATTGAAAAAAAAAAAGTTTTTAAATCAATTGTGGTTTGGGTGAATAATGTCTGCACTTCTTCCAAGTGGTTAACAGAACTTTTCTGAATACTCTATTGATACATTCTACACAACACATCTGCTAAACAGCATGAGAACACTAACTCTGATTCCTTGTTAACATATGTATAGCATTTAAGAACACAAATGTGTTCAAAGTTATACAAAGCTGTGGAATTATTCATGTTGCTCCTCTTACAGAGAAAGCTTGCTGAAGGTTGGGATTCTGAATTAATAGTAATCTCTATTGAATAATTCAACCCTACCTTGACATGGAACATATATACTTCTTTTTTAAAAAAATATATTTTTATTGATTTCAGAGAAGGAAGAGAGAGAAAGAGAAACATCAATGATGAGAGAGCCCACAACCTAGGCATGTGCCCTGACCGGGAATTAACTGTGACCTCCTGGCTCATAGGTCAACACTCAATCATGGAGCCACACCGGCCGGGTGGAACATATATACTTCTAAGAAAGGCTGTATGTATAATTATCCTTAGAAGATGACTTGTTTACTAGCTTCATGAAATGTTAGTTTTGGGAAGTAGAGAAGAAAGTAGTTATGATAGGATTCTTTGGACTGTGGAAAGCCCTGCAAGGTACTCACTTGATTACCTATCATTTTCAGTTTTCTGAAACATAAAATTGTACCATGTATTTTTCTTTATTGCTTCTAACCCACTTCTCAGTAATTTCTGTCTTCTGAAATGGTCACTCAGTTTCTGTGTGTTAACAATGTGTCTACTGACTTTTTCATGAGCAATTAAGTCTTCCTTTCTGGTTGTTTATCTTTGGTGTTCTCTAGTTTCATTAAACTCGGTCTAATATTTCTATTCAGAGCTCCTATTTGCATTTTTTAATGATTTCAGAAAGAGGAAGAGGGAGAGAAATATCACTAATGAGAGAATTAGAGAATCAGCTGCCTCCTGCATGCCCCACACTGAGAATAGAGCCCAAAACCCATGCATATGCCCTGACTGGAAATTGAACCCTAACCTCCTAATTTATGGGTGGACGCTCAACCATTGAGCCATACCAGCCAGACTCTTTGCATTTTTTGCTCACCACTCCATAGGAGCATGACAAAGGTCTTCCTTAAATTAGACTCATTTTCCTGAAGTTAGTTAGATTTATGAAAATTAAAGAATATTCTTGATATTATTTCAACTACATATCTTTTTCCTGTCATTCTAAAGAGTTAAAAATATTAACATCATACAAAAGAAATATAAGAGTGGTTATGTTTCATCTCCAGTCACAGCTCTGACAATTGGGTTTTCTCTTTTTTTGTAATGTAAGTACCTAATTTAAGCTTTGCTTGCAGAGGCATCTACTTTAAAAAAGCATCTACTTCAAAGACACATGACTAAGTCAAGAGCAAGGTCACTTTTCCTGAGGATCCTTTGTTTTAGAGTCCTTGGTTGATTTTAATAACCGACCATTGGAACACTGTTTTTTTCTCTTCCTACATTTTAAATTCCTCTTCTTATATATTTAAATTTTTGATGCATATAGAATTTATTTTGCTATAAGTGGCTCTTAAAATAGTTTCAAGATAGAATTTGGTGATCAATGGAATAAGGGAGAGGCAAGAAGCAAGAATGGTGAACACATCAGTATTCTTCCTTTTAGGACTGATGACACTATAAAAACATGGAAATGTCCGAGTCTCAACTGCTGTCTTATTTATGACACAACTATCTATTTTTCTGGTTGCATCACAGTAGTCCTGAAATGTAAGAGATGATGTCCTCAATTCTCAGATCTTCGTCTCCTATGTTCATAATGCCATTTTAAATGGCTGAGATCTGACTAAATTCTAATTTCCAGATTAAATGAAGATTATTAACTGGAAAACTATATTTAACTTGTTTGGCACTTAATATCCTAATCTATTTATATAAAAACCCTGGATGTAGCACCATCATGGCAGAAGTTAGACCAACCGGAAGGAAGTCAGTCCTGCCAGGGTAGCTTGGCAATGGCTGCGCCCTCCCCAAGCTGTTCCCTCCCAGGGCAAGGTTTGAGGCAGGAACCAGCCCTCAGAGTGCCAGGAGCATCCAGTGGCAGGCAGTCAGTCCTGGGTTGCTGAGCTGAGGCCACTGTATGGTAGAACTCTGGGTCTGGCCCAACAGGGGGTGTGGCCAGCCTTCAAATCAGACCTGACAAGAGGGAGGAAGGAGCCCCTTTCCTCACAGAATCTGCGGTTGGATAGCTTGCTGTCAGTGGCCTGCCAGTCAGGAACCCCATTCACCTGCACCCTAGACCCTGATAGGAGGGAGGAAGGAACCCCATTCCTCATGGAATCGACAGGTGGCCAGCTTGCTGTCAGGGGCCTCCCAGCTAGGAATCCTATTTATCTGCATATCTGTATGTGCCATGCTAGCAAGGCCAACAGTGACCCTGAGTGGGGATGGTGAAAGGCTTAGAAAAAACAGACAAGAGAATAAAAGCTGGGTCTCGGTGGGATGCTGCTTCTCTGAGAGATAGCGACCGCGTCCACAAGGCATGTCTTTATTTTATAGCAAATGCCGCGAGGCAAAGTAAGGGCATGATCAAGATGTTTACAACATTCTCGTGGGTTTCAATCCTACTCAACTACATGCATCTGAACTCTATCAAGCCCACATCACTTAGGTACGTGTTCAGACCGAATGTTCAAGCCCACAACCATAGCTACTAGCTCTAATTGTGCTGGGAGGGCCCTGCCCTCCAAGCTGGGACTTACACGTGGCAATGAGAGGACTTTGCCCTCTCATCAGTCCAAGATTTGAACCTGTCTAAACACTGTAGCTGCTCCCCACATCTGTGTAAAGTTTTAATACATTATATTAGAGGTCGTGGTGGTACTGTTTTACCCACAGCGTCTACAGGAATTGTTGCAAATTTACTTCTCAGTGGAAAAACCTCTCATTCCCAATATACTGTAAATTACCAATTCCATTAAGCGAAACTTAAATTTCTAGACTCGATATCAACAGTAAAGTTGCTAAGACTATTAAAAAGGCCCAACTTCTCATTATTGATGAATGCACCATGGCATCCAGTCATGCTATAAACACCACAGACTGATTACTAAGAGAAATTATTAATTTCAATGTTGTATTTGGTGGGCAAGTTCTCCATTTTGGAGGGGATTTTCAACAATGTCTCAGTGTTTTACTGCATGCTATGCGATCGGCCATAGTACAAACGAGTTTAAAATACTGTACAGTTTGGGGATGTTTCAGAGTTGTCTCTTACAACAAATATAAGATCAGAGGATTCTTCTTATTCTGAATGATTAGTAAAACTTGGAGATGACAAACTTGATAGCAGTTTTCATTTAGGAATGGATATTACTGAAATCCCGTGAAATGATTTGTAATGGATCTATTATTGAAGCTACCTTTGGAAATAGTATATCTATAGATAATATTAAAAATATATCTAGCAGAAACCGGTTTGGCTCAGTGGATAGAGCATCGGCCTGCAGACTGAAAGGTCCCAGGTTTGATTCCGGTCAAGGGCATGTACCTTGGTTGCGGCCACATCCCCAGTAGGGGGCGTGCAAGAGGCAGCTGATTGATGTCTCTCTCATCTATGTTTCTAACTCTCTATCCCTCTCCCTTACTCTCTGTAAAAAAATCAACAAAATATATTTTTTAAAAAAATATATCTAAATGTGTGATTCTTTGTCCAAAAAATGAGCACCTTCAAAAACTAACTAAAGAAATTTTGGATTACTCGATGGAGATTTTCACACATATTTGAGCGATGATTCCATTGACTCAAAACAGATGATGCTGAAAAGGAAAATTTTCCCATCGAATTTCTTACTAGTATTACTCCTTTGGGAATGCCGTGTCATAAATTAAAATTGAAAGAGGATGCAATCATCATGCTATTGAGAAATCTTAATAGTAAATGGGGTCTTTGTAATGGTGCCAGATTTATTATCAAAAGATTACAACCTAACATTATCAAAGCTGAAGTATTAACAGGATCTGCAGAGGGAGAGGCTGTTCTGATTCCAAGAATTAATTTGTCCCCATCTGACAGTGGCCTCCCATTTATATTTATTAGACGAGTTTCCTGTGATGCCAGCATTTGCGATGACTATTAATAAATCATAAGGACAAACTCTAGACAGAGTAGGAATATCCCTACCTGAACCCGTTTTCACATATGGTCAGTTATAAGCTGCTTTTTCTCAAATTCAAAGAGCATGTGACGTTAAAGTTAAAATTGTAAATACTTCATCCCAAGGGAAATTAATCAAGCACTCTGAAAGTGTTTTCACTCTTACTGTGGTGTACAGGGAGATATTAGAATAAGTTTAATCACTTTATCAGTCATTGTTTACATCACTGTTGTATGTATATTATGTTTTTTGTTGTTTTTATATGTTTTTGTTGTTTTTATATCATGACTCTGTTGTTGTTATATCCTTTGGTTACTGTTTATTTATAAACAAATTTATATATTTTCATATACAACTTAATAAATTTCCTTTCATCTCTCATACTTCTATTATAGAGAAAGGGCAAATAGCAATATTAAAATATTTCCTCTAATTAATTCCTCTTAATGTGCACAAATTTCGTGCACTGAGCCACTAGTGTATCAATAATAGCCTTTGATACAGAAAAAAATGTTTCCTGCCCATGTTTTACAGTACTATTACATGAATAATTAACAGTATAATGATGAATTTTCCCTCACCCCATGCCCCAAATTTAACTTACCCTATCATAGAGCTCAATGATTAAGTGATATGCAGCTTCATCACTTCCAAATTGAAAATCTACAATTCTATCCACACCAAGCTGTTTTGCACTGACTAATCTCCGACTCTTCAAATGTTTTCGGCACTAGCAAAAAAACAGAAAAAAAATATGCATTTATATAGTTAAAGTTAATTCCTAATCATTTGGTATTGGATTATGTTTTTTCTTTTCATTGGCATCAGGAATAATATTTTTAAAGTTGCAAACAAAACAATATAAAATAAAAGCTTGCAGGCAATAAGAGGAAAACTATTTTGGTTTACACAACTCTAAATGTTAACTCTGAAATAGTACTTTAAATTCAAATTTTAAGTAGATAATGATAGATACATAGTGAAATTTACTTATTGCTTTATATCACTGCTAAATCCCTTGTTCTCACCCTGATGACCTCACTAAAAGCCATAACCTTTTTTGTTTTTAAAGAGAGGAAGAGAGGGGGAGAGACAGAGAGAGAGAGAAACATTGATGTGAGAGAGGCACATTGATTGGTTGCTTCCTGCACTTGCCCGACCACAATCAAACCTGCAACCTAGGTATATGCCCTTGACCAGAATCAAACCCTGGACCCTTCAATCCTCAGGTTGACACTCTATCCACTGAGCCAAATCATAGGCAATAACCTTTTTTTTTTTTTTAAGTCTCTTTCTTCTCCAATTTTTTAAGTATCCCAAATTTCCTTGTGTGTGTTTGTGTTCAAAATTAATGAAGTTTTCCATTAATCTCCCACTTCAAATACAAATTCTAAACCATGAGCTTATTGGCATTGTGAAAATCAGTCCTCCAACTTATATTTAATTACCCTCTATTGCCACAAACTTTATTGATACAACCCAAATAGAATTTTCTGGTACTATCTCCAATCTTTTGATCAACTTACTTGAAATCCAAATATAATAACTCCTATTCATTATCAAATCCCATTCCTCACATCCCTAGTCACAAAATTATTGTTCTTATTAGCAAATAGAATAAAATTAGTATGTTAAAAACCCAAATACAAATTACCTGGTAAATACTTTTTATTTTAGATTACTTGTACCATTTTTCAATACAAATATTTAGGCACTAGAGGCCCGATGCATGAAATCTGTGCAAGAGGAGGCCTTCACAGCCCCAGCAACATCCAAAGGTTGTCCAGACAGTCTTTCTGCTGTTCGTCCATTCGGCAAATTTACAAATTATGCTTTTATTATTATAGATGACATAGAACAGAAACAAGACTACTCTATAGTCTCTAAAAAAATCTTACAGTTGTATCTAATTTTTGAATTTGAAAGACCCTTTAGTGTAGACCAGTAAGAAAGAATGCTTTCTTTTCTTTAATACTCAGATTCAAAATAAATTTTACAGAAGTTAATCTAAAACCACCTTAAAAAAAAAAAAGAAATATTAAGGTATTCTTAGAATGAATGTCTACTCTTTCACAACTAAGAATAGTCTCCTCCAGACCTTATCATTCAAGTTGGCTAAAATTTTCATTTTATGTACTTACATATTCAGGTGGATATAAGAATTTTCCAACTTCATAGAATAAACAACTTCCCGCTCCTAAATTCATCAGTTCTGATTTAAGAGTAACCTATATGGATTTTTATTTAAACAATGACCTACATATAGGGCTATCTTTAAATCCCCAGGGGAAAATCACAATCAAGTCTTCTAGAATCCCCCAGTAATCTTCTTATTCAAGAAATGTAGAGTTAGCCTTGGCTGGTTTTACTCAGAGGTTAGTATGTCAGCCCTCACCCTGAAGGATCTCAGATTCAATTCCCAGTCAAGGGTCTGTTCCTCCCGTTGCAGGTCTGATGCCCGGCCCTGGTCAAGGTAGGTGCAGGAGGCAACCAGTTGATGTGTCTTTCTCATATCAATGTTTCTCTGTCTCTCCCACAACCCTGTCTGTTTGTCTCTCTCTCTCTATAAATATACACACACACTGAGTAGCCAGATTATTATGATCTCTGAACGCTTAATAATCTGGCTATTCAGTGTATATCCTATGTAATAAAGGACTAATATGTCGCCAATTTTCCCCTCGACTAGGAGTTCGACCAGCAGGCAGGCCAGCCAACTGCCCATGTCCCCTTTTCCTGGCCAGGCTGGCTGGACCCACCCACGCACAAGTAGGCTAATTATTATGTGTTCCGAGATCATATAATCTGGACACTCAGTTTATATCTCTGTGTGTGTGTGTGTGTGTGTGTGCGTGTGTGTGTGTGTGTGTATACATACACACATATCCCACTCGCACTCTCTCTCTCTAAAGATCAATGGGAGAAATATCCTCAGGTGAGGATTAAATTAAAAAAAAAAAGTTAAGGGCATCTTTGTGAGGAATAAAAATTGGCACCATGGAAGGTGAAAAAGGGAAGATTATTTATCATGAGTATGTGTGAACATGGAGTACATATTATAAACCCTGTTTTGTTTGCTTATTTCATTAGTAGCATGGTGAAAACAACCTTTCACCCCCTCAGCTATAGTGGCATCCCCAAATGTGAAAACTAGAGACAAATACTGTGATTTACCACATACTGGACATGGCCCCGCCTGTATCATAGAACAGTAACAGCTCTTTAAGTTATTTATAAAGTGCTTAACATCGTCTGCTCCATTAGAGGGAATCTTTCTATACATTTAGCTTGACATGTACACCTAACTCAAAAATTCTAAGTTTTTTTAAAGTGTTTGAGGTCCCATTGACACTATAGCCTAATTTGGGGAATGTTTACACAATCATATCCTATTGCTTGTTACATCACCTGCAAAACTAAATGTTCTTCATATCCATACAGTTGTTAACTTAAATGAAATATGCATTACCCATCTACTTTTAAAAGTGCTACATAAACATAAAGTGGCATTACTAGTAAGGATAATCTCCAAAATAGCCATTTTGGGTTACTATTAAATAAACTTTTAAGAATTTGATAATTTTATGACAGCCCTTGTGATCTGGGAAGCACTTACCTAACTTGCAATCCAAAACAGATTCTAAGTTGCTGGGGATAAGGCTCTTCTCTGTAAAGCCTCTAATGAAATAACACAATGCCAAAACAAATAAATTTCTGAAGGAAAGTGAGGAGGAGAGGAAGAAGGAAATTAATACATATGGATTCCTAATATGTGTCAGGCATTGTGTTAGATGCTTTACATGTTATTTCAATTAATCCTCACCAATAACCCCATGAGGGAGGTGTTATCCATATTTCACATTCAAAGAAACTAAGTTCTAAGAGGTTAAATAACTTGTCCAAATTATAAAATGAGTGGCAAAACCATTAATTAAAAGTTAGGTATATCTGAGTCCAATGCCTTCCCTCTGTAGCACATGAACTTTCAGTATATTTGTTATGTCTATAAGCAAATGAGTAACATGTCCACAATGCAGAATCTCATTTTTAATAGTACAAAGAAAAGCAAGGAGAGAAGTAAAAAGATATAATAATTATTAACATACTAATGTCACTGAGTATTCCAACAAAATACAGATTGATAGCTCAAAAGAGAGCCATCAAAGGTAAGACTAGGAAAAGGAGGGGTGGGGAAAGTGAGGAACAAACAGATCAGAGAAGCCAAGAATGCTAGGATATGGGATATTCAAAAATTAGGGAATTCTAAAATGTGAGATACTAATGAAAATGATGCTTTAGAAAAATTTAATGTTGGTTTAATACAGAATTGTTTTGATACACAAAGTGGACTTATAGTTAAGGGATGACAAAGCTGAACTTTATAAAAAGCTTGACCTTGAATATTGACTGTGAGAACAGAAAGATCCGGAGCACAATTGGATGTGAAGGGTAATAAGGACAAGTCAATAAATATCCACTTTATTCATTCCAGTGTCCATCAACTACTCTTATCTTTATTTTATCTCTACTTTAAAACTTCAACTGCTAGTGACCAACCTCAGGGCCTTAAAGTTTACTTTCAAGTATAAGTTAAAATTTACCTTCATGGCAAAACTAGACGGCATCATATTCTTAGGCCACTCAAATTCTGTTGTGTGAATTCGTATGCCAGATTCAAGTAAAAGTGTTGCTTTAAAGTCTGGTCTGTAGAAGAAAAAAGTTGATTTTTTTTCTTTAGGGCATTTGCCAATGCTAACTCAGTGAAACAGACTAGAAGTGCAGGTTAAAAAAAACTCTCATTTAATTACAAAAGATAAAACAAGCCTTACTTTTGAAGACGAATAAGATATGTCTTATTATCCACATCATAAACATTGTGTACTCGCATTCCTAGCAAGCTGCAAAGAGAAAGGAAACATGTAACAAATTACACTACCATCTGAAGCATAAACCTTCACATAATTTAATGCTGCAGAAGCAGAGCCTACGAAAGGTGGGACTTCAGGATCTTAGAGTCAACTAAGGAGCATAGTCTGAAGGCCATCATGCTTTCAGTTCAAAACTTAAGTGTAACTATTTAAGAGCAAAAGTGGTCCATCAGCCCTGAGAACACCATACAATGCCTTGTGACTTTGAAATGACCCAATGTTTTTCAGGAAAGGCAGTCTAGTCCACTTAATTTACTGCTAGGGGAAAAAAAAAGGGGGGGTGGTGGTGAACAAGGCCCCGCAAAATATGATAAAGATCTCACAGCTGAGTAATAAAAAATCAGACTAGAATCCAGATCTGTCACCTCCAGCTAACGGCGAGGCTGCCTCTGCTTGGGGAGGGAAGTGTTAAAGAAAACGGGCCTCCAGTCTGGAAACCCCTGAGGCAGAGGACTGACTCTGGCGTCTTGGCATCCACCTGGCGTCTCCGTGTTTTACTAAATGTTCGCTGTCAGAGCTAGACAGACGACTGAGGCCGACGGAGCGAGGGCGCCGGCCGGCCGGCCGGCCAGCCAACCACCCGCGAGGGCGGAGAGTGGGGCTGGCGGGCGCTAGGATTCCCGGGCACTCGGCGGCCCGGGAACGGGCAAGCGCTCGCACACGCAGGCCGAGCCGGGTCCACAGAATAGCCTGCAGGGAGGGGAAACCTAGGGCTGGCCTTGTTTTAAACCGTGGGGCCCTCTGCCTCCTGCACTCCCCGCACTAGTCCCGTCCCCTTTCGTACATTACCTGGCATTCAGCTCCGCGAGTACCGCACGGAGATCAACGGTGCTAAAGCGAGTCTTCATGGCGAGGTTAGCGGGTCGCTACCGCAGCTTTCACCCCCGCCGGCCCGGCCCGACGCCGCTCCTCTTCTACGCAGGCGCGCTTAGCGGAGCTCTACGGCCGCGCAGGAGACCCAATATTACTTAAACGCGTTTCTGTCGCTTTCCGGAAGAATTCGTTTATCAAGTTCCCGTCGACTTGCTTTGTGTGTGTACCAGAACAATTTTATTTCGCACCAGGAAGAGATACCAACTGTTCTATTAAAACTGCATTCCTTCCTGGAAGGCTTACGGATTAATCCGGTTACCTTGCCCCTTGTTTTCGGAATGCAAACCAGCCTCCATAGTGACCCCTGCTGGTAGCAACAATTTATGAGGGAGGAATTCTGATTTCCCCAGAGGAGCCTTAGGGTTCTGTCTCCTTTACTTTAGGTTTCTTGTATGTGCAGAAATGTAACAAGTCAAATTGTTTCATTGGCCCTATAATTATCCTCAACGATCAAGGCAAACCAGCCCGCAAGAAGGAGTTCCAATTTTGATGGGCCCTGCTCTCCAAGATAGAGTAACCCTGGTCTCATGGGGAGTTCCCTATGATCAGTTGACGGAGGACGAACACTGATTGATGTATGGATAGTTCTATATGATATGTGGTTTATCACCTGAAAATGAACAGCTGTAGTACTACTGCCTCTTTCTGGGACATTCCTGAAAGACTGTGGTGAAGAGAAATATCCTCCCAGTGGGCAGAATTTCCAGCAGTACACCTGGCTGTTCATTTTTCTTGGAAGGAGAAATGTGATTACCAGTATATACCAATTCATGGCCTTTGACAGGGTGGCCAGGGACTTTGAAGGAACATGATTTGAAATTTAGTGATGATGAAGTTTGGAGGAACATGTATGTGGATAGACCTCTCTGAATGGGTTAAAAAAAAGTGAATATATTTGCATTTCATGTGAATACCAAATAGAGGAGGATTTTAATAATCAAGTTGATAGGATGACAAACCTGTTCTGTGGATACCAGCCAGCCTCCTTCCTCAGCTACCTTGGTTATCATTCAATGAGACCGTGAATATAGTGACCATAGTGGCAAGATGAAAGTTATGCATGGGCTCAGCAAAATGGACTCCCGTTCACCAACGCAAACCTGAGAGCAGCCGGACTGAGTGTCCAAACTGCCAACAGCAGAGACCAGCGCCAGTCTATGGCACATTCCCCCAGGGTGATCAGCCAGCTACCTGGTAGCAGATTGATTACACAGGACCACTTCCATCATGGAAGGGACAGGGTTTTGTTCTTACTGGAATAGACATTTACTCTATTAGAAGCAGATTAGCTTTCCCTGCTGAAACTACCAACCATAGACTTACAGAATGCCTTTTTCATCATCCTGGAATACCACGCAGCATTACTTCTGACCAAGAAACTCACTTCACAGCTAATAAAGTGCAACAATAAGCATAGGATAATGGAATTCACTGTTTTTTTTTTTGTTGTTGTTGTTGTTTGTTTTTTACCATTTCTCTATCCCGAAGCAGCTATTTTTATATAGTATTGAAATAGTTTTTTAAAGACTCAGTTACAGCACCAGGTAGGTGGCAATACTTCCCAGCACTGAAGTAAAGGTCTCTCCAGGAGGCTGTATGTGCTCTGACTCAGCATCCACTATATGCTACCTTTTCTCCCATAACCAGTATTATTGAGTCCAGAAATCATTAATATGGATGAAAATGAGAGTGACCACTTACTATTACCCTTCGTGACTCACTAGCAAAAAATTTTTCTCTCTGTGTCTCCCAGTCTTATAATCTGCTGGCCTAGAAGTCTTAGTTATAAAGGAAGGACACTAGGGGACACAATTCAACTGAACTCGAAGTTTAGACCGCTGCGTAGTCACTCTGGGCTTCTCATGACTATGAATTAACAGGCAAAAAAGGCAGTTAGTATGAGGGGATTGGTCCTTATTAACAAGAAGAAATTTGCTACTCCACAGTGGAGGTAAGAAAGAGCATATCTAGAATTATAGTAAATCTCTTAGGGCATTTCTTAGCATTACCACACCCTAAGATTAAAGTCAATTAAAAACTAGAGCTCCATCCAGACAGAAATACTGTACTAATGGCTCAGATCATTCAGCAATGAAGGTTTGGATAACTCCACTAGTTAAAGAAACTTGAGTAGCTGAAGTGTTTCCTGAAGGCAAAGGGAATATGGAATGGCTTGTGGAGGAAGGTAGTTATAACTATCAGCTACAACCACATGACCAACTACAGAAACAGGGACTGTATTTTGCCAGTGTGGCTCAGTGGTTGAGTGTCAACTTATGAACCAGGAGGTCATGGTTCAATTCCTGGTCAGGGCACATGCCCAAGTGCAGGAGGCAGCTGATCAATGATTCGCTCTCATCATGGATGTCTCTCTCTCTCTCTCTCTCTCTCTCTCTCTTTTCCTCTCTGAAATCTATAAAATATTTTTAAAAAAACAAGACTGTAATTGTCATGAGTACTTATTTTTTTCTATGAATACATTTATATGTATAGTTGTGTGTATATTTTGATATGTATATACCAAGCAAATATCTTTTTAAAAAATATATTTTATTGATTTTTCACAGAGAGGGAGGGAGAAGGATAGAGAGTTAGAAACATTGATGAGAGAGAGACATCGATCAGCCGCCTTCTGCACACCCCCAACTGGGGATGTGCCCGCAACCAGGGTCAAACCTGGGACCTTTCAGTCCGCAGACCGACGTTCTATCCACTGAGCCAAACCTGTTTTGGCCCAAGCAAATATCTTTGTTTTCTTCTCTCTTTTATCCACTTATCATGTAACATAAGATGTAACAACTTTCTGTCATAGTATTTAAGTGTGTTCACTTTACATCACTTTAAGTTATGGGATATCAAGAAGAGTAAACATCACCAAAGAACTTTGCATCCTCTTCTAGGGAAAGGCATTTTTGGTTGTACGCAGGATAGTTGTTCCATGTTAGGCAAAAGTATGACCTGGTTGTTATGGTCCTAATTTGGAAATTAAGTGTAGTTTAAGAAGATGCACATGAGTGTCTAGTTGAGATGTGGTGAACTTATCATGGTTAATTTTATTTGTCAATGTGACTGAGTCACAATCCCTAGCTATATGGTCAAACATTATTTTTATTGTTTGTTGTAGTTGTTGTTTTACTGTATATTGAACTAAATACTTTAGATTGTTTTCTAAACTAGTATTTTCCATTTTTTATTGTGGTAAAATACACATTATCTAAAATGTACCATCTTAATTTTAAAGTGTACTGCGTGTAATGTTGTACAACCAAGACCATCATCCATCTCCATAGCTATTTTTATCTCGCACACCTGAAACTCTATACCCATTAAACAATAATTCCAACTTTCCCTCTCCCAGCTCCTAGTAACCTCCAATCCACTGTCTGTCTCTATGATTTTGACTGTTCTGAGTACCTCCTATAAGTAGCATTATACAGAATTTGTCTTTTTGTGGTGGATTTATTTCACTTAACATAACGTCCTCGAGGCTCATCCATGTTCTAGCATATGTCAGAATTTTCTTCTTTTTAAAAAATTTTGTATTGTTTAAAGTATTACATATGTTAGTAATATATTCCCATTTTTTCCCACATTGACCTTCCACCAGCCTCCCCTGACCCAAGTCACATGCCCTCATCCCATCTACCCAGTGTTTTATGTCCATTGGTGTGTCCAAATATTCTCTCCCACACTTACAGCTTTCTTATTGTTTTGTTGGTTTCTTTTGCTGTGCAAAAGCTCTTTATTTTTATGTAGTCCCATTTGTTTATTTTCTCTTTAGCTTCCATTGCTGTAGGCGCAGTATCGGTGAAGAAGTTCCTTTGGCATATGTCTGAGATTTTGCTGCCTGTGGGTTCCTCTAGTATTTTTATGGTTTCCCATCTTGTGTTTAAATTCTGTATCCATTTTGAGTTTATTTTTGTGTATGGTGTACATTGGTGGTCTAGTTTTATTTTTTTGCATATATATGGCCAATTTTCCCAACACCATTTATTGAAAAGACTGTCTTGACTCCATTGAATGTTCATGCCTCCTTTGTCAAATATTAATTGAGCATAGTAGTTTGGGTTGATTTCTGGACTTTCTATTCTATTCCATTGGTCTATATGTCAGTTCTTATGCCAATACCAGAGTGTTTTGAGAACAGTGGCTTTGTAATACAGCTTGAAATCTTGTATTGAGATCCCACCTATTTTATTCTTCTTTCTCAAGATTGCTGTGGCTATTCGGGGTCGTTTTTTAATTCCAGATGAATTTTTGGAGAGTTCTTTTTAGGTCTAAGAAGTAAGCCATTGGTATTTTAATGGGGAGTGCATTGAATCAATAGATTGCTTTGGGTAGTATGGACATTTTAATAATGTTGCCAAATTCATTTATTAAGTCTATCAGTTTTTGGATGAAGTCTTTGGGCTTTTTTATGTACACTATTATGTCATCTGAAAATAAGGACAATTTTACTTCTTCTTTTCCAATTTGGATGCCTTTTATTTCTTCTTCTTGTCTAATGGGAAGGGCTAATATTTCCAGTATTATGTGAAACAGGAGTGATGAGAGTGGGCATCCCTGTCTTGTTTCTGTTATTAGGGGAAATGGTTTCAGTTTTTGCCCATTGAGTAATGTGTTAGCGATGGGTTTATCATATATGGCTTTTATCATATATCCTTCTATTCCCACCTTGCTCAGAGTTTTTATCAAGAAAGGATGTTGGATTTTGTCAAATGCTTTTTCTGCATCAATTGATATGACTGTGTGATTTTTATCTCTCAATTTGTTTATGTGCTATATAACATTTATTGATTTGCGGATATTGTATCATCCTTGCGTACCTGGGATAAATCCTATTTGGTCATGGTGTTTGATCTTTCTGATGTACACTGGATCCGATTTGCTGGAATTTTGTTGAGGATTTTGGCATCTATGTTCATGAGGGTTAGTGGCCCTGTAATTCTCTTTCATTGTGTTGTCTTTATCTGGTTTTGGTATTAGGGTGATGCTGGCTTCATAGAATGAGCTTGGAAGTGTTCCTTCCTTTTGAATGTTTTTGAATAGTCTGAGGAGGATGGGTTTTAGTTCTTCCTTAAATGTTTGGTAAAACTCCCCTGTGTAGCCATCTGGCCCTAGGCTTTTTTTTTTAATTAAATCTTTATTATTCAGATTATTACATTTGTTTCTCTTTTTTCCCCTCCCTAGCACCTCTCCACCCAGCTCCCACTCCTTCCTCTGCCCTTAGCTCCCTCCCATTGATCTCATCCATAGGTGTATGATTTTTGTCCAGTCTCTCCCTGTACACCCTTCACCCCTTTCCCCCTGAGAATTATCAGTCCACTCCCTTTCTGTGCTCCTGATTCTATTATATTCACCAGTTTATTCTGTTGATCAAATTTTTAATTCACTTAATTTTTAGATTCACTTGTTGATAGATATGTATTTGTTGTTCATATTTTTTTGGCTTTTACCTTTTTCTTCTTCCTCTTCTAAAAGAGTACCTTTCAGCATTTCATATAATACTGGTTTGGAGTTGATGAACTCCTTTAGCTTTTTCTTCTCTGTGAAGCTATTTATCTGCCCTTCAATTCTGAATGATAGCTTTGCTGGATAGATTATTCTTGGTTGTAAGTTCTTGCTATTCATCACGTTGAATATTTCTTGCCACTCCCGTCTGGCCTGCATCGTTTCTGTTGAGAAATCAGCTGACAGTCGTATGGGTGCTCCCTTGTAGGTAATAAACTGTTTTTCTCTTGCTGCTTTTAATATTCTCTCTTTGTCTTTTGCTCTTGGTATTTTAATTATGATGTGTCTTGGTGTAGTCCTCTTTGGATTCCTTTTATATGGGGTTCTGTGTGCTTCCTGGACTTGTAAGTCTATTTCTTTTACCAGATGTGGGAAGTTTTCAGTCATTATTTCTTTAAATAGGTTTAGAGTATCTTGCTCTCTCTTCTTCTAGCACCCCTACAATTCTGATGTTGGTTTGCTTGAAACTGTCCCAGAGTCTCCTTACATTATGTTCACATTTTTGGATTCTTTTCTCTTCTTGCTTTTCCAGTTGAATGTTGTCTGCTTCTTTATATTTCAAATTTTTTACTTGATTCTTGCCTTTCTCTAGTCTGCTGTTAGGACTCTGTATAATATTTTTTATTTCAGTCAGTGTATGTTTAATTTCTATTTGATCCTTTATCATCTTTAGTTGGACCTTTTTCCATCTCTAGTTGGCTCTTTTTCATCTCCTCTTGGCTCTCGCTAAATTTATCCATCTTTTCTAGCATATTCTTGAAAAACCTTATAAGCGTGGTTTTGAACTCTATATCCAGTCATTTTTTTTCCTCCATTTTTTTTGTTTGTGATCCCTTCCCTTGTCTGGGCATTTTCACTATGCCGGGGAAACTTCTGTTGGATTCAGCCTTATGATACCAGACGCAAAACCTAAGAAGCCTCTGTTGAGCTTGGGATGGAGTCTCAGGGCTTAAGGGACCACCTTGCCTTCCAGTCGGCCCCGCCCTCCACGGCCCCTGAGTCTCACGTGGCTGGGTAATCGCTGGAGCGGTCCTTGTGCGCACGCACCCGCAGTGCCTCTAACCGCTGCCTTTCCAGTTCCCCTGCGCACCAGGACCACACGAGTCTAGGTCCCCAGGGTTTCGCCCGAAACAGGGGCCCAGTGGACTCAGAGGTGGCACAGTTCGGAGGGTCTGTCTCTCGCCCACTCGCGAAAGCCAGTGGCATAATCAGCAATCTGTCCTCTGCGCAGCACCGTGCGCGTGCGAGACCGGACCTGATCTTCTGTGACTCCCCTAAATTTCCGTGCACCTCTCCCTTTTCACAGTCCAAATTCCCCTGTATGAGTTTCGGCTGGATCTGGGGTTTAGTGTCGTAGGATAAGGGGTTCAATACCTTTGAGAGTCTCCGTTTCCCTCCCGCCAGAGAAAGCCAGCCAGGTACTCCGGCACCCGCTCTCTCAGCGCACGCGTCTCCGTACCTTGGCTTTTTGCAGCTCCTCTGGGTTTCTGTGAGCCCCTCTCTTTCCTTCTAGCTGTAGAACTTACACTCGGCCAGCTTTCCTGTGGTTCTGGATGATGTCCGTTCTGTCTTTTAGTTGTAGTTTTGAAATTGTTGTGCGAGGCAGCAGTGTAGGTGTTTACCTATGCCGCCATCTTGGATTCTCCCCTAGGCTTTTTTTTTTTGTTGTTTGTTTGCTGGAAGCATTTTGATGACTGCTTCAGTTTCTACCATAGTTATTGGCCTATTGAGATGTTTAGATTCTTTCTGATTGAGTTTTGGAAATTATATTATTCTAGGAATATGTCCATTTCCTCCTGGTTGTCTAGTTTGTTGGAATAGAGTTGTTCATAATATTTTTAAACAATCCTTTGTATTTTGGTGGGGTCTATTGTTATTTCACCTCTTTCATTTCTGATGTTGTTTATTTGGGTCATCTCTCTTTGCTTTTTGGTGAGCCTCCCTAGAGGTTCATCAATCTTATTTATCCCTTCAAAGTACCAGCTCTTTTTTTTTTTGTCTCAATGTCATTTATCTCCACTCTGTTCTTTATTATTTTCTGATCTTTAAATACTATGACAGATGTGGCCTTCCATCTCTCTTGTTATGTCCTTTGAAATCTAATTTGTCAGATATAAGTATTGCTACCCCAGCTTTGTTTTCATTTCCATTCACCTGAAAAACCTTTTCCATCCCTTCACCCTCAGTCTGTGGGAAAATAAGTTCTATACAAAGTACAAGTATGTTAAAGAAGATAGTTTCTGACCTCATAGAGTTTTTCAGGTACAGAATAATCTTGACCCTTGTCATGTATTTGCTTTCTTAGATAGTTCTTTCATAAAGATGGAATTATTATCACAGACTAACAAGAACTGACAACTTAAAATTTTTTCTTCTTTTATACATCATTCTCCTGTTTCTTTTAAAATGAGATAGGGGCAAAATACTTGCTCAATATTGCTCAGAGGGAGGCTTGAAGCTTCCCTCTCAGCAACGCTGGGTTCACAAACAGCCCAGAGCAGGTTCTCCAAGCTCCACGCTTCAATTCGATCTTTTACATTCGCTGTTGGCAAGCAGAGACGATAATGATGCATTTTCCCATACTAGCCCCTCACCTGTGCTATCTCAAGGGCTTCTGGGCTCCCTTTGAGATGCTTTTATCCTCCTACAATGGGGGAGTCGAGGGAGCCCCGGTCCGAGGTTCAACATCATCGTAAACAAGCAGAACTGAAGGATTTGGGAGAAAGACTTGTTTAGCTAGTCAGACCTTGTCGTCTACAGCATTTAAAAGTAAAAACATTGGTAGGCTAGTGATGAAAGAAGGTGACATACTATGGCAGGAGGTGGGTATGGCAAGTCCGGTCAAGTAGAGGGGCAGCAAACTGGACTGCTGTTGGAAGAATTGGGGGAATTTTAGAGTCTGAGGCATTTTTGCATTGTTATCTTTCTGCATTTTTTCCTACGGGTTGTGTGTACACGAGCAACCCCTATTGGCTCCGAGAGTGATAGCAGCTTTTCGCAAAGACGTTTAGACAGTGCTCCAGTAGGGGTTAGAGATGAGGTGGCTGGAAGTCCCCGTGTATTCCGATACCTCATGATATGAGGCAAAGGAATGTTGGGAACAGAGCCAGTACTGAAGACTAGTAAACTCCTGCATCCGTAAGACTATGGCTCTGGAAAGGGTCACATTGGGTTTATTTGGGAAATACAGAAAACATTGTACATATACGATACAGATATTATCTCTTAAAGCAGGGAAGGGCAAAAGAGACAGGGTCTCGCTATGTTGCCCAGGCTGGAGTGCAGTGGCTATTCACGGGCGCGATCCCACTACTGATCAGCACGGGAGCTTTGACCTGCTCCGTTTCCGACCTGGGCCGGTTCACCCCTCCTTAGGCAACCTGGTGGCCCCCCGCTCCCGGGAGGTCACCATATTGATGCCGAACTTAGTGCGGACACCCGATCGGCATAGCACACTACAGCCCAGAACTCCTGGGCTCAAGCGATCCTCCAGCCTCAGCCTCCCGAGTAGCTGGGACTACAGGCGCGCGCCACCGCGCCCGGCGCTAGTCAGCGGCGCTACACGGCTTTAGAGGCAGAGCGCCGGTGACGTCATCAGGGGCGGAGTGAGGCCCTGCAAGTTACCAGGAATAAACATGCTTCGCAGGAAGTAGTCTAGAGGCTGCGTCCGTGTTACGTCATCGGCAGCTAGGCGGAACGCAACTTTCAGTCTCCACGTTATGTTCTGAACTCTGTTCTTGTAGACCAGAAATGGGTCAGTGTGCAGTTAATGCGGGTATTGAGTGTTGGCAGACTTACCAGCGCACAAAAGGAAGCGCAATAACCTGGTCCCTCAGCATTGTCTTTATAAATACGTGCTGCGTCTTTTGGGGGTGCTTTATTTACGAGGGAACCATCTGTCCCTAAATCTCTCATTGTCCCTAGCAAGCATTTAGGAGGTGCCTTCGCTGTATGAAGCAGTATAACCCATGGTATTGGAGGTCGGGGATCTTAAGGGCGAGGTCTTGATTAACAAGACTTGCCTTCAGCCCTAGCGGGTTTGGTACAGTGGATAAGAGCATTGGCTGAGGGTTTCAGGTTCGATTCAGGTCAAGGAAATGTACCTCGGTTGTAGGTACGTGATGAGATCCAGGTCTGGAGAGGGATGCGACCAATCTGAAGTGTCTTTCTCACATCAATGTTTCTATATTTCCCTCTCCCTTCCTTTTTAAAGACCAATGAAAAAAAATATCCTTGGGTGAGGATTAACAAACAAAAAACTATACTTATTGGAAGGTGAACATGGTGATGGTGCATGTGGATATAGGTTAAATAGCCATCTCAGACGGTGATTAAAGAAAGTTGAATTTATTTAGGGAAAGGGGATGGAGGATGGGATATCCAAAAGAAAGGGCTGCACAGCACTGAGCCAAGGGGACATTGGATCCATGATGGCAGCACCCAGGAGCTGGAGTTCCATTCTTATATGCAGTCACTAGCCGGCAGCTTGTTGTCTATGGGTTTGGGGGCTGAGCTGGTGGGATTGGAATTCAGATTAAATGCAGATGCCTTCAGGACACTTTCCCCGCCTTGTATGGTCTGACTCCTGGTGTCCAGCAAGTTTTTCCTGGTCTTTTGTTTTCCTGTGTGAGGGAGCTTACAAATGGACGTTAAGTCCTAACACTTATCTCCATTACATGCTCTGCCAGTTTTTTCCCCATTGCCAGGTGCCTGGAACGTTCTGTCCTGGTGACCTGTAACTGGCCCATCGTCCTAGCTCTGCTCATGTCTAACTGCCTATCACATAAGTAAAACTGATCATCTTCTGAACAATTCCTCCAAGTTTGCCCAACTTCCTGTATTTTCACTCTTTAACTATATATTTAGTTGGTTACTTCACAACCTTGACCACTGTGTAATTCAGCCAAATATTTATTTCTTGCCTATCCAAAGGCAGGCAGTGTGCTAGGTGATAAAGATATGTCAATGAAGAAGAGACTGAGGGAGAGAAAAACAAAAACACAGAGAAAAATGTATAATTACAATCTGTGATAAGTGTCATAGATGAAACAAAGTGCCAGGACAAAAAATGATGATGGCAAGGGATGGGGGAGGAGACCACATTTAGATAAGAAGTCCTTGAGGAGGTGTCATTTAAACTGGGACTCAAGAATGAGGCATCTGTTAGGATACTTTGGTTGCAAGCAATAAGGACTATCTATGAATTGAATTTTAAGAAGAAATTAAACTAGAAGCAAGTCATGGAGGCAGGCATGTCCCAGGCTAGAATCTTCCCTGAAAAAAAAAAGTCAATCTTTACCTTAATTGAGTCTATCTATTTTTTTTTTTTTTTAGCATATCTTTGGAATGCCAACATAACTTCCCTTTTTCCAGACCACCTCACCTGGGCAGGAGACCATAAATCCTCATTGTTATTGTTATTGTGTTAGTTGTTGACTGTTAACTATCCAGTATCCACCTATGTAACCATCATTTTAGTTTTTATCCAATCCCGGAGGGTTCATTCCCCATGCCCCTTGCTTTCTCCTGTCTCCCTAATCTATTACCAATGGATTTCATGTAACCAAATACATCTCCTCTTTTGATTGTAATGCATAAAAATAAGGTGCAAACTGCCATTCTCAGGAACATTATCCCAATTCATTGAGACTTTACTTCCTGGCTACCGACAGTTTGGTTCAAATAAACTCACAAAAATTCTTTGCAGGTTTGAATGTTTCTTACATTGATAATAGTCACATCATTATAGATCTTTAGATCTTATTCATCTTATAACTGAAAATTTGTACCTTTTTAATCAATCTTTCCATATTTCCTCAGCCCCCAGCCCCTGGCAATCAAAGATGTACAAGGATCCCTTTTTCTCCACATCCTAGTTAACATTTATTATCTAGGTTACTTTTTCAAAAAACGTTTTCTTAAAAACATGTTTTATTGATTTTTAAAAATCCTCACCTGAAGATATTTTTCCCATTGATTTTTAGAGAGAGTGGAAGGGAGAGGGAGAGACAGAGAGAAACACCAGTTTGAGAGAGACACATCAATTGATTGCCTCTGGAATTCCTCAGACCACACCAGGAGCCTGCAATCCAGGTACGTGCCTTTGACCAGAATCGAACCAAGGACCTTTTAGTCTGCAGGCCGATGCTCTATCCACTGAGCCAAACCAGTTTCAGCTCACAGGTTCGTTTTGAGAATAAAAGTGTAAATGAGAAAACAATTTGCTTGACATGATACAAATAGTCTAATATAGAGGATGATGTCTATTCACCTTGGAGTCTGCAGAAAGTTAATTTATAAAAGAGGAATGACTGGAAAAGTGTCTGATCTTGTAAGGCCTTCCCCACGTGGAGGTGGGGGGAGGACAATATCTTCTGCTACACCTCTTTCCCTTACCATGAATCAGTAAAAGAATATTAGGGACTTTGGAGGTTCAACTGCCAATCTACTTTCACTTTTATTTTGAAGGGGAAATTTAAGTTTCTGTGTGTGTGATTTAGAAGACCTTTTATATTACTAGTTTAGATTGTGATGGCTGAATATATAACACAATGGGTGCTTTCTAATGCTTTATTAGTACATTATGTTATCACAATTCACATTTGTTTTGGATTTAATAAATCTTTATTGTTCGGAGTATTACAATTGTTCCTCTTTTTTTCCCGTCATAACTCCCCTCCACCCGGCTCCCACCCTCCTTCTTCCCTTACCTCTCCCCCCCATTGTCCTCATCTATAGGTGTATGATTTTTGTACAGTCTCTCCTTGCACCCCCCCTCACTCCTATCCCCCTGAAAATTGTCAGTACACTCCCTTTCTATCTATGCCCCTGATTCTATTATATTCACCCGATTGTTCTGTTCATCAGATTTTTTATTCACTTGAATTTTAGATTTACTTGTTGATAGATATGTATTTGTTGTTCATAATTTTTATCTTTACCCTTTTCTTCTTCTTCCTCTTCTTAAAGAATGCCTTTCAGTATTTCATATAATACTGGTTTGGAGTTAATGAACTCCTTTAGCTTTTTCTTATTTGTGAAGCTCTTTATCTGCCCTTCAATTCTGAATGATAGCTTTGCTGCGTAGAATAATCTTGGTTGTAGGTTCTTGCTACTCATCACTTTGAATATTTCTTGCCACTCTGACTGGCCTGTATAGTTTCTGTTGAGAAATCAGCTGATAATCATATGGGTGCTTCCTTGTAGGTAATTAACTGTTTTTCTTTTGCTGCTTTTAATATTCTCTCTTTGTCTTTTTGCTCTTGGCATTTTAATGATGATGTGTCTTGGTATGTTCCTCTTTGGATTCCTTTTGTTTGGGGTTGTGTACTTCCTGGACTTGTAAGTCTATTTCTTTCACCAGGTGGGGGAAGTTTTCAGACATTATTTCTTCTTTTTTTATTTTTTATTTTTTTAAATTAATTTTTTATACATATCTCCTCATTGCCCCCCCTCCCTCCCCAGGATACCCCAAACTCCCAGTGTCAATGTTCATTGGTTATGCTTATATGCATGCATACAAGTCCTTTGATTGATCTCTTATCTACCTCACCTAACCTTAATCTTCCTGCTGTAATGTCACAGTCTGTTTAATGCTTTACTGCCTCTGTGTCTATCCTTTTGTTCATCAGTTTATAATGTTCTTTATTATCCACAAATGAGTGAGATCATGTGATGCTTCTCCTTCATTGACTGGCTTATTTCACTAAGCATAAGGCTCTCCAGTTCCAACCAGATTGCTGCAAATGATAAGAATTTCTTCTTTTTAATGGCAGCATAGAATTCGATTGTGTAGATGTACCACAGTTTTCTGATCCATTCATCTGCTGACGGGCACCTAGGCTGTTTCCAAATTGTAGCTATTGTAAATTGTGCTGCTATGAACATAGGGGTGCATAAATCCTTTCTGATTGGT
This sequence comes from Lasiurus cinereus, assembly GCA_011751065.1. Classification (NCBI taxonomy): domain Eukaryota; kingdom Metazoa; phylum Chordata; class Mammalia; order Chiroptera; family Vespertilionidae; genus Lasiurus; species Lasiurus cinereus. The sequence continues at coordinate 30,919,899 of JAAGEH010000032.1, forward strand.
GTTTGTGATTTCTTAGGATAAATTCCTAAGAGTAGGATTACAGGGTCAAATGGAAGATCCATTTTTAGTTTTTTGAGGAAACTCCATACTGTTCTCCACAGTGGCTGCACCAGTCTGCATTCCCACCAACAGTGCACAAGGGTTCCTTTTTGTCCACATCCTTGCCAACACTTGTCGTTTGTTGATTTGTTGATGATTGCCATTCTGACCGGTGTAAGATGGTATCGCATTGTCGTTTTGATTTGCATCTCTCAGATGATTAGTGACTTTGAACATGTTTTCATGTGTCTCTTGGCCTTCCTTCTCTCGTCTTTTGAAAAGGTTCTATTTAGGTCCATTGCCCATTTTTTTTATTGGATCCTTTATCTCCCTTTTATTAAGTTATAGATGTTGGAGATTAAACCTTTATCAGTGATAACATTTGCAAATATGTTCTCCCATACAGTGGTCTTTCTTGTTGTTTTGTTGATGGTTTCTTTTGCTGTGCAAAACCTTTTTATTTTGATGTAGTTCCATTTGTTTATTTTTTTCTTTAGCTTCAATTGCCTTTGGAGCAGTATCAGTGAAGAAGTTCTTTTGGCATATGTCTGAGATTGTGCTGCCTGTGGATTCCTCTAGTATTTTTATGGTTTCCCTTCTAATGTTTAAGTCCTGTATCCATTTTGAGTTTATTTTTGTATTTGGTGTAAGTTGGTGGTCCAGTTTCATTCTTTTGCATGTATCCGTCCAATTTTCCCAACACCATTTATTGAAGAGGCTATCTTGGATCCTTTGTCAAATATTAGTTGAGCATAGTGGTTTGGGTGGATATCTGGGTTCTCTATTCTATTTCATTGGTCTATATGTCTGTTCTTGAGCTAGTACCAGGCTGTTTTGAGAACAGTTGCTTTGTAATATAGCTTGAAATCTGGTATTGAGATCCCACCTACTTTATTCTTCTTTCTCACAATTGCTGGGGCTATTCGTGGTCTTTTTTTGTTCCAGATGAATCTATGAAGAATTCTTTCTAGGTCTTTGAAATATGTCATTGGTATTTTAATGGGTAGTGCATTGAATCTATAGATTGCTTTGGGTAGTATAGACATTTTAATGATGTTGATTCTCCCAATCCATGAGCATGGTATGCTCTTCCATCTGTTAACATCTTCCTCTATCTCTTTTTTCAGTGTCCTGTAGTTTTCTACATATAGGTCTTTTACCTCTTTAGTTAGGTTTATTCGTAGGTATCTTAATTTTTTTGGCGTGATGGTAAATGGGATTGCTTTTTTAGTCTCTCTTTCTGTAATTTCACTATTAGTGTATAGAAATGCCACAGATTTTTGTGGCATTATATTTGTATCCTGCTACATTGCCGAATTCATTAATTAAGTCAATTAGTTTTGGAATGGAGTCCTTTGGGTTTTTTATGTACAGTATCATGTCATCTGCAAATAAGGACAGCTTTACTTCTTCTTTTCCAAGTTGGATGCCTTTTATTTCTTCTTGTTGTCTAATTGCAATGGCTAATACTTCCAGTACTATGTCGAACAGGAGAGGTGAGAGTGGGCATCCCTGTCTTGTTCCTGTTCTTAGTGGAAATGGTTTTAGTTTTTGCCCATTGAGTATGATGTTAGCTGTGGGTTTATCATATGTGGCTTTTATGATGTTGAGGTATGATCCTTTTATTCCCACTTTGCTGAGAGTTTTTATCAAGAAAGGGTGTTGGATTTTGTCAAATGCTTTTTCTGCATCAATTGATATGACTGTGTGATTTTTATCTCTCAATTTGTTTATGTGATATATCACGTTTATTGATTTGTGGATATTGTACCATCCCTGCATTCCTGGGATGAATCCTACTTGGTCATGGTGAATGATATTTCTGATGTACTGCTGGATCCGATTTGCTAGAATTTTGTTGAGGATTTTGGCATCTATGTTCATGAGAGATATTGGCTTATAATTCTCTTTCATTGTGTTGTCTTTATCTGGTTTTGGTATTAGGGTGATGCTGGCTTCATAGTAGGTGTTTGGAAGTGTTCCTTCTTCTTGAATGTTTTTGAATAGTCTGATTAGGATAGGTTTTAATTCTTCCTTGAATGTTTGGTAAAACTCTCCTGTGTAGCCATCTGGTCCCGGGCTTTTATTTTCTAGAAGCTTTTTGACGACTGCTTCAATTTCTTCCGTAGTTATTGGACTATTGAGATGTTTAGATTCCTCCTCGTTGAGTTTTGGAAGGTTATGTTTTTCTAGGAAAATGTCCATTTCTTGTAGGTTGTCCAATTTGTTGGAATAGAGTTGTTCATAGTATTTTTTAACAATCCTTTGTATTTCTGCAGGGTCTGTTGTTATTTCTCCTCTTTCATTTCTGATTTTGTTTACTTGGGTCTTCTCTCTTTGCTTCTTGGTGAGCCTGGCTAGGGGTCCATCAATCTTGTGTATCCTTTCAAAGAACCAACTTTTGGTTTTGTTGATCTTTTGAATTGTTTCTTTGGTCTCCAAGTTGTTTATCTCAGCTCTGATCTTCATTATTTCCCTCCTTCTGTGTACACTGGGCTTTTCTTGTTGCTCTCGTTCTAGCTCTTTGAGTTGTAGGGTTAGGTAATTTATAACCATTGTTTCCTGTTTTTTGCAGTAGGCTTGTAGGGCTATGAACTTCCCTCTCAAGACTGCTTTCACTGTGTCCCATAAATTTTATATTGTTGTGTTGTCATTGTCATTTTTGCCATGATGTTTTTTATTTCTTCCTTGATCTCTCTGGTTACCCAGGCGTTGTTTAATAGCATGCTGTTCAGTCTCCATGTGTTTGATTTCTTTCTATTGTTTTTATTACAGTTGATTTCCAGTTTTATGCCACTGTGGTCTGAGAAAATGCTTGATATGATTTCTATCTTCTTGAATTTGAAGAGATTTTTCTTATGACCCAACATATGATCTATCTTTGAAAATGACCCATGTGCACTGGAGAAGAATGTATATTCTGTGGCTTTGGGGTGAAATGTTCTGAAGATGTCAATTAATTCCATCTGGTCTAGTGAGTCATTTAGGATTGATGTTTCTTTGCTGATTTTTTGGTTAGAGGATTTGTCCAGTGGTGACAGTGGGGTAGTAAAGCCTCCTACTATGATTGTATTGCTGTCAATCTCTCCCTTAATACCCTCCAGGAGTTTTTTTTAATGTATTTAGGTGCTCCTATATTGGGTGCATGTATGTTTACCAGTTATTTCTTCTTGTTGGGTTGTTCCCTTTAGTATTATGAAGTGTCCTTCTTTATCTCTTGTTATGTCCTTCACTTTGAGATCTAATTTGTCAGATATAAGTATTGCAACCCCAGCTTTTTTTTTTCATTCCCATTTGCCTGAAATACCATCTTCCATCCCTTCACCCTCAATCTGTGTGCATCCCTTTTCTGAGGTGGGTTTCTTGTAGACAGCAGATATGTGGATCGTGTTTTCTTATCCAATCGATTACCCTATTTCTCTTGATTGGAGCATTTAATCCATTTACATTTAAAGTTATTATTGATAGGTATTTATCTGTAGCCATTTTTAGTCTTAACCCAGAGTTCCTTCTTTGCTTCCTATTTCTTTTTATTACAGCAGACCCTTTAACATTTCTTGCATTATCTGCCCTTCAATTCTGAATGATAGCTTTGCTGGATAGAGTATTCTTGGTTGTAGGTTCTTGCTATTCATCCCTTAGTCCTTTTTTTGTCTGTGAAGCTTCTGATTTCACCTTCAATTTTGATAGAAAGCCTTGCAGGGTACAGTATTTTTGGATTCAGACCCTTTCTTTGCATGACTTTGTATATTTCATTCCATTCCCTTCTGGCCTGATGAGTTTCTGTTGAAAAATCAGTAGCTAGTCTTATGGGGGTTCCTTTGTAGGTAACTTTCTGTTTCTCTTTGGCTGCTTTGAAGATTCTTACTTTGTTGTTGGTGTTTGCCAATTTAATTATAATGTGCCTTGGTGTCGGTTTTGTGGGGTTCATTTGCTTGGGACTCTGAGCTTCTTGGATTTGTGTGGGTTTTTTCTTTCCTATATTGGGGAAATTTTCTGTCATTATTTCTTCAAACAGGTTCTCTAATCCTTGTTCAGTTTCCACTCTTTCTGGAACCTCAATTATGCGGATGTTGTTTTGTTTCATGTTATCCCAAAGTTCCCTTAGGCTCTCCTCTTGCTTTTTATTTTATTTTTCTAGAAGCTGCTGTACTTGCATATTTTTTCCTACCGTGTCTCCTTCTTCTTCTTTTTTTTTACAATTATAAACATATATTCACCACTCTGTACTCACAAGTGTAAACATTTTGACCAGTTACTTCTCTTTCTTGTTTTTTTTTTTTAATAATAAAGCATTACAGAAATAGTTGAATCCTTTTTAACTGACACACCTAGTTTAATTCCCCTCCCCCTGCTAGTACAGTTTTCAAGTTCATAAGTTCTCCATGCCTCAGATTTATTTATTTATGTATTTATTTTCAATTAAATCTTTATTATTCAGATTATTACACTTGTTTCTCTTTTTTCCCCTCCATAGTTCCCCTCCACCCAGCTCCCACCCTTCTCACTAACCTTACCTCCCTCCCGTTGACCTCATCCATAGGTGTATGATTTTTGTCCAGTCTCTTCCTGTACACCCCTTGCCCCTTTCCTTCTGAGAATTATCAGTCCACTCCCTTTCTGTGCTCCTGATTCTATTATATTCACCAGTTTATCCTATTGATCAAATTTTTAATTCACTTAATTTCAGATTCACTTGTTGATAGATACGTATTTGTTGTTCATAATTTTTTATCTTTTACCTTTTTCTTCTTCCTCTTCTAAAAGTGCACCTTTCAGCATTTCATATAATACTGGTTTGGAGTTGATGAACTCCTTTAGCTTTTTCTTCTCTGTGAAGCTCTTTATCTGCCCTTTAGTTCTGAATGATAGCTTTGCTGGATAGAGTATTCTTGGTTGTAGGTTCTTGCTATTCATCCCATTGAATATTTCTTGCCACTCCCTGCATCGTATCTGTTGAGAAATCAGCTGACAGTTGTATGGGTGCTCCCTTGTAGGTAATGAACTGTTTTTCTCTTGCTGCTTTTAATATTCTTTCTCTGTCTTTTGATCTTGATATTTTAATTATGATGTGTCTTGCTGTAGTCCTCTTTGGATTCTTTTTATATGGGTTTCTGTGTGCTTCCTGGACTTGTAAGTCTATTTCTTTTATCAGATGTGGGAAGTTTTCAGTCATTATTTCTTTAAATAGGTTTTCAGTATCTTGTTGTCTCTCTTTTTCTAGCATCCCCACAATTCTGATGTTGGTACACTTGAAGCTGTCCCAGAGGATCCTTACATTATCTTCACATTTTTGGATTTTTTTTTCTTTTTGCTTTTCCAGTTGAGTGTTTTCTGCTTCTTTATATTTCAGATTTTTGACTTGATTCTTGCCTTCCTCTAGTCTGCTGTTAGGTCTCTGTATAATATTTTTTATTTCAGTCACTGAATGTTTAATTTCTAGTTGGTCCTTTTCCATCTCTAGTTTGTCCTTTTTCATCTCCAGTTGGTTCTTTTTCACCTCCTCTTGGGTCTCGCTAAGTTTAGCCAACTTTTCTAGGATATTCTTGAAAAACCTTATAAGCGTGGTTTTGAACTCTATATCCAGTCGTCTGTTTTTCTCCATCTCTTTTGTTTGTGATCCCTTCCCTTGTCTCGGCATTTTCACTATGCTGGGAGAACTTCTGTGTTGCATTCAGCCTTATGATACCAGACTTGCAAAACTGCAAAAGCCTCTCTGTTGAGCTTGGGATGGGTGGAGTCTCAGGGCTTAAGGGACCGCCTTGCCTTCCAGTCGGCCCCACCCTCCACAGCCCCCGAGTCTCACGTGACTGGGTAATCGCTGTGCGTGCGCTCTCTCTCTCTGTCTCTCTCTTTCTGTCTTGGTGCCTCTAGACTGCTGCCCCTCCTTTTGGGACCACAGGAGTCTGGGTCCCCAGGGTTTCACCCGAAACTGAGGTTCAGTGGAGTTAGAATTGACGCAGCTGGGAGGGTCTGTCTCCTGGTCACTTTTGAAAGCCAGCGGCACAATCAGCAGTCGGTCCTCTGCACGCAGTGCTGGGCATGCCACTAGACCTCTGATCCTCTGCGACTCCCCTAAATCTCCATGCACTTCTCCCTTTTCACAGTCCAAACTCCCCCCGTATGTGTTTAGGCTGGACCTGGGATTTAGTGTTGTAGCATAAGGGGTTCAATGCCTTTGGGAGTCTCTATCTCCCTTCAGCCAGAGAAAGCCAGCCAGGTACTCAGACACCCGCGCTCTCTACGAGTGTGGTCTCCGTACCTCAGCTTTTTGCAGCTCCTCTGGGTCTCTGTGAACCCCTCTCTTTCCTTCTAGTTGTAGAATTTCCACTCAGCTAGCTTTCCTGTGGTTCTGGATAATGTCCGTTCTGTCTTTTAGTTGTAGTTTTGAAATTGTTGTGCGAGGCAGCAGTGTAGCCTGAGTCATTTCTATATTTCTATATTCAATGTCACTAATTCTTACCTTTATCTGGTCTGCTCTGTTTCTTAAACTCTCTAATTCATTCTTCATCTCATTTATTGAGTTCATCAGCTCCAGAATTTTTGTTTGATTATTTTTACAGGTTTAATCTCTTTGGTAAAGTACTCCTTTTGTTCACTGATTTTATTTATTAGCTCATTGAGCTGATTTTCTGAGTTTTTCTGTATCTTGTTGAGTTTTTTAAAAATTGCAATCTTGAATTCTCTGTCATTTAAAAGTCTCCCATGCTTTTAAGTTTATTTTCTGGAGATTTTTCATTTTCTTTCTGAACTACTTTGTGACCTTAATTATTAATTATATTGTGTGACCTTGATTATTAATTATATTTATGTATTATTTCTCTGCTTGCTTGAGCGTTTGAGGAAATGAAATATATACTAGTATATTAGTATAGGTATTTAAATACTGTCTCAACTGTTTAGCAGTTGAGAAGTAGAGATATTTCTTTTGTTTTCCAGTAGGTGGTGCTACAGCTCAAGTTTTTGTTTTCCCTTACCTTCACTATTGGGACTTCAGGGATTTCTGTGGTGGTGTCACCTCAGTGATGGAAAATCTGTCTTCTCTGAGGAGGTGAGTGTCCTTTTTATGGTCCAGTTACCCTCATCTCAGGGCACCATGGTGGGGTGTGGTGGGCTATGGGTCTCTTGGGTTATGTGTTCCCAGTGCTGCTTTCCTGAAGCCAGAGGTTTCCAGCCACACTGGTCTAATAGTAGAGATTAGTGGCTAATAGTAGAGATTCAGTAAATCTGTTGATTGAAGGAATGTAGTGAAACCCTTTCACTACATACCGTCTATGGCTGTTTTCTTGCTAGTGGGTTTAATTTCAATGAGTACAGATCAGCTGGATTGGAAAGTCACTTCTGCCTTTTCTTGATCTGTTGAATTAGAACTGTAAATGCTGGGTGGGCCACAGGATGGTGGGCAGGCCAGAATCCAGCAGTGCTGATGGTGGCTTGTTGACCTCTGTCACTCTTTGCAGCGCTTCTTCACACCTAACCCTGGCTCAGCCTCAATATGTACCAGCCACTCAGGCTGACTTGCTGCTTCTGCCCCTCCGGTCTGCCCAGTGGGCATAGCATCCTGACCCTTCACAGTTTTATCTTATGGGCTGGGCCCTCAGGGAGTGCAGACTGCATTTGCCACATCTGTCTCTGTCATTCCTCCATCAGGCCTCTCTGCTGTCTCAGATTCCCCTTCGTTTATTGACTCAAATACTGACTGAACTCCTGATACTTAAATGCTGTCTTCTGGTCATTTGGGACATTGTGTTGACAGGACAAAGTCTCTGCTGCTGTGAGTCTGGTATTGTGGTGGAATATGAATGGAACTTCACAGCCTGAGCATAGTGCTCATGCCAGGTAGATGCTAGGGATTCAGGTTGCTTCTGTGTTTAATTCCATCATGCCTTCTTTGATGGTGAGGTTTTTAAAATAGTGTACTCACTTTGGAAAAGCAGTTGACTTAGCAACAACTATATACCCAAGAAAATTAAAAACATATGCCCATTCAAAAACTTATATGCAATGTTCATAGCAGCATTATTCATAACAGCCAAAAATAAGCCATTATTCAACTGCCATAAACTGGTGAATCAATCAAGATATTGTGGTATAAAAATATGAAATATTATTTAACCATTAAATGGAATGAAGTACTGATACACCACAAGTGAACCTTGAAAACAGTATTTTAAGTGAAAAAGCCAGACAGAAAAGGCCATCTGTTATATAATTACATTTATGTGAAACATCTAGAATAGGCAGACTCATAGAGATGGAAAGTAGTTTAGTGGTTGCCAGGGCTTGGGGGAGAGGAGGATGTAGAGTGACTACTAATGGATAAAGGTTTCTTTTTGGGATGATAAAGATGTTCTGGGATTAGATAGTGATGTTGGCTGTGCAACTTTATGACTGTACTAAAAAACCACTGACTACATACTTTAAAAGCGTCCATTTTATGGTATGTAAATCGTATCTCAAAAAGCCCATGGAAAGAATTATGGGTCTTTGAAACCTTTGATTGATATAAATACGCTCCTCCCATGCTCCATCACCCCTCCCAGACTAATTTCTCAATGAAGGCGGGAAAGCTTTAGGGGGCACTTAAAATGTGTGTGGATATTTCTGGTCACAATGTTGACCAGGGGTGCTACTCGCTTTGGGAGACCTGTGAGGAGCCAGGGATGCTAGACATTTTGCAATGTCTGGGGTCATTTCACAATGAAGGATTGTCTTGCATTCCACATGACCTTATAATATCTCTCAGGATATTGTTGATAATTATCTGAGCTAAAAACTGAACTCTGCTTTACATAATAAGCACCAGGTATATTTGCAAGGTTTTATTATACATGGAATTTCCCTGGAATACTACTACCATGTACATTGGGAAGATCACATAGCTTGTCCAGCTTGTCACTAGGCTATCCCTGAAAATAATTGTTCTGTGAAAATGCTCCTGGAAACATCTTTTTTTTCCATTGATTCATTTTCTTTCCATTATTTTTAAAGGAGAAACTTATATCATTATGTGTCAACCTCAATCCCATAACCAGTTTTCTAGACCTAACTAAAATACAGTAAAATGCTTATATGTGTAACACATGATCATGTTAGTTTGTAAGATGCTTAAAGCTTTGCTTCCTGATCACCCCATAATTCATGTGGACATTAACAACCAGTTGTTCTGTACCTAGGAATCTGGCCTCTCTCAGTGTCAGTGACAGCCAAGAGGCACCATCCACTTTGTCACTACTTTCATGTTTTTTTCCCCAAAACATCTAATTGTATTTGGAATGTATCATGATTCTTTTCTTGAACCCTGTTTTGTTAGAAAATGTTTTGAACTTTGGAGACATAGACATATATTCCGAACCTGCCTCCCCTATGTAAATACCAGCTAAAGCAGTGCACTGAAGATACATGTGTTCTACAAAGGAATGGCCTATGGGGAGACTATTAACTGAGGAGGGGGTCTGCAAGGCATGATCCTCTGGTCAGAGCTTGAAGGACCTTGAAGAATGTCTACCTTCCTCAGTTCACAGGGAACTGATGAAGGAGCTCGGGGACTTGTGTAGGGTCACACGTTCCGGAATTTGGCATCTAGGTGGTAGCTCTGGGTGCTGTACCAAGACCTCGGCCGGCATTGGAACTGCTAGTGGAAATACAGGCCACCAGACAGGTTTGGTGAGTCTGTCACTTTGCCTTTCAGTAAGCAAACTCCAAACAAATTAAGTAATGGATCACGTTGTCCCTACCATTGGAGAGAAAGGGCCAACACTTAATTGGTAGAATGCCACCTGGCTATTTACAGAACTTGAGGACCATGCTGGGCCTTTAAATACGGTCAAGTCAGGGATGTGGCAGTTGGGCAGAGAGGCTGGGAGCTTTGGGCCTAGCAGTCAGCGAAGTTCAACTATATGCATGTGTTGCTGGAGATGGAGTTTGGGGCAGACCCGCTTTAAAAAGCGCCTGTGCTCACAGGGGGAACTCCTGGCTGGCAGCAGGCAGCATTCTGTTGCTCTCTGCGATCTTAATTTCTCCTGTGGTAGAAAAAGCATCCATGGGAAACCGGATCTTTCTGGAGCAAAGCCCGGGCTGTCTTTCCACTGCTCCTGTGCCACTGGGTATGTCCTGCCTGAGAGGAAAAGCGCCTCCTGGTGGTGGCTGTGCGCAGCTCGCAGCGCCACATTGGAAAGCTCACAAGTGCTCCGTGCTACTTCCCTTTGGCTCTGCCTGCTTCAGTGTTGGGCTCTGGGCCAGGGGGCTTCCGTGAAGGGTCTTAGCTCACACTCCCTCTGCAAGGAGGATTGTGGGGAGGAGGCAAGAACTAGGCTTTGAGAGCAGAGGACCTGGGCTTGCATTCCTGCTCCACCAGCAGTTGCCCAGCTGAAGATGACTGTGTTTGACCTTAGTGGAGTTTTCCAAACTCTGGGCTGTAGTGTGCTCATCTGTAACTTGGGCATGAGAGTGCTGCTGTCTCATAAGTCTAGTGATCACTAAGCGAAAGGAAGTTGGGAGGGTGCTCAGTGAGTTGCAATTAGGCAGCTTGTTAACAGCCCTGACTTATTGCCTGACCGTGGGAAAGTCACTTCCCTCTCTGGGGCTCAGTTTCCTGCTGCCTGAAGTAAAGGGGTGCATGATTGAGTTCACAGGGTTTTTCCAGTGCACAATATGTTGTGATATGATTTGCTATAAACTTTATTAAGTTATGACTTACATATAATAAAATACACTCATTCTAAGTATATACTTTAATGAGGTATACCACAATCAAGATCTTTTTAAAAAATATTTTATTGCTGATAGTATTGCAGATGTCTTCCATTTTCTCCCTTTTTGCACACATCCACCCAACTCCCCAATTCACCCCCAGGCCTCTCCTGTGCTATTGTCTGTGTCCATGGCACAATGAAGATCCATTTCAGTCTCCTCAGAAAGTTCTTTTGTGTCACCTCAAAATCATCTGCTTTCAGTATCTAGAGCTAAAATGTCATATTAGATACTCCTTTTGTATCTGGTTTCTTCCAGAAGTCAGCATACGGTCTGTGGGATTCACACATGCTGTCGGGTATACCAGTTGTGCCTTTGTAATACTGAGGAGTATTTCATTGGATGGCTAGACCACAATTTGTTCACATGTTTACCTGTGGTTGGACATTTGGGCTGTTTTTGACTCCCTCCTCTCTTCCCCAGGTTTTGGCTGTTATGAATAAAACTCCTATGAACGTCATGTACAAGTTTTTGTGTAAATGTAAGTTTTCATCTCTCTAGGATAAATAGCTGGGAGGGATTTGCTGAGTCACATGTTAAATATGTGTTTAACTTTGTAAGAAACTGCCAAACTGTTTTTCCAGAGTGGCTAGAGCACTCTGCATTCCCACCAGAAGCGGATGAGAGTTCTAGTTGCTCTATATTCTCATCAGCACCTGGTATTGTCTATTTTAGTTCTTCCTTCTACTGGTCTGCACTCCCTGCCATTCCTTGAGACCCAAGGCCTGATGTTCCCATGAACCAGGATCTCCCACCCTTTCTGCCCTACTTCTCAGGCCTCGTTTAGACCAAAAACCTGAGGCTGGGCAGGGTAGGTCTGGGAAGACATAGAAACTTTCAATCTCAACTTGTTTTGGAGACCTGGACTGAGATAGAGTTTCAAATGCAGCCTTTCACTCAACAAAGCAGATAGATTGGGACCTTTTTAGACTGGTTCCTGCAGTGCCAAGAATTTTTGTTTTGTTTATTTTAACAGTTATTTTCTATTTATTCAAGTCCATGTTCAAATGTTATCTTCTTAGAGTGGCCATTCCTGAGTCACTAGAAGCAGGACCAGACTTTGTGGGGCCTGAAGCTTATCTCATTTTTGAGAATACTCTTTAGGAAAAAGAATCTGTGATTGTGGATACAAAATTTGGTAGGGCAGTATTTAGAATGGGAATAAGAAGGGACCTGGTCATGCAAAGAGCTCTGAGGTTTAAGCTTCATTAACGTTGGGGAAGTCCACCTCTGCTGACCCCACAAAATAAAACGGGTGTCTCACCCCCGCAACTCTATCCTTGTGCCACTTGATGTCATACTTAATCTCTATTTGTTCACTGTCCACTTCACCCTCATAGAGCATGAATGCATGCTCTGTGAGGGCGAAGGGTCACTGGTTCACCGCTGTATCTCCAGAATCTAAAACAGTACCTAGTACATAATGAACACTCAGTAAATGTTGACTAAACAAAGGAGTAAATGTTTGCCAAGTGCTGCCGGTTTTCTATTTGTAGAACTGAGATTGAGTTTTAAAGGTGAATTAATGTATAGAAAAATATGAGAATCATATTGGTGGTGCACAGAAATGGCAATGATGGAAGCATGGGATGCTATCGGAAGATAGAACAGGAAACTGACATTTATTGAGTACCTGCTGTGGGTGGGACACTTTCTATGGATTGTCATATTGATAATTCTTATAGCAACCTTTGATGTGGAAACCATTATCCACACTTTGCAGGAAACTGAGGCACAGTGAGGTGAAGTCACTTGACCAAGTGTCCACTGCCAGTGAATAGGCACCTGGGATGTCCATATAGGATGTCTTCACTCCATGTTCCAAGAGGAGGGAGGAGTCTCTGAGGGTCAAGTATTTTGAGCTGATGCCAAGGCAGGCAGGTTTACAAGGCCTGGAGAAGAGAGAGGGTCATGTCCTCTGACTGTGCAGGGGAGAGGGAGCAGGGAGGCTCTGTCCATCTTCCAAGCCACAGCCTTGCCCAGGTCAGATTGAACTAGGCCAGCCTGGAATGAAACAGTGTTTGTTGTTAAACAAAGGCTGGGGATTAGGCCTGAAAGAGGGTGACCTTGAGTTGCCTCCAGGACTTGATTTGATTTAAAGAGAATAGGGAGAGTACCTGGAGCCCAGAAACACTTCATGCCTCAGGCATCAGAAATTCCACCAGTTCCTGTCTTTGATAGTAGAAAGGTTTTCACATACATTTTACTAGTCTTCTTTCTTCTCTGACACTTCTATTATAGAGAAAGGGCAAATAGCAATATTAAATTATTTCCTCTAATTAATCCTCTTTTAAGATGCATGAATTTTGAGTACTGGGGCACTAGTATTTTAATATTGCTATTTGCCCTTTCTCTAAAATAGAAGTGTCAGAGATGAAAGAAAATTAGTAAAATGTATATGAAAATCTTCCTCCTGTCAGAGTCTGGGGTGCACCGTGGCACCCAGAGTCAAGTTCCTGCCCACCCATAGCACCTCAAAATTGTGCGAGACCCAGATTCAGCTGGCCTCACCCCCACTGGATGAGATCCAGACCCAGCCATCTCACCGCTCTCAAGCCTTGCCAGGTAGGGGGCACAGCCTCAGGTCCCCTGACCCAGTGCTGTACAGGAGCGGAGGAGGGGGCGGAAGAGAAGGGGAGAGGGCGCAGCCTCAGATCCCTCGTCAAGCCTCACTGGGTGTAGGGCACAACCTCAGGTCCTCTGTCAAGTCCCACAGGGTGGGGGGGGGCACAACCTCAGGTCCCCTGTCAAGCCCCACTGGGCAGGGGGCACAGCCTCAGGTCTCCCAGTGCACCCTCAGGTCCCTCAGCCTAGCACTGGGCTGGGGGCGTGGCTTGAGGGCCCCATCAAGTCCTGTCAGGTGGGGGGCATGCCCTGAGGTCCCCTGGCCTGGCACCGGGGAGGGGTTTGTGACCTGAGGTCCCTTGTCAAGCCCTGCTGGGCAGGGGGCGCTACCTCAGGTTTCCTGTCAAGCCCCACAGTATCAGGTCCCCTGGTGTCAGGGTGGGGGGCATGGCCTGAGGTTCCCTGGCCCAAGACAGGGGTACACCTTGAGGTCCCCTGTCAAGTGCCATCAGGTGAGGGGAGCAGCCCCAGATCCTCTGGCCTGGCGCCAGGGCGGGTGTTGCAGCCTCTGGTCCCCTGTCAAGCCCTGCAGGGTAAGGGGCACAGCCTCAGATCCCCCATCAAGCCCTGCAGGGTGGGGAGCACAGCTGAGGTCCCCTGGCTCCAGGGCAGGGGGTGCGGCCTGAGGTTCCCTGTCAAGCCCCATTAGGTTGGGGGTGCAGGCTCAGGTCCCCTGCCCCAGCCTAGCACCACACAGCCTTAGGTCCCTAATGATTGCTCCTTAAGGCTCATTATGGGAATTTGGCTTCTGCTGTGGGTGCAGCCACCTTGTATTATGGAAACCCTGCCTCTGCGGTGGGCACAGCCATCTTTGTGATGGAGTGATGATCACTTTTCATAGTTTCTCTTTATTAGACAGGATGCTGGCTTTTGTCCAGCATGGCTGTGTCCTGTGCTAGCTCTTCAACTGCCTGCCCCAGTCCTGCCCAGAATCTGAGTGTGGGAACCTGGAGGAGGAGGAGGGTTCAGGTGACCAACCTGGGACCAACCCATCACAAGCCCCACCCTCATAAAAATCCCATCTCTTCAGTGAGTGGAGGACCCACTCCCTGAACTTCAGGAGTTCCCTTACTGTCCCTGCCTCCTCTGCAATGTCTAGGCTTCTCCCATGGCTGGTTACCCAGAGTGGTGGGTATCTGCACAGTCACCTAGGCGGGTTGGCTGCTTTCTTTTTCTCTTCCTCCCCCTCCCTCTTTTTTTTTTTTTCAAAACATAGAACACTTTTCTACATTTGATCTTAGCCAAAGGCTGAGAAGCGATAGAACACTTTTCTTACATGAGCTAAGATGGGAGGGAGGAGGATTTATGTGACCTTTCAGGCCTTGATTTTTCTCAGCAAGAACTCCAGCTCCTTGCATATAGCCATTTGCTTGGCCACATTGGCCTGGTCTTGGAGCAATGCGTGCAAGAAGCCTGCCTGCTGGAATGCTCTTTGAGAAGACTGCTGATTTTTCCTTTCATCATATTTCTTCTGAATTTGCTTTGATCATTTTTTGTTTGTTTAAAACTCTTCCTCCTTAGCAGTCAGCATGGCTCCCTTCTTGCTGCCCAGGGGCAGTGCCTAGTGGAGCTGTGGGTGTGGTGTGCTGTATGTCAGTGAGCACAATGCAGCTCTTTACTAGGATCTTGGTACAAATCAGTTCATTATTGGATGCATTAATAATCCTTGTTTTGCATGTATAACACTCGGAGCCCCAGGAGAAGGTGCCCAAGTCCAGCATCAAGGCACAGTAAGTCCTGTTGCCTCCCCAGAAATGGACTATGTGTATGCGATGGGGGCCAATGTTAGTATTGACCACAAGGGTTTCAGCTCATATTTTCACTTCCTGTGGTAGGATTTTCTCTTAACACCAGTCTCACAGCCCTTGTGCCAGTTGTTCTGGGAGATGCTCATGGCTCAGATTGGCTGGGAAGAGCAGCAAATTCTTCACAGAGGTTCGTGAGCTGAGCTTTGAGTATAGATACTTCAGTCTGATCTGGTTTGCCAGGTGAATCAGTACAGGTGGGAAGGGGCTGAGTAAAAGAAAGTTTAGGGAGAATCCAAGATGGCGGTATAGGTGAACACCTACACTGCTGCCTTGTACAGCAATTTCAAAACTACAACTAAAAGACAGAATGGACATCATCCAGAACCGCAGGAAAGCTGGCTAAGTGGAAATTCTACAACTAGAAGGAAAGAGAGGGGCTCACAGAGATCCAGAGGAGCTGCAAAAAGTTGAGGTACAGAGATGCATGTGTGGAGAGAGCGGGTGCCAGAGTACCTGGCTGGCTTTCTCTGGCAGGAGGGAGACGGAGACTCCCAATTGCATTGAACCCCTTATCCTATGACACTAAACCCCAGGTCCAGCTGAAACTCATACGGAGGGAGTTTGGACTGTGAAAAGGGAGAAGTGCACGGAAATTTAGGGGAGTCGCAAAAGATCAAAGGCCTGATGGTGCGCACGGCACTGCACGCAGAAGACCAACTGCTGATTGTGTCGCTGGCTTTCATGAGTAGGCGGGAGACAGAGCCTCCCAACTGATCCACTTCTAACTCCACTAAACCCCAGTTTCAGGCGAAACCCTGGGGACCCAGACTCATATGGTCCTGGAGCTCAGGGGAGCTGTAAAGGCAGCAGTCTAGAGGCACTGTGAGAGTGCGCACGCGTGCAGAGGGACCGCTCCAGCGATTACCTAGTCACATGAGACTCAGGGGCTGTGGAGGGCGGGACCGACTGGAAGGCAAGGTGGTCTGTTAAACCCTGAGACTCCACCCATCCCAAGCTCAACAGAGAGGCTTTTGCAAGTCTTGTATCATAAGGCTGAATGCAACACAGAAGTTCTCCCGGCATAGTGAAAATGCGGAGACAAATGAAGAGATCACTGAATGTATAATGATCTCTGAATGCATAATAATCTGGCTACTCAGTGTACTTTTCTTGAGTACCTCATTTATTTGAAATCAAAGATACTATAAATCATGCACCTGATCAGTTTTCCCTTTTGCACTGGCTGATAGAAAGTTCAGGGCAAATATGTGGTTCATCTCCAGCAAAAGTCTAGAATACTTTTGGTACCCATTTGAGATACAAATACACTGAGTAGCCAGATTATTACATGTTCAGAGATCATAATAATCTGGCCACTCTGCCAGCCTGGTCACCCCAAACTGCCCCTCCTTGCTGACCTGGTCACCACTAACTATCCCCTCTGCCAGCCTGGTTGCCCCAAACTGCCCTCCCCTGCTGGCTTGGCTGCCCCCAACTGCCCCCACTGGCCTGGTCACTCCCAATCCCTCCTCCCCCTTCAGCCTGGTCACTGCATGCAGCCTGCTGTTCATTTGTTTGGTCATCCCTCACTAACTCCCCTGCCAGGCTGGCCGCCCCATGAAGCCTGCTGTTCAGTCATTTGGTTGTCCCGTACTAGCCCCCTGCCACCCGTGTTGCCCTACACAGCCTGCTGTTCAGTCATCTGTCAAGTTATTTCGTTTGTGATGGCCCCTGGCTTTTTATATATCAGGAGGATTTGTCAGAGAGAAGTGTTAAAATCCAATATATTCCAACACTTCAACATTTTTCTATATAGTTTTTACTTGATATATTTTGATTAAATTTTTTTCTATACTGATGTTACAAAAATTCCTCTTATTTTTCTAAAAATGTAGATTTTTTTTCACATTCAGATTCTTAATTTTCTTCGAGTGTGTGTATTTGTGTGTATGTGTGTGTGTTTGTGTGTATGTGTGCAGAATGTGAGGGAAAGGCCTAATTTTATGTAATTTTCTAAATAGCTAGCCAATTTTCCAGTACCATTTATAGAACATTAAATTTATTCATTAATTATTTACAGAATAGTTCAATACACTGATTTGCAGTTCCACTTCTGTTAAATGTTAGCTATGCATATAGATTTATTTTTGGGGTCTATATTCTGTTCCATAGTTTGTTTATCCCTGGAACAATACCACACTGTTTTAATGACAATAACTTTATAATTATTTCTAATATCTGACAATAGCTTTACTTATATCTTGGACTTGTCTTGCCAGATGTAAGGAGTTATTATAAAACTATTGTCATTAAAACATTTAGATTTTTCAGTTATGTGTAAGGCTTTAAGACTTCCAATCCTAGAGACCCTCAAAGCCCTCTGAAAGGTCCTCCCCAAGCCTCTCTCACATGGTTAGATATAAAGGAAACACACCTATCTCCAAAGCCATGTTCCTTTCTTCCAGCCCTCTCTAATTTGGACCCTTGTAGTAGTTAGATATGGTGATGGTGCTGGATAAACTGGTTTCACAAAACCTTAGCTTACCTTGTGGAGATGAGGAGGTTTGGCATCTTGGTTAGGAATGGGGAAGCATTTGGCAACTGTCTAGGTCCATGGAACCTCAGCTGAAACTGAGATGGAGAAAAATCCCATTTTAATATCCTGTTACATATTTTTCTAGATCAATACTTGTTTTGTGTGTTTTAAAACTTATTAGCATAGAGTTGGTCATATTATTGTCTTAAGAGTTTAAAAATCTCTGCTATATCTATAGTTGTATCCTAATTTTCATTTTGATCAATCTTGCTAGAGCTTTGATTACTTATTAGCTTTTAGAGAATACTAAGATTTATCAATACTGTTTCTTTGCATTCTATTTAATTAATTATTTTCTTTTCTTTTACTTTTTTAAAAATATATTTTTATTTATTTTTTTCATTATCAAAAGCTATCTATTTATTTATTTATAATTTATTTTTTATTAATGTATTTCATGTGTACATATCTTCCCATTGCGCCCCCCCCTGCACTCCCATGCATGCTCTAACCCCTCAGTGTCTTGTGTTCATTGGTTATGCTTATATGCATGCATAAAGTCCTTCGGTTGATCTCTTATCTACTCCACCTCTCCCTAACTTTCCCACTGTAATTTGACAATGTGTTTGATGTTTTATTACTTCTGTATCTATCTTTTTGTTCATCAGTTTATAATGTTCTTTATTACCCATAAATGAGTGAGATCATGTGGTATTTTTCTTTCATTGACTGGCTTATTTCACTTAGCATAATGCTCTCCAGTTCCATCCAGGTTGCTGCAAATGGTAAGAATTCCTTCTTTTTAATGGCAGCACAGATTCCTTTGTGTAGATGTAACATAGTTTTCTGATCCAGTTATCTGCTGATGGACACCTAGACTGTTTCCAAATCTTAGCTATTGTAAATTGTGCTGCTATGAACATAGAGGTGCATAAATCATTTCTGATTCCTGTTTTTAGTTTCTTAGGATATATTCCTAAGAGTGGGATTAATGAGTCAAATGGGAGTTCCATTTTTAGTTTTTTGAGGAAACTCCATACTGTTCTCCACAATGGCTGCACCAGTCGGCATTCCCACCAACAGTGCACAAGGGTCCCTTTTTCTCTGAATCCTCACCAACACTTGTCGTTTGTTGATTTGTTGATGATTGCCATTCTGACAGGTGTGAGATGGAACCGCATTGTCCTTTTGATTTGCATCTCTCGAATAATTAGTGACTTTGAGCATGTTTTCATATGTTTCTTGGCCTTTCTTCTGTCTTCTTTCAAAACGATTCTACTTAGGTCTGATGCCCATTGTTTTTTTTTTTTTTTACTGGATCATTTATATTCCTTTTATTAAGTTGTATAAATTGCGTGTAGATGTTGGAGATTATACCTTTATCAGAGATAACATTTGCAAATATGTTCTCCCATACAATGGGCTTTCTTGTTGTTTTGTTGATGGTTTCTTTTGCTGTGCAAAAGCTTTTTATTTTGATGTAGTCCGATTTGTTTATTTTCTCTTTAGCTTCCATTGCCTTAGGAGCAGTATCAGTGAAGAAGTTTCTTTGGCATATGTCTGAGATTTTGCTGCCTGTGGATTCCTCTAGTATTTTTATAGTTTCCCATCTTACGTTTAAGTCCTGTATCTATTTTGAGTTTATTGTTGTGCATGGTGTAAGTTGGTGGTCTAGTTTCATTTTTTTGCATGAATCTGTCCAATTTTCCCAACACCATTTATTGAAGAGACTGTCTTGACTCCATTGTATGTTTATGCCTCCTTTGTCAAATATTAATTGAGTATAGTGATTTGGGTTTGGATTCTCTATTCTATTCCCTTGATCTATATGTGTGTTCTTGCTTCAGTACCAGGCTGTTTTGAGAATAGTGACTTTGTAATACAGCTTGAAATCTGGTATTGAGATCCCACCTACTTTATTCTTCATCAGGATTGTTGTGGTTATTTGGGGTCTTTTTTTGTTCCAGATGAATCTTTGGAGAATTATTTTTTGGTCTGTGAAATATGCTGTTGGTATTTTAATGAGGAGTGCATTGAATTTATAGATTGCTTTGGGTATTATGGAAATTTTAATGACGTTAGCTGTGGGTTTATCATGTATAGCTTTTATGATGTTGAGGTATGATCCTTCTATTCCCACCTTGTTGAAGATTTTTATCAAGAAAGGGTGTTGGATTTTGTCTATTGCTTTTTCTGCATCAATTGATAAGATTATGATTTTTATCTCTCAATTTGTTTATGTGATGTATCACGTCATTGATTTGCAGATATGGTACATCCTTGCATTCCTGGGATAAATCCAACTTGGTCATGGTGTATGATCTTTCTGATGTACTGCTGGATCCGATTTGCTAGAATTTTGTTAAGGATTTTGGCATGTATGTTCATGAAGGATAGTGACCTGTAATTTTTTTTTCATTGTGTTGTCTGAATCTGGTTTTGGTATTAGGTTGATGCTGGCTTCATAGAATGAGCTTGGAAGTGTTCCTTTCTTTTGAATTTTTTAGAATAGTCTGAGGAGGATAGGTTTTAGTTTTTCCTTGAATGTTTGGTAAAACTCTGCTGTGTAACCATCTGGTCCTGGGCTTTGTTTGCTGGAAGCGTTTTGATGATTGCTTCAATTTCTTCCATAGTTATTGGCCCATTGGAATGTTTAGATTCTTCCTGATTGGATTTTGGAAGGTTATATTATTCTAGGAATATGTCCATTTCCTCCAGGTGGTCCAGTTTGTTGGAAAAGAGTTGTTTATAGTATTTTTTAACAATCCTTTGTATTTCGGTGGGGTCTGTTGTTATTTCACTTCTTTCTTTCCTGATTTTGTTTATTTGGATCCTCTCTCTTTTCTTTTTGGTGAGCCTAGCTAGAGATTCATCAATCTTGTTTATCCTTTCAACGAACCAGCTCTTGGTTTTGTTGATCCTTTGTATTGTTTCTTTGGCCTCTATGTTGTTTACCTCCACTCTGATCTTTACTATTTCCTTTCTTCTGCTTAAAATGGCTTTTCTTGTCATTCTCCTTTTAGCTCTATGAGTTGTAAGGTTAGATAATTTATTACTGTTGTTTTTTGTTATTTTGTAGTAGCCTTGTAGAGCTAAGAACTTCCCTCTCATGACTGCTTTCATTGTGTCCCATAAATTTTGGATTGTTGTGTTTTCATTGTTATTTATTGCCATGATGTTTTTTATTTCTTCCGTCATCTCTTTGATTACCCAGTCATTGTTTAATAGCATGTTCTTTTGTCTCCATGTGTTTGACTTTTTTTTAGATTGTTTTTATTGTAGTTGATTTTCAGTTTTTTGGCATTGTGATCTGAGAAGATGCTTGATATAATTTCTATCTTATTGAATTAGAAGAGACTTTGCCTATGACCTAACATATGGTCTATCTATGAAAATGACCCATGTGCCTTGAGAAGAATGTATATTCTGTGGCTTTGGGGTGAAATATTCTGAAGATGTCAATTAATTCCATCTGGTCTAGTGAGTCATTTAGGATTGATGTTTGCTGATTTTTTTGTTTAGAGGATTTGTCCAGTGGTGAGAGTGAGGTATTAAAGTCTCCCACTATGATTGTGTTGCTGTCAATCTCTCCCTTGGTATCCTCCAGGAATTTTCTTTTTAAGTATTTGGGTGCTTCTGTATTGGGTGCATATATGTTTATTAGAGTTACAGTGGTACCTCGAGATACGAGTGCCCTAACATACGAGATTTTTGAGATACAAGCCGTCGAGTGAGCGATTTTGCTTTGAAATATGAGCAACATTTGAGATAGGAGTAATTGCACGGATCGGCCGGCTGCACACGACCCACCAGTTAACCCGACTCGAGCGTCTCATAGTTTCCCACGCCTCAAGGTTACGGAATGAATTAAACTCGTATCTTGAGGTACCACTGTGTTTCTTTTTGTTGGATTGTTCCCTTTAGTATTATGAATTGGCCTTCCTTATCTCTTATTATGTTCTTCACTTTGAGATCTAATTTGTCATATATAAGTATTGCTACTCTACCTTTTTTTTTTTTCATTTCCATTTGCCTGAAAAACCATTTTTCATCTCTTCACCCTCAGTCTGTGCACATCTTTTTTTCTGAGGTCGGTTTCTTGTAGACAGAAGATATATGGGTCATTTTTTTTTTTTAATCTAAGACATTACCCTATGTCTTTTGATGGGGAATTTAAACCATTTACATTTAATGTTAGTATTGGGGGAGAAAAAAATGGTGGCAGAATAGATGGATATGTCTGGAGCCTTGTCACTGAGCAGACAGAGAGAACAGATGGGGGTCGCACTGGGAGTGTTTGTTGGTGAGTTAAGGGACAGTTTTCCTCCAGGAGAAGGTGGGGGACTGCTGGACGGGGCTCCCCTGATGAGGCAGCCCCACTGCCACAGGATTTTTCTCCCAGAGCCGCCAGCGCCAACGTGGAGACCACACCATCTTGGAGGAGAATGTGGATGTTTACCGCAGCCTGAAAAGCTACAGCTGTGGCACCCACCTAACAGCCGGGGGACCTACAACAATGTTCCCCAATCAGCGCAAACACTCAGATTCATAGGAGCTCCACACGCCACACAGAAATGTCAGATTTTGCCTGGAATACAATGAGGTCTCTGATCTCGCAGTACACAGAGACACACACAGTGTGGTAACTGGACCAGGGGAAAGCTACACCTAGAGAAACCCATTGATATTGGGCAGGGCGTGATGCATGAATGTGGAAGGGGGCCCTCCGAGCTGTTAACAGAGGGGAGGTCTAGAAAGCAACCAATTTGATCTGAGGCAGAAGGACAGCCTTGGAGTTATTAAAGTGTCCAAACTGCTTGAACAGGAGCAGGGAAGGGGGAATGCACAGACTGAACCCTTTCTCTTCAGACCCTGGCTTCTGATTACTAAGCCCAATACATAGGATCACCCAATTGGGGGCATCCTAAGAGACATCAGGGGAAATTTGTTTTTCTGGAACCTGGAGATGAGAGCACAGAATAACCATCAGAGAACCAGCTCTGGGGCAACCCACTTCCACAAACCGGTACTGAGTGCCACAGAGAAAGCAGGATCTAAGCACAGTCTAGAGAGGACCTATAGTCTCAGAGGTCAATTCCGAAACACTGCCACCCAGGGGATGACTCACAAATTGATTCTTGTGTAATCACAAAAGAATAAAGAGATAAAGACATATCGCCTCCTTAAAAACCGGAACTGGCTTACAATACTGAGCAGCAGTGGAACGCAGTGAACTTCAATACTGTACTGACTGGGAAACAGGCATGCCAAACAGAACAATAGAGGAAGTGAATGACCTCCACTACTGCCCATTCTATTCTTTTATTTTTAATTACTTTTATTTTTTCATCTTTTAATTAAAAAACGATTTTTTTCTTTTTTCCTCAATTGATTTTACCTTTTTAATTATTACATTTTTTTATTTTCAACCAGTACAGTGGTACCTCGAGAAACGAGTTTAATTCGTTCCGTAACCTTGAGGCGTGGGAAACTATGATACGTTCGAGTTGCAGTAAACTGGTGGGTCGTGTGCAGCCGGCCGATCTGCGCGATTACTCCTATCTCAAATGTTGCTCGTATTTCAAAGCAAAAATCGCTCACTCGACGGCTCGTATCTCAAAAATCTCATGTGTTAGGGCACTCGTATTATTACTTCTACATTTTTATCTTTTTGAAAAAAAAAAAGAAGTGTCATTTTATTTTCTCTTTATTTTACGTTGGGATCAGAGTTCTATATTCTATATTCATCTTTCCTTTAGCATCATTTTACTGTATTTCAACTCTACCTTTATGCTAACACTCTCTTCCTAATTTTCCCCATTTTGTTGTCTTGTTTCTCTTACCCTTTTCCTACTTTAAATTTTCCCCATTCTTTCTCTTTACCTGGTTAAAGTTTCACCCCACTTATATATCTAATCTCGAATCCCCTACTCCAAGTCCATACACACCTCTCTCTTCTCTGTATTCACTACCCCCAAAATTGTTTTTCTCTATGTCCTTTTGTTGTTGTTTGCTTGAGCGTTGATTATATTGCTTTTTTATACTTTTTTTGTGAGATTGTTTTCTACTCATTTTATTGTATTCTACTTATTTTGTTTTGCTTTTTATTTACTTTATTATTATTATTATTATTATTATTATTATTATTATTTTATCTCTGTTTTTCCTCGCCTGCCTTGTTATCAGTTGTTATTTATAGTTTGTATTAATTTCCAGGTACTTGTTGTAAGTACTTGTTGAGATTAGTGTCTGTTCTATTAGACTTTTCTCCTCATATACATAATTTGTTCCCCTTTTCTTTCTTACTCTTTTTCTTTTCTCTCTTACTTTTTTCTTTTCTTCTTCTTCCTTTTTCCCCCTCTTTTTTTCTCTCTTCAACTAATTTCATTTCATCACTTCTTTCTTTTTTTTTCTCCTCCTTTCTCTCTTCTTTCTCTACTTACCCCTAATTTGCCTCTCTCTGGTGGTCACATTATTTATGGTTATTAACATCATGAATACATTTCTGTTCTGTGTCTTGTGCATTGTACCTGGTTGTGTTGTATTTTGTGCCTTTAAATCAACGCAGGAGAGAAAACTACATAACCAGACACCTGCAGAAGAAAGACCATGTTCAGACAAAGAAACAGCCCACATATGAAAGAAAAGCAGGCATCAAAAGAAAAGGAAGTAAACAAAATAGAAGCAAACAACCTGCCAGAGAAAGAGTTCAGAGAAATGGTCAAACATCATGAGGGGAGGCATGCAGGTGTTTGAGAGTTAGAAAGAAGTGGGACTTGATGTATGAGAAGGGAACCCAGGCACAGTTGTTTTTCAGATAAAATGTTAGCTCAGACTGCCTGGCAGCCATGACAAGGGGAGAGATCAAGAGGAAACTGAAGAGAATAAAAGTCAAGTTTAGACTCATTTAGTGTTAGAGTTGGGAGTCTTACTTACAATTAAAGAAAATGAGGCCTAGAGATGTAAAATGACTTGCTTAATGTTATAAGGGCTTCCTCTTTTGTGGGATGGCTCACTTGCATTTTATATAGGAACTAGAGGCCCAGTGCATGACATCTATTTGTGCATGGGGAGGGGTCCCTTAGCCTGGCCTGCACTCTCTCCATACCTTGGGGGATGTCCAAATGCCTCTCGAAATCCAGGACTGCTGGCTCCTAATCGCTTGCCTTTCTGCCTGCCTGATCCCCCCTAACCACCTCTGCCTGCCTGCCTGATCACCCCTAATTGCACCCTTATTGGTCTGATTGTCCCTAATTGTTCCTCTGTTGGCCTGATTGCTCTTAACCACCTCTGCCTCACTCCACAGCTGGGACCCAGCATTCCCTCCTCCAGCTGGTTGCAGGCACCCAGGACCCAGACCGGCTTCACCAGGCTGGTCAAAGCTGCAGGGGATTGTGGGCAGGTGGCTTTCCCTGGGCCACAGCTGCAGGCTCTGATGCCCAGGACAGTGGCTTGTCCCTCTCCTGGGCTGCAGGCGCAGGTGCAATAGCTGGTGCCTTGGACTGAGGGGCAGGTGGCTTATTCCTCTCCTGGGGCACAGCCTGGCTGGTCCCATTCCTCTCTTGTGAGCTCATTTGTGCCTGGCTGCTCCTCATTCCTCTCTCCCCAGTGTTGAGTGTTTTTGAGCCATTCCAGTGAGATTTGTGAGGGCATGACAACCATTTGCATATTAGCTCTTTAATACATAGGATTTCCCCTATGATAGCTTAGTAAACAGATAAAGGAAAATAAAAAATGGGTGTCCCCTTTGGGTGGTGCAGAAAGAGCTCTGGGCTTGGAGTCTTCTCTCACATTCCTTTGGCAAGAACTTGAACACATGGCCACACCTAATGCAAAGAGGCCTGGGAAATGTAGTCCATAGCTGGGCTACAATGTTATTACTCTGGAGGAAAGGAAAGGGATTTTGACTGACAGCTGGAATTCTCTGCCACAGCTAGAAGTAGGTGTGTACAAAAAAATCTTCAAAGTTGTGATTACTAATAAGCTCTTATAGGTTTGATTAAATTCACTATCAGATTAATAGTGAAGTATTTTGCAAAACTAAAGAAAATCCAATAAGAGCAAGAAAAGGGGAAGACTGAACCATGCATTTATTAACCACCCACTTTATAGACTGAAGGGCTAAGGAAAGGATGTATGTCATCTTCATCCTCATGGGTAGTTTAGTTATCAATTGAAAACACACCTGAAAAATAACAAATGTCTAAACCATGTGTTGTAGAATGCAGTAGAAATTCTGGAGAGGAAGGGACAAGGTGTACTGGGATGGTCAGAGGAAGGCCTCTTGTGAGAGATGCTTTGAACTGGGTCCTAGTGATTAATGGTTTGGGACAGATTAACAGCAGATAATTTCAGTATAGAATGGGAGTAGGGGAGGGGGATGACATCTATTGGGCACTTCCTCTATGCCATTATCAAGTTGTTTCAATGAATCTCCACAGCAGACCATGATCTCTTGTCCCCATGACTTGCTTGAGGAGCTGAGATTAAATTCCAACTAAACAACAGGGGCCTACCCATCTTCCCTCAAAAAAGAAACAACAAACCATTTTGGGACCAAAATTTCTGAATGTTTGTTAAATTACAAGTGCTGAACTTTCTGTTTCCATCAGAGAGAAGGTCTGACTTATTATAGCTATATCTCAGAGGACATGATGGGGTGAATGCAACTTTGTATGTGTAGGTGTATGTGAAAGAGAGTGACAATTCTGTTGACTTCCAGCTGTTTGACTTTGGACAAGCCATGTACCTTCCCTGGGCCCTAATTGCAACCTCTGACTAATTAGCTTAATTACTGCTGTATGTGTATAGGTAAGTGTTTGTACGGTATGCATGAGATAGGTCATGAATGACCACACACTTAAAAAAAAAATTCTTTACTGTTGAAAGTATTACATATGTCTCCCTTTCCCCCATTGACATCTTTCTACACATTTCTGCCCCCCAGCACATGCCCTCATCTCCCTACTGTTTGTGTCCATGGGTTATACTTATATGCATGCATGCAAGTCCTTTGGTTGCTCTTTTACTCCTTCCCCACTCCCATGCCTTTCATCTGAGGTTTGATGGTCTGTTCGATGCTTCTATGTCTGTGTATCTATTTTTGTTAATTTAGTTTATGTTTTTCATTATATTCCACAAATGAATGAGATCATGTGATATTTATCTGTTCTGATTGGCTTATTTTGTTTAGCATAACCATACACTTTGTTGATCATAAGGTGTGGACACACTGCTAGTGTGTTGCTTGGCCCCAAAGGCTGGTGATATGTTGAATACCATCGGTAAAGAAATGGAAAGAACACAGAAAACATCACTTACTCGTGTGCAAAACTGGGTTTCACTCAGGAATTCCTGGTGCAATTGGGGGGGTCACCATTCACTAAAAAGTGTGGGGCCCAAATAGCAGGTTGTGGATAGCTGGTTCCACACCTGGAACTCAGTGCTGCAGTGTGACGGCGTCTCCAGTGTCTGAAACTGTGATGTAGCAAATTCCTTGCAGAGTGCTCACAGCCCTGGACTGGCTCCTGAAATGGTTGGCCTGGCCTCCTAGCCTTGAAGCTTGGGTGGTGGTAATTGTTACAGGACTAAATGGAATATTTGTTTTGCACTGCAGGTCAAAAACTACTGAATTTGTACAGTGCATTGTGGTTCTATACCATTCAGCCTCTTTGATAATAAAGGACATAGGACCCTAAAACTTCTTTCAGAAAAAGGGAGTTTATGGTGGGAAATAATGAGACTGGAAAGCTCAGGGAATGAAGCTGATCCTTGAAATACCAATGTGACCTGTAATCTTATCCCCATTTTACTGAGAAAGAAACTAAAGCACAGAGATGTGAAGCAATTTTCCCAGGGCTAGTTATATGGTGAAGCACACAGTTAATGCCAAATAGATACTCTTTTTGGATAACATTACAGTCGCTCTTTCATGTTCAATGGTGATTTCATATGTGAGGAAAAAACTGAGTACAGAGGAGTTTTATCCCAGCTACCATAATTTAAATGCATGGAGAGATCTCAGCCTGACCTTTGGATGGTCCACGTTAGTCACAGGTCTGCTTTTTTCTGTACAAGTCCTGGCCACCACGCCACACGTGACCTAGAAGCTGTCTCAGGAATGCCAGAAGGTGATCCTGGCCTCTAGCTGATATGTTTGTTATATTTGCCTCCTCCTTTTGAGTCTGAGCACCATTCCAGTCTTTCTATTTATCCCCAGAACTTGGAGACTCAGGCAGGGTGTGCCTCCTTCCTACCTCTTTTCAAAGAATTCCATCTTCAGACACTTGGTTTTTCATCTTTGCCTGACCCACTCCGGATCCCAGGCATCTTGTTAGATTTAATTGGTCAGCAGGCCATATCTCCATAAAGGTCTTCAACTGAAAGGAAGTTTGGAATCTCATTTATATTGGCCCATAAAAAGTAATTGTGTGTTTCTCTTTTTGTTTCCCAATGTAATGAGATATGTATTTAAAAAAAGAAATCGGAGGGCCCTGAGATGAAAGCTTTGTGAAGCTGCTCTGGGGCACTTATATTATAGGCCAGCCCCAGCCCCAGCCCCAGTCCTCATTTCATTTTTATAGGTCTTTAACACAGGTTTTTAAGTCAAACATTGAGCAAGTCTTCATTAAATGCTTAATGGCTACAACTGGGGGAATCAAGCCTCTGGCCACAAGGGGTCAATATTCTGGGTCCTTGAGGAAACAGAACAATTGACAATGAAGTGTTAAATTGGGTGGAGAAGAGCCGTCTGGCTGGTTCAGATGAAAAAAGACTTAACTAAGGGTCTTGAATACATAAGAGGGGTTCATGGAATGAGTTTGGTTAGAATCTAGTCAGCCGAGTATATATGTGTGTTTTAAATCTTTATTGTCAAAAATATTACATATGTCCCTCTTTACCCCCATTGACACCTTCCAGTGCCCCTCCCCCACTTGCCT
The DNA here is from genome assembly GCA_011751065.1 of Lasiurus cinereus. Taxonomy (NCBI): domain Eukaryota; kingdom Metazoa; phylum Chordata; class Mammalia; order Chiroptera; family Vespertilionidae; genus Lasiurus; species Lasiurus cinereus. The sequence continues at coordinate 30,948,539 of JAAGEH010000032.1, forward strand.
AGCCTTAGGCCTTCAACCCCCCTATTGTTTGTGGATACAGATTATGCATATATGCATACAATTTATTTGGCTGATCTCATCCACACCCACTCCTGCCTTCCCTCTGATGTTCAACAGTCTGTTCATGTTTCTATGTCTTTGGATCTATTTTGTTAAACAGTTTATTTTGTTCATTAAATTCCTCATATGAGTGAGATAACATGATACTTACTTTTTTCTGACTGTCTTATTTCACTTAGCATGATACTCTCCAGGTCCCTCCATGCTGGCTCAAAGGTTAAGAGATTCTCCTTTTTTTATGGCTGCATAGTATTCCATATAAATATACTATAGCTTTTTTATCCACTCATATACTGATGGGCACTTGGGCTGTTTCCAGAACTTACTTATTGTAAATTGTGCTGCTATCTACATAAGGGTGCATACATTCTTTCTGATTGGTGCTTCGGATTTCTTAGGATATATTCCTAGAAGTGGGATTACTAGGGTCAAATGGCAGTTCCATATTTAAATTTCTTAAGGAAACTCTATACTGTTTTTCATTAAGGCTGTACTAGTCTGCATTCCCACCAGCAGTGTACTAGGGTTCCCTTTTCTCCACATCCTCGCCAGCAGTTGTCATTTTTGATGGTAGCCATTATGACAGGTGTGAGGTGATACCTCATTGTCATTTTAATTTGCATCTCTCTGATGATCAGTGACTTTAAGCATTTTTTAAATATGTCTCTTGGCCTTCTGTTTGTCCACTTTGGAGGAGTGTCTGTTTAGGTCCTTCGCCCATTTTTGAATTGGATGGTTCATCTTCCTTTTTGTTGAGTTGTATGAGTTCCTTATATATCTATTGGATATTAACCCTTTATCTGATGTATCATTGCCAAATATGTTCTCCTATACCAGTGGTCGGCAAACTCATTAGTCAACAGAGCCAAATATCAATAGTACAACTATTGAAATTTCTTTTGAGAGCCAAAAACTGACTTCTGCACATGGGCCACGAAGTTTCAATCACACTGTACGTGCACGCCCGCATGTGGTGTTTTGTGGAAGAGCCACAATCAAGAGGCCAAAGAGCCGCATGTGGCTGGGGAGCTGAAGTTTGCTGACTACTGTCCTATACAGTAGGCTACCTTTTCATTTTGTTGATGGTTTCTTTTGCTGTGGAGAAGCTTTTTATTTTGATGTTGTCACATTTGTTTAATTTCTCCTTCGTTTTCTTTGCCCTAGGCCCTAGGAGATGTATCCATAAACATATTGCTATGAGAGATATTTGAGATTTTGCTGCCTATGGCTTCTTCTAGGATTTTTATGGTTTCACACCTTACAATTAAGTCTTTTATCTATTTTGAGTTTATTCTTATGTATGGTGAAAGTTGGGGGTCTATTTTCATTTTTTTGCATATCTGTCCAATTTTCCCTACACCCTTTTTTGAAGCAATTCTCTTGACTCCATTGTATGCTCTTGCCTCCCTTGTCAAATATTAATTGAGCATAGTGGCTTGGTTGATTTCTGGGTTCTCTGTTCTCTGTCCACTGAGCTATATGCCTGTTTTTGTGCTAGTACTAGTCTTTTCTTTTTTTTTTTTTTTATCTTTAACCTCTTTATTTATTTATTTTTCCCCATTTTTTTTTAATTTCAAGAAAAATGATCTTAAATATAATATTACATGCAATAAACATTAATATCTTAAGAAAAATAATTTTAAATGTGATAATGTTACAGGCAATAAACACCAATTATTCAAGAAAAATGATCTCATATATAATATTTCATGCAATAAACATTAATATTTCAAGAATAAAAGGATTTTAAGTATAATAGTATTACCAATACTGTTCTAATATAGTATGACTAGAGGCCTGTTGCAGGATATTCGTGCAAGAATAGGCCTTCCTGCCCCTGGCTTCACTCCCACCTGCCTGGGAGCTGGCATGGCCCCACTCCCAGCCCCCATGAGAGCCAGCAAGTCCTCGCTTCTGTCTGGAGCACCGCTCCTATAGCTCCCTCCACTGTCCCCCTTCTCCTCATAGCAGGAGTCCTACTCCTCTGGGCCCACTCCAAGCCTGCATATGCAAATTAACCTCCATTTTGTTAGGTTAATTCACATACTCACTCTAATTGGCAGTGGGCGTAGTGGAGTGATGGTTAATTTGCATGTTTCTCTTTTATTAGGTAAGATATTACAAAAGTTGTGGGAAATATGAAAAATCTGAAAATAACAGAATTATTTCTATTATATTCTAGAATATTTCCCCCCCTCTGGCTCTATTTTTCTTCATCAGTTTATGTTGTTCATTATATTCCACAAATGAGTGACATCATATGTATTTATCTTTGTCTGACTGGGTTATTTCACTTAGCATGATGCTTTTAAAGTCTATTTTGTCAGATATGAGTATTGCTACTCCAGCTTTTTTTTTTCTTTTTCATATGCATGGCAAAAATTTTTCCATCCCTTCAATTTCATCCTGTGTGTGTCCTTTGTTTTGAGGTAGTCTCTTGTGAACAACATATAGTTGGGCCATGTTTTTGTATCTATTCAGCTACCCTACATCTTTTGTTTGGAGTATTTAATCCATTTACATTTAGGATTATTATTATTATTATTATTATTATTAATACATTAATTTTATTTTGGCCTTAAATAACATTAATTCTAATGGTATTTTTTCTACATTAACTTTTGCCTCCATCTTGCCTGCTCTTGCATGACCAAAATACTGCAAAATTTTAGATGTGAGAAAATGCACATTTTTCCCTTTGACATTCTGAAATTTCATTTCTTAACTCTTAATTTGCATTTAAACAAGGAATATTTAAATTGTTTAATACCAAACACTTTATGCAGCAATTTTCTTAGTTCAACGTATTTTACCTGCTAGAAGAGACATTTAGTGAGTGTTCTTTGTTGATTAATATGTCTGTGGATTGAACAAAAGGGAGACAGTTTTTCTGGAAATGTGTCTTCTCCTTGATGTGTTAAAGATAGGCCAACAAATGTTTCATTTAGCATATCTCCTCTGTCTAAAGGCCCCAGGAGTTCTACTCCAGAGATTATTGATTCTGCATCAATGTCTCGAGCTCTTTTTTTTGCCACTTCAGCTAGTGCCAATTCACCCTTATCTAGTGCAAGATAATGTATGTCCATAAACAGGTGTTGGGCACCGATGTCAACAGCTAACAGAAATGCCTTTTCAAATCTCTGGTACCTGAGCAAGTGGTGGAAGAATCTCCTTGCATATTTGCTGATTTGGTCTCTATATTCCAATATAGTTGTGTCCAGGAGTGGTCTTGTTGGAGCATAGAAGGTCCCAAGGCTTGCCTCAAGCTGTGCTTCTCTCTCTGGGGTGAGCTTTTGTCTGAGAAGATGGTTCACATTGGCACTCATGCTGATGAAGCACTGGTGGCCCAGCATGTCCCAGTTCATACTGCTCAGGATGCTTATCGCCTCACAGACCTCGTCATAGTGAATGTACTGGGAGACAATGTCTATCAGGCCCAGCTGTCCTAGAGTGAAGATACCAAGTTTAAACAAAAGAACACCCAAAGGTCCTCTGTTGAACCTGAGGAAAAGAAGATCACAGATGTCCCCACTTTCGGGCTTTTGAGAAACAACCTGTGGAGCTACCCACTGCATTTGAACAAGACTGCTGGAAACACTGAAAAATGTATTGAACTTCAAAGTCTCCCTGGGTGAGCGGTCTTCAGCCAGGAGCTGGGTGTTAATAGGGGAGAGAGCAATAAAAATTTGCAGCTCTCCTTGGCTGCTGCCAACTAGCAGAATGGTGTCACTTGGGTGGCAGCTTATTAATGAAGGCAAAAGTTCAGCCTGGGCTAAGAGAGTCACTCTACGGTGAGTTTCATAAAGAATTACTGAGGAATCTTCACAGCCCAGAATCAGTTTGTCTTCAGTAACATTCCTGCAGCAGCTAATGGCCTTGGATCTTATTGGTATTCTGGTGACTGAGACACACTGGATTTTGTTCCGAACACATTCATAGATGCAGCTGTCAGCCATGGGCTCTCTGTCTGCACTGATGGAGCGCTCCACTGTCAACACCTGGCAAATCTGTCTGGTGCCAAAACGAACATCCAGTGGATCCCATTCCGTGCAGACAGAACTCAGAACCTCCAGTCTTCCTTGAGCATAACCCAGGAGCAGCAGATTAGACCTGTCCTTCTCAGAAGAGATAGGGGCCCATGGCCAAGCATCATCACTGACCAGTGGCCACCAGCAAACAACTATATCCTGGCCACTATTGATGGCTAGCCGACACTCCGTTGTCCTGTTTACTAGGCCAGGCAGGTCATAATAAGAAATCTTATAATCCAAAGCTGAGAGTTTTTCCAATCTTTTGTTTACATCGGGAGAACCCATCTTCTTGGAAAACTGAATAAAATATAGTTTGTTTTATGCCAAAAATGATAAGATGATAAAGCTGTCTGTGAGAAGAGCATCACTGATGGTGTCTGAGATGAGCTTCCCCACCAGGCTTCTGTCAATCACCACTTTCTCCAGCTGTGGCCCAGAAAGACTTAGGGACACCAGCACACCTGAACCAAAAAGGAGCAGAAAGCTTTCTTTTCAGTCTTGTGCTAACAACATGATTTAATAGACTGTCCATTTCATATTAACATCCCTGACAGACATATTTGTTCTTCCATTTGCTCAGCACACACTGACTGTTTTGCATCAGCTCCTCCAACTCCTTGAGCGAGTCTCGAAGTTTTTCTGGGCGTCTGTTTTTGAGAGTCCACGGATAATCTCGTGATTCTGCCAGTTTCTGCTTTGCTTCTAAGTTACCATGCTCTGTCGCTGATACTGGTTGATCTTTCCTGTCATAATACTGGTATATCCCAATATCTCTATCCCCAATGTATAAGGTATTCTTCAAAGACCACAGGTGCAATTCAGTCAAGCAGAAAGACATCTGATAGCAGAAGGAATCGCTGTCCCTTGGGGTTGGATAAAGTCTCAGTTGCGCACGTGTGGATGATGCAGCTCAGGGGTCTCTAGGATTATTATTGAAAGGTACTTATTTATAGCCATTTCAATTCTGTATGGCTAGGACTCTCTCTGTTTCTTCTTCTTACCAACCCCTTACAGCAATCCCTTTAGCATTTTCTTTAATGCTGGCTTGGTGGTGATAAACTCCTTTAGTTGTTTTTCTCTGGGAAGCTTGTTATTTGACCATCTATTTTGATTGATAGCCTTGCTGAATATACTAATCTTGATCTCAGATCCTTGCTTTCCATTACTTTGAGTACTTCATGCCATTCCCTTTTGACCTGTAGAGTTTCTGATGAGAAATCAGGTGCCAGCCTTACGAGAACTTCTTTGTAGATAACAGTTTTCTCTTTCTGCCTTTAAAATTTTCTCTTTGTCTTTAATTTTTGGCATTTTAGTTATGATGTGTCTGGACATGGTTCTGTTTGAGTTCTTATTTGGGGTTCTCTGTGCTTCTGAACTTGTGTGACTTATTCCTTTACCAGGTTAGGGAAATTTTCTATCATGATTTCTTCAAACACCTTCTCTAATCCTTTCTCCCTTTCTGCCTCTTTTGGCACACCTAATATTCTAATATTGTTACATTTCACATTATCTCACAGCTTTTTTAAGTTGTCTTCCTGTTTTTTAATTGTTCTTTTTTTTTCTTCTGTGGTGATATTTTCAACTCTGTCTTCTAATTCACTGTTCCATCCTCAGCTTCCCCTAATCTGATGTGTATTCATTCCATTGTGTTATTTTGTGTTATGTCATTCTTTACCTCAGACTGTTCTTCTTTGATAGTTACTATATCTTTTTTCATACTGTTGGGCATTTTTAACATCATTACTCTGAACTCTTTTTCAGATTAATTTCTTATATCTTCTGGAAAATTTGTAGTTCTTTCATTTGGGGGTTGTTTCTTTGGTTCCTCATTTTAGTTGTCTGTTAGGGTTTGTGACTATGTATTAGGTAGATCCTCTACACCTTTCAATATCTAGTGCAGGGCAGGGTTGAAGGCTGTTTCTGACTAATTGGATTAGGCAAAGACTCAAAGCATCCAGAGATCACCTTTGTCTACAGACTAATAGGATTTGGACTTGAATTGCCTCCAAGCAATCGTCCTCAGGTACAATGAGAATTTTTTTTTTTCAAAAGGTTAGGTTAGTTGCTTCTGCCTGGAGGCTAATTGTTATTTTTAATCTCTTAAGTGGCCTCAGGGCAAGATGTTTTCCAATAGTGTGAGTCATTGTCTCCCCATCACCTTCCCAAGCAAGGCAAATATCTGTATGGGAAAGATGTCCTCTACTGTGTGAGGGAATGACTCAGCCCAGGAAATGTGGGATATCTGTTTTCTGAACTCTATCCCCCGAGTCCCCAGTCCTTTTACTCTCCCTCTGCCAGAGCACAAGATGAATGGCTCCACAGGGAATTTTTGTGTGTTGGCTCTTTAAGAGGGTGCCTGAACTTTCAGCTGCTATGCCCTGGCAGACAGAACCCCACTGCTTTTCACAGCTAGATGTTATGTGGGCATCCTCTTCAGTTTGGTGCTTTCTACTGGGGAGCTCAGCTTCGGGATTAGATCCCAGAGTTCTCAGTGGTTCCCACCCTCAGCTGAGATATTTCTCCAGGACTTCAGTTGCTGTCTGTGGGCACCTTGCCAGCCCTTTTCTCCCTCTGCTCCTCCTACCAGTCTCTATGCAGTCTCCACCTTCAGTCCTCGGGTATCAGGGTTCTCTCCTGTGAGTTTTCCGTTAATTATTCAGGAAGCCTTTCTGTATTTCAGTTGTAATTTCAGCTTGTTCTGGGGAGCATTGCTGTGCAGCACCTCCTACTCTGCCACAATTTTTAATCCTCCAGTACCAGTGTGTTTTGATTGCAGTGGCTTTGCAGTATGATTCAAAATCTGGTATTGTGATTCCTCCAATTTTGTTCTTTTTCTCAAAATTGCTGCAGCTATTTGGGGTCTTTTTTGGCTCCATACAAAATTTTGGAGCATTTGCTCTAGCTCTGTGAAATACACCATTGGTATTTTAATAGAGATTGGATTGAATCTGTAGATTGCCTTGGGTAATATGGGCATTTTAATGATGTTGATTATACCAATCCATGAACACATTATATTCTTCCACTTGTTTATATCTTCTATTTATTTTTTTCAGTGTCCTATAGTTTTCTGAATATAGGCTTTTGCCTCCTTGGTTAAGTTTATTTTTTAGTACTTCAATTTTTTGTTATAATGGTAAATGGCATTATTTATTTAGTTTTTCTTTCTGAGTATTCATTATTGGTTTTTAAAAAAGCCATTAATTTTTTGGTATTGATTTTGTATCCTGCTACATTGCCAAATTTATTTATTAAATCTAGAAGTTTTTTTTTTGTGTGTGTGTGTGGAGTCTTTAGGGTGTTCTATGTACAATATCATGTCATCTGTGAATAATGAGAGTTTTATTTCCTCCTTCCCAATCTGGATACCTTTTATTTCTTCTTGTCTGGTCACCATGGCTAGGACTTCCAGTACTATGTTGGATAAGAGTGGTGAAAGTGTACATCTCTGTCTTATTCCTGTCCTGGAATGGTTTTAGATTTTACCTATTGAGTATGATGTTGGCTGTAGGTTTGTCATATATGGCCTTTTTTCATGTTCCCTCTATTCTCACTTTGCTGAGAATTTTTATCAAAAATGGGTGTTGGATTTTATTGAATGCTTTTTCTGTGTCTATTGATATGAACATGTGATTTTTGTCTTTCAGTTTGTTTATGTGATGTATCACATTTGTTGATTTGCAAATGTTATACCAGTTTTGCATCCCTGGAATAAGTTCCACTTGGTCATGGTGTATGGTCTTTTTAATATGTTGCTGGATGCAGTTTACTAATAGTTTGTTGAGGATTTTAGCATCAATGTTCATTAAGAATATTGGCCTGTAATTCTCTTTCTTTGTAGTGTCTTTATATGGTTTTGGAATTAAGGTAATGCAGGCCTCATAAAAAAAGCTTGGAAGTTTCCTTCTTCTTGGATTTGTTAAAATAATTTGAGGAGTATAAGTGTTAGTTCTTCTCTGAATGTTTGGTAAAACTCCCATGTGAATCCATCCAGAGCTAGGCTTTTGTTTGCCAAGAGTTTTTTGATTATTCCTTCAATTTACTCAGTTGTTATTGGGCCTATTCAGGTTTTTGATTCTTCCTGATTCTGTTTTTAAAGACTTTATTTTTCTAGAAATTTTTCCATTGATTTATATTGTCCAGCTTGTTGGCATATAGTTGTTTATAGTATTTCCTTACAATCCTTTTTATTTCTATGGTGTCAGTGGTTACTTTCATTTTTGATTTTATTTATTTGGGTTTTCTCTCTTTGTTTCTTGATGAGTTTGGCTAATGGGTCATCAATTTTGTTTATTTGTTCAAAGAACCAGCTCTTAGTTTCATTGATTTTTTTCTTTTAGTCCCTATGTCATTTATTTCTGTTTTAATCTTTATTATTTCCTTCATTCTACTTACTATGGGATTTTCTTGTTTTCTTTCAAGTTCTTTCAGTTGTAGTTATAACTAGTTTATTGCTGATTTTTTTTTTTGAGGTATGGCTGTAGTGCTATGAACTTCCCTCTCAGGACTGCTTTTGCTGTGTCCCAGAGAATTTGGGTTGTTGTGTGCTCATTTTCAATTGTTTCCAGGAAATTTTTTATTTCTTTCTTGATCTTGTTGGTAACCCATTCATTGTTTAATAACATATTATTTAGCCTCCATGTATTTGAATGTTTTTGGGTGTTTTTACAGTAGTTGATTTCTTATTTCATTTCATTGTGATCTGAGAAGATGTTAGATATGATTTAAATCTTCTTGAACTTGTAGAAACTTGTTTTATGTCCTATCTTTTTGGTCTATCTTTGTGAATGATTCACAAAGACTTGAGAAAAATGTATATCCTGCAGCTTTGGAGTGAAATGACTATAAATGTCAATTAAATCCATATGATCCAGTGTGTCCTTTAGAATCACTGTTTCCTCGTTAGGTTGTTTGTAAGATCTATCCAGAGAAGTCTGGGGTGTAAAAGTCCAATACTATGACTGTATTGTTGTCAATCTCTCTGTTAAAGTTCTCTAGAAGTTTTTAAAATATATTTAGATGCTCCTATATTGGGTATGTGTATGTTTACCAGGGTTATATCCTCTTGTTTATTTGATTCCTTTAGTATTATGTGGTCAACTTTGTTGTCTCTTGTGATGCCTTCATTTGAAGTCCATTTTGTTGGATATGAGTATTATCACTCCAGGTTCTTTTTCTGTTCCATTTGCAAGGAAATTTTTTCCATAACTTCACTCTCATCCTGTGTGTGTCTTTTGGTATGATGTGGGTCTCTTGTAGGCAGCATATAATTAGTTCATGTTTTCATATCCATTCAGCTACCCAATGTCTTTTGATTGGAGCATTTAATTTATTTACATTTAAGGTTTTTATTGATACTTATTGCCATTTAAGTTAATTCCTTATGCCTATGTTTCTCTCTCAATACATTTCTTCTTCTCATTATAGCAATCTCTTTACATTTCTTGCAGTGTTGATTTGGTGGCAATAAACTCCTTTAGCCTTTTTTTTGTGCAGGCAGGGGCGTCTGAGATGTATTTAATTTCATCATATGTTTTGAATGATATCTTTGCTGGATACAGTAATTTGGTTTCAGATCATGGCTTTTCATTACCTTGAATACTTCATTACATTTCCTTTTGGCCTGTAGAGTTTCTGATGAGAAATAAGCTAACAGCCTTAAGGAGGCTTTTTTTGCAGGTGACTCTTGAATCTTTGCCTGATTTAATTGGGGACCCAGGGCTAGGAAAAGCAGACCTTGGTGCACATTTTTGTCCTTTCCAAAGGCACCCAGTCCCAGAAGATAGAGTCATAAGTTGTGAATTGCTGATAGCTCCAAATAGGGTACTCAGGCCTTTTTGTAGGCTGTTTTTCTCTTGCTGGCTTAAAGATTCTGTCTTTGTCTTTAGTTTTTGGCATTTTAATTATGATGTGGGTGTTGGCATGTTTGTGTTTTTCTTGCTTGGGACTTTCTGTGCCTCCTGAACTGTGTGACTTTTTCTGCCATTAGAGAAGTTTTTGCCCTTATTTCTTTAAATACATTCTATATCCCTTGCTCACTTTCTTCCCCTCCTGGTACTCCTATAATGCAAATATTTTTACATTTCATATTGTCCCACATCTCCCTTGTGCTATCTTCCAGTTTTTAAATTGATTTTCCTTTTTTGGTTCTCTGACTGAGTGATTTTTTTTCTACCATATCTTCTAATTTACTAATCTGATCCTTGGCTTCCCTTAATCTGCCGTATATTCCTTCCACTGTGTTCTTTATTGGTGCTATGTCTTCATAGTTGCTATAACTTTTCTCATGCTGTTGAGCATCTTTGCTATCATTATTCTGAACTCTATGTCTGATTAATTTCTTATTTCAATTTCACTTAGCTCTGTTGGAGAATTCTCTCATGCTTTTATTTGGGGCTTGCTTTTTTATCTCCCCATTTTGTCTGTCTATGTGTATTAAGTAGATATGCTATGACTCCTAATCTCTAGTGCAGGACAGTGTCAGATACTGTTTATGATTGGATTTGTATATATCGGCAATCCAAAGCTTGTGGTTCCCTCTGCTGGGGCCGGGTGCCTTTGGAAAGGACCAATATGTGCACCAAGGTCTTCTTTTCCTAGCCTCGAGCCCTAAATTAGATCAGACAAAGACTCAAAGCCTCCAAAGGCCTGCCTATACCTACAATATTATTGTTATTCAGTCTTGATTAGCCTGAAGCTATTGACCACAGGGTAGGATGAAAGGTTTTCTAAAAGGGTGGGAAAATTGATTCTGCCTAGAAGCTGACTATTATTTTCAATCTCTTAATGGGCCTCAGAAATTGCACAGGGTAGGCAATGGGTTTTCCAAAAGAGTGGGGCAGTTGCTTCCACCTCTTCCTTCCCCAGGCAAAAACTCCCTGAATAGTAAAGTCTGCAGGGGAAAGATATCCTCTGCAGTATGAAAGAATGACTCAGCACAGGAAACCAGGTATCTGCTTTCCAAACTCTAATCCCAAAGCCCTTAACCCTGGCTTCTGCTCACACAGCTCTAATGCAGTCTGTCCTTCCTCTGCCAGAGCCCAAGGTGAGGTGCTGCACATAAAATTTTGTGTGTTGGTCCTTTAAGAGGGTGCCTGCTTTTTGAGCTGTCTTGCCCTGGCAGGCAGCAACCCTGCTACTTCTGACTGCCAGATGTTCTGTGGACACCTTTCTCAGTTTTGGTGCTCTGGGATGAGGACCCCTGCTTGGGGATTAGGCCCAAGAATTCTCAATGGGGAACTCTTCACTCCCAGCTGATATATCTCTCCAGATCTTCAGCTGCTGTCTGTGGTTGCCTGGTCAGCCCTCTCATGCTTTACCCTTTCTACCAGTCTCTCTATGTGTTCTTTACTTTTGTCCTTGGTTATCAGGGTTCTCTCCAGTAATTCTTTAGTTGACTATTCAGGTTGATTTTTCTGTATTTTAGTTGTAATTCCAGTTTGGTCTTGTGTCAGTGTAGCTTCCACTTACTCCGCCACCATTTTGGAATCCTCCTATTCATTGACTTGTGTGCTGGGCAGTGAGTTTCCAAGTGAACAAGAGTGACACCATTCCTACCCCCTTGGAGCTTATGCAGATCTTAGCCTTGAGAGTGGTTGTGGTGAGCACCAGCAAAGCCTATCTTGAAGAAATAATACTTGAACAAAGACCACAGTTGCAGGATCAATCCTCAGCCTTGGCCAGAGCCTAGTCAGTTCTGTTTTTGAATTCTGACCTATTTTTACTAGCTCTGTGATTATAAATATGTCGCAATCTCTCTGCACCTCAGTTTCTTCCTCTATTTGGGTATAATCATATCTGCTTCATGAGGTTGTAATGTGACTTTAAGTGAAATCATGAATGTGACATAATTTAGTAAATACATCCTTAATAAACATTAGTTTTTTCCCCCATCTTTTCCTATGTCAGTTATAATTTGGCTTTCCTATGAGTGAGACACTCTAAAATACCAGTGGCTTCTATAAGACAGAAGTTTATTTTTCTTTTGAGTAAAAAATGGTATGTGTTCCAGGGCTGGTACTCCATGGTGCCTGGGATGCAAGATCCTTCTATTTTGTTGTTTTACATTCATGGCCTTGATTCCCAAGATTACTTTGTAATCCATCTGGGGGCTCTGGTCCTCATCTGTGCATTCCAGTCAGTAGAAAGGCGAGAGTTATACCTTCTTCTGTTAACAACACACTTCAGAAGTTGCACATATGACATATATATGACCACATCTAGCCAGCTGTCAGGGAGACTGCCAAACCAAGCCTCAAATCCAGATGGCTACTAAAACTTGGGGCTTATTACTTTAGAAACAATATAAATTGAATGTTGGGGTATAGATAGTAGTTGCTACCACTTTTTATTCCTGGGGAAAATGCCTCTTGAGTTGAATGTGCCAAGAGAATGGTGTGCTAGGGAGAAGAAGAAAAGAGCAAGACTGAGATAGAGAGAGCAGGACTCAAAAGTCATCAATAAGTACAGTTATAGGAATCAAAGTAGTGCAGGATTAGTGTAAGAATGGACAAATAGATCAATCAAGCAGAATAGAGAGTCCCTAAATAGATCCAATACCTACACAGGCACCCATAATTCAGTAGTCAATGATAAGCTTTTTAAATAAATTATGCTGGAACACTTGGACATTGTAGGGGGAAAAAATAGACCTTGAACCCCCTCTACCTTACATCAGACACAAAAGTTATTTTAAGATGGATTAGAGACCTGAATGTAAAGACTAGAACTATAAAACTTCAAGAAGAAAATGTGGGGGAAAAAAATCTTAACAACTTTAGAATAAAGACTACTTAGATAGGAAATAAAAAATACTAACCATAAAATAAAATAAATGGAAACTTTAGATTCTATCAAAATGTAAGACTTTTGCTCTTCAAAAGACATTATTAAGAAAATAAAAATGCAAGCTACAGACAGGGAGAACATATTTACAGACATCTGACAAAGAACCTATATCAGTGGTTCTCAACCTTTCTAATGCCATGATCCTTTAATACAGTTCCTCATGTTGTGGTGACCCCCAACCATAAAATTATTTTTGTTGCTACTTCAGAACTGTAATTTTGCTACTCTTATGAATCATAATGTAAATATCTGTGTTAATGATTCATTAACAGTAGCAAAATTACAGTTCTGAAGTAGCAACGAAAATAATTTTATGGTTGGGGGTCACTAAAACATAAGGAACTGTATTAAAGGGTTGTGGCATTAGAAAGGTTGAGAACTACTGACCTATATCATAAGTATAGAAAGAACACCTTTAATTCAATAATAAAATGATAAACAAAGGAGGAAGATGGCAGCCGAATAGCCAGATCTTTCTTGCACCTCCTCCCAAATCCAGATGGGAAATACATCTAAATTAGAAAACATTCACCTGCAATTACCAACTGAGGTCTAGCTGAGGAGACTATATCAAGGGAGGACAGAAAACATCTTCCATCGGCAGCAGGCAGGGAGTGAAGAGGGATCTCTTGGCTACTGAGGGTCTTTTTCCTGAGGAGATTTAGACATGGAACACAGGCTGGTCTCCATAGTCAGGAGCACCAGAGCTGAGATCAGCAGCTCACATAACATCCAGCCTTGAAAGGCGTCAGGGCTGCTGACTTGCGGGGGTAACTAGAGCCAGTTGGAGATAAAGCCACAAATTTTATTTTGTGTGTGTGTGTTTTGTTTTAAACCAAGAGCATAGGACTTTTGTTTGCAGCTACTCATTTGAGGTTTCAGTGGAAGGAGGGTGGTGTGGACTGAAGGTGCCTGAGGAGAAATTAGGGGGAGATGCCCAAAAGAGGTGGCCAGAAGACCTGCATTAGTTCAGACCCCACCAAACTGAAATGGCCATTTTCCCTGAGAGGTACTGGCCCCTTCCAGAAGCCACAGCTCAGGAAAAAAAAAAAAGCACACCTTAGGTGATGCAGCCCACCCCACCCTCAGAAACCCTGCCTGCCACAACCTGCACCTTGACATTTGCAGAGGAGACAGCAGTTTGAACAATCTAAGGAAGTGTCAGACACTGGCTTGGGAGTGGGATTGTCTGCCCCTCTAACCCGGGAACCTGACTGGTGCTTCCCCCTCATGGGAGAGCTGATAGAAACTCCAGGTTCCCAGCTGATCCCACTCACTGCATATAAGGAACGCCTCCCAGCCAAGGACAAGGGAATATTCTGGGCTGCTCTCAGTAGAGTATCTCTGGGAAACAAACCCATTACTTTCCTGGAAATCTGAACGGCACCTCCCTTCTATGGAAAATTCAGAGGTCTAGTCTCCTGACTTCTCCTAAAAGCCTTTCAGAAACAGACTTTTGAGATTGATAGCTGGCCCTAGCCTGTTTGGCTCAGTGGATAAAGACTACTTAGATAGGATTAAAAAAAAAATACTAACCATAAAAGAAAATAAATGGAAGCATTGGCCTATGGACTGAGAGTTCCGAGTTCGATTCCTGTCAAGAGCACATGCCCAGGTTGGAGACTTGATCTCCAGTAAGTGTCATGCAGTAGGCAGCCAACCAATGATCTCTCTTATCATTGATGTTTCTATCTTTCTCATCCTCGCCCTTCTTCGCTAAAATCAATTAAAAAATATTAAAAAATATTGATAGCTGGCTGGCAAATAAAGATGGAAGTGGAGCATGGGGAATCTAGGAATCTTACTGACTCATCCCTGGGCCCCATGCTGCTAACAAACCAACCTCGAGGACAGCTTGGCTCCTCCCCTGTGCAATTAAGTGCTGTGAAGACAGACACAAAATGTGGATCGCTTGAAGCTTCAAACAGGTTGCTAAAAGCCCAAGGAGGACAGTTTTGACAGTGGTTAGCATCTAAGTACCTCTTTGGAAATCTAGAATCGGCAGACAGAACAGTCAGCCTAAACCATCAGAAGAGCAGGATCCAAAGAGAACTCCCAGGGGGCACTAAACTCTGCTGAGATGAATGCCACTTCACTTTTTTCCCCTTTATCTTTCTTCTTTCTTTATTTTTTTTACACTGTACTAGGATAGAATGAACCACCTCAGTAGCTTCTGAGGCTAATACATTTCTATCAACACAATTACTTTAGCAAACCTGGGCAATAATAATGACAAAGAAGAAAATAGCACTGTGATAGGGTTGCTATATAAACTGATAGGATTTTACAATTGGCTGATATGAATACACAACTGGAATATTTCCTCTCTGGTCTTCTCAATAATAATCTCATCTGTTTTGATTTATGTCCTGGCGTGGGGAAGGTTGTAGATCATGGGGCAAGAGGCTGGCCTAGCTTTCCAGCCTCATCTGGGAGGTGACTTCCCTTTGGAGCTGTGCTAAGTAGAACTTAGGAATGATTAGCTTCTACTAAGAGGGGAAGAAAGCGACCCTTAATTCCTCTTTAATAACACATGTTAGTAGGTAACGTTTTCAATATGTAAAAAATGAACACAAAAAATCAGTTGCATTTTTAAACACTAACAATAAAAAATTTGAAAGAAAATGAAAACAAATCGTTTACAATAGAATCAAGAAGAATAAGATATCTAGGAATTAACTTAAACAAGAGGCAAAAGACTTGCACACTGAAAACTAGAAAACCTTGTTGAAAGAAATCAGACAAGACTTAAATTAATGGAAAAACATCTCATGTTCATGAATAAGAAGACTTAATATTGTTAAGATGTTAATACTATGCAAAGTGATCTATAGGTTCAATGTAATCTGTATCAAAATTGCAATTATGTTTTTTGCAGAAACAAAAAAATTCATCTAAAATTCTTATCTCAAGGGATTCTGAATAGCACAAATAATCTTGAAAAAGAACATGATGGTATTCTCACACCTCTTCATCTCAAAACTTACTACAAAGAATGGCAATAAAAACAGTATCGTACTGGCATAAGGAAAGACATAGAAACCTATGAAAAATAATAGAGAGCTTAGAGCCGAGACCGGTTTGGCTCAGTGGATAGAGCGTTGGCCTGCGGACTGAAAGGTCCCGGTTCGATTCTGGTCAAGGGCATGTACCTTGGTTGCAGGCACATCCCCAGTAGGGGGCGTGCAGGAGGCGGCTGATCGATGTCTCTGTCTCATTGATGTTTCTGACTCTCTATCCTCATCCTTTTCTCTCTGTGAAAAATCAATAAAATATATTAAAAAAAATAGAGAGCTTAGAAATAACTTCTTGAAATGATTTTTGACAAGGGTGTCAAGATCATTCAATGGGTAAAGCTCAGTCTTTTCAACATCTCATATTGGGAAAATTGAATATCCACATACAAAAAAATGAAGTTGAAACTTTGCCTTATACCATATATAAAAATTAAATAAAAATAGATTGAAAACTTATAAAATCTGAAACTATAAAACTCTTAGAATAAAATATAAGAGGAAAGCTTCAAGACATTGGATTTGGCAAAGATTTCTTAGCTATGACACCAAAAGCATAGGTAATAAGAGAAAAAATAGATAGAGTGGATTTCATCAAAATTAAAAACTTTTGTGCTTCAAAGGATACTATCATTTGAGTGAAAAAGCAACCCATGGAAAGGGAGAAAATATTTGTAAGTTATATATTTGATAAGAATTGATATTCATAGTATATAAAGAACTAAAACATAAGCACAACAAAACAAGTTAATTAAAAAATAGGCAAAGGCCCTGACTGGTGTTGCTCAGTTTGTTGAAGCATCCTCCCATATACTGAAAGGTCATGGGTGAGATTTCTGGTCAGAGCACACACATAGGTTGTGGCTCAGTCCCTGGTTGGGGTGTGTAAGAGGGGAAACCAATCTATGTTTCTCACATTGATGCCTCTCTCTTTTTTCTCTCTTTCTCTCTCTCCTTTCTAAAAAAAATCAATCAACACATCCTCAGGTGAGGATTGAAAAAAAAAGGCAAAGGACTTAAACAGATATTTCTGCAAAGAAAATACACAAATGGCTAATAAACTCATTACTAAATCATTAGGAAAATGCAAATCAGAAGCACACTGAGATACCATTACATACCCAGTAGGATGCCTATTATAAAAAAAACGTGGAAAATAACTGTTGGCAAGGATGTAGGGGAATTGGAAACCTCATACATTGTTGGTAGGAGCCATTATGGAAACTGGTATGGCAGTTCCTCAAAAAATTAAACATATGTAAATCCACTCTGTGTACACCCAAAAGAAGTGAAAGCAAGGTCTTGCACAAGTATTTGCACACTCATGTTTATAGGAGTACTATGTACAATAACCAATGGTGGAAGCAACCCAAGTTTCTATTGACAGATGAATGGACAACAAAATGTGGTATATACACTGAGTGACCAGATTATTATGCATTCAGAGATCATAATAATCTGGCCATTCAGTGTACATACAATGAAATACTACTCAGCCTTTAAAAGGAAGAAAATTCTGACCCATCCTACAACATAGATAAACTTTGAAGACATTGTACTAAGTGAAATACACCATTCATAAAAGGAATCATATAAATATTGTATAATTACATCTTTATGAAGTAGGTATCTGGAATAGTCAAATTTAGAGAAATAGGAAATAAAATGGTGGTTTCCAAGAGTAGGGGGAGGGAAATGGAGAGTTGTTTAATGGACACAGATTAAAAATTATTTTTCTTGTTGAAAGTATTACAGATATTCCATTTCCCTCCTCAATGAGCCCCTTTACTCCCCCGTCTCTTCCCCACCCAGGCCTTCATCACACTATTCTCTGTGTCCATGGGTTATGCATATATGGATATAAGTTCTTTGGCTAATCCCTTCCACCCACCCATCTCCACCTTTTCTCTGAGAATTAACAGTCTGTTCCATGCTTCTATGTCCTTGGATCTATTTTGTTCATCAGTTTATTTTATTTATTAGAGGCCCAATGCATGAAATTCGTGTATGGAGGTGGGATTCCCTCAACTCAGCCTGCACCCTTCCCAGGGATCAGGCCTAAACCAGCAGTCAGATATTCCCTCTCACAATCTAGGACCACTGGCTCCTAAGTGCTCTCCTGCCTGCCTGCCTGATTGCCCCTAACTGCTTCTGCCTGCTAGCCTGATCACTCCTAACTGCCCTCTCCTACAGGCCTGATGTTGCCCCCAACTGCCCTCCTCTGCTGGCCAATTTGGTTCTGATTGGTCAGTTCCTATGCCAGTGTCAAAAGCTTCACCTTCTAGGCATTCATTGGCTCCTCACAGCACCCAGATTTGGTTCTCATTGGTTGGTTTTTATGCTAGTCAGTGTCAGAAGCTCCGCCTCCTAGGCAGCCACAGCACCCACCGTTGGTTCTTATTGGCTGGTTCCTATGCCAGTCAACATCAAAAGCTTCGCCTCTTAGATAGCCACTGGTTCCCCCTGTACCCATCTTTATTTTTCATTGGTCAATTCCTATGCTAATCAGCATCAAAAGCTCTGCCTCCTAGGCAGCCATTGGTTCCCCACAGCACCTACCTTTGGTTCTGATTGGTTGGTTCCTATGACAGTCAGCATCTCCAGATCTATCTCTGGGCCTGATCAAAGAGGTGGGCTTAACAGGCCTCTCCCCCTCCCATGGAGGCTGGGAGAGAAAGCCTGGCTGCCCTCAAAGATCAGAAAGAAAGAGGGAGAGAAAGAGTGAGGTAAGTATACTGGTGAACATCTTCCACTGAGGCTGCAGATCAGACCCTGACTCAGTTTCTGGGTCTTAGCCACTTGACCACTTAGTGTTGGGTTACCAGGCTGCAACTGGGCAACCCAGTGCTGACTCCCAGATGATCTGCATTTGGTTGCAGGCTTGGCTGAAGCCCCAGGCTTTAGGCCTGGGAAGTGCCTCCCCCCACACCCCACCCTCTGCCCCGCCCCATCTTTCTGATCGCAGGATTGGCCCCTCCAATGGCCAGCTGGGAGTGACCTGGGTGCTGAGGGGGCAGGGGGGACCAAGATATGTATGCAAATTAACCATTCTGATTGGCTGTGGGTGTAGTGGAGGTATGGTCAATTTACATGTTTCTCTTATTAGGTAAGATTAGATTCCACATTTGAGTGAGACCATGTGATACTTGTCCTTCTCTGACTGGCTTATTTCACTTAGCATAATACTCTCCAGATCAATGGGTACAGATTTTCAGTTGGGAAGATGGAAATGCTCTGGATATAAATGGTGGTGATGGTTTCACAACAATGTGATTATATATAACTATGCATGAAATTCGTGCAAGGGGGCTTGGCCCTTGCAGCTCCAGCTTTGTCAAGAAGGTCGGTTGTATGGACAGTTGTTCTGCTCTTTGGTCTAATTAGCATATTAACTCTTTATTATATAGGTTGTCACAGAACTGTACAGTTGAAAATTATTAAAATGGTAAATTTTATTTTATATATATTTAACCATAATTTAAATAAGCTGAGAAAAAAAAGAAAGAAAGATATAAACAAGCAGAAGAGTCTATTCTCTGAAAGTGGAGCCTTTTCTAAATATTCCTCAGAAACTATGGACATCAGGGTTTGCTCTGACAGCAGTACTTGCTGGGGAAACTGCGCCCTAGGAAGGAAGGCCCTGGGGACCTGCAGAAGGGACAAAGGCCTCTGAAGAGCTTTCTTCTTCTTTGGCACAAGAAATACAGGCTCAGTTGGTCTAGTCCTGCCCCTAAACTCAACACAGGATTTAAGGCTTGGCTAAATTTTAATTTCAACCCTGTGTCCTCATAGCAGCTTCCTGGAGCTATTCCACTCCCAGACTGTTATAGGAAGATGTTTTGAGAGGGTGTCTATTTCGTGCTTAACTTTAATTTATATTTAAAAACTGATTTATTATGTTTATTTTTAATTAAAATGTTACTTATATTAGCATTTAATGTATTCATTATGGACATTTAAAATGAATTCATTAATAAATGTGTTTAATATTCTAAAAAAAGCTGATTTATATTTAAAAGCCTCTGGTCAATACAGTTACTGAAAAATGTTTAAATATGTTTGGAACAACCTGTTTTATGAATATACTTATTTAACTATAAGCTTTATGAAATCTAAGTTCAGATCAAGTATTTTCTTTTTAAAAAAAATATTTTTATTGATTTTTTTTTACAAAGAAGAAGGGAGAGGGATAGAAAGTCAGAAACATAGATGAGAGAGAAACACCAATCAGCTGCCTCCTGCACTCCCCCTACTGGGGATCGAACTCAAAACGAAGGTACATGCTCCTAACCAGCATTGAATTCAGGACTCTTCAATCCGTGGGCGGATGCTCTATCCACTGAGCAAAACTGGATAAGGCCAGATCAAGTATTTTCAATGTAATCTTAGTGTCTGAATTGGGATGTGCTGAAAGATGTTCTAAAATATGATTGAATTTCCAAAACTTGTTCAAAAAGATGTGAAATAGCTGAATAATAATTTTTATATTGATTATATGTGGATATAGTAATGTTTTGACTACATTGCATTAAATAGAAATATTACTAATATTGATTTCACCTTTTAACTATTTTGCCTTTTCTGCAATGTGGATAGTAGAAAATTGCAAATTACACATGTGGCTCGCATTATAGTTCCATTGGATGGTGGCTGGACTAGAGTATCCTGGGGAAGCTCAGATTAGCTGAGAAACTTGCACAGTTAATATGTAGCAGAACCAGAGTTTCAAACTAGATCCCAAAGTTGGATCTCTTTCCTTTTGGTTAATTGGAGAACATTGTTGGTTTGCTTAGGGCCTTCAACAAAAGCTGCCTGGGCAAGCAATGGTTCTTATCCTCAGCTCTACAGGGTCCCAGCACCTGTGGCCAAAGGACTGCTCCAGGGTGGATTGCACTGGACAAACCCTTCCCCAGCTCTTCAACAACCCTCCCCCCACTCTTCATCAACCAGTTCAACCAGAGAACCCTGCTTTTATTATTTCTTTTATACACTGGGCATAAGATTTCATTTGAGAACACAATTTCTATTTAAAATAAAGTGAAGAGGTAAGTCTTTGAACTCAAGCAGGCCTCATACTTCTGAACTGACCTTGGGCAAGTTAATGACTCAGCTTCAATTTCATCCCCTGTAAAATAATGATCCATGTTACCTGAATTGAAAGATCAAAGCAATAATGAGATAATGGAGGATATAATACATATTACTTTTCTCTCTTCTCCTCAATGCTACCCTGGATTCAATTCTCATTCTCTCTCTCTCTCTCTCTCTCTCTCTCTCTCTCTCTCTCTCTCTCTCTCTCTCTCTGTAGGTGGGATGAAATGGAGAGTCTATTGAAAATGAAGAGATCTTCCCCCCTCCCCAGTAGTTTATTGCCTCATGTTTTCTCTTTCCACAGAATTATTTGTTTTCAGTGGTAGGTTCATATTCATCTAGACAGTGAGGGACATGGGAGAATGAAATAAAATGCAGGATGACTGTGCATGCTAAATATTGTACCTGTGACTATTTGATCGCATGGACTTTCTCTGCACATTTGATGAGAAATAGAGACCTGCAGGGGGCAGCACATGACCCAGTACTTCATCCACGAGGGACTGGCTCAGGGGCCCAGGAGCTCATGGGCTTTTCAAGAAATCAGAGCCTTCCTAGCTATTGGGGAACATTGGGGATTTCTGGAAGAAGCCTCAATTTGATATTAAGATGCTCATTGTTATATTCTGTAAGGCAGTGATATTAGTAAAATTAGAGTCTTTGGGATTCCTGGTCTCCCAATCCCTGTGGTCCAGCCAACCTTTCCCCTATCCCTCTAGGACCCATTTGTAAAATCTCCCAACTTGAGACCTAAGAAAAACCCAAATGAGGAGCTAATCCCAACAAATAATTTTACCAACACAGAAGACAACCAACCTTGTAAGGCAGGTATGTGTGTATGCCCAACTTACAGAATAGAAAATAGAGACTTAGAGAGATACACTGATATTGCTAGGTACTGCAGATAAGAAGTAAAATGTCCTCCTGCTGAGGCTGAGGCTGAGACCCTTATGCTGAGGCTGAGGCTGAGGCGCTGAGACCCTCGTGCTGAGGCTGAGGCTGAGACCCTCGTGCTGAGGCTGAGGCTGAGACCCTTAGGCTGAGGCTGAGGCTGAGGCGCTGAGACCCTCGTGCTGAGGCTGAGGCTGAGACCCTCGTGCTGAGGCTGAGGCTGAGACCCTTAGGCTGAGGCTGAGGCTGAGGCGCTGAGACCCTCGTGCTGAGGCTGAGGCTGAGACCCTCGTGCTGAGGCTGAGGCTGAGGCGCTGAGACCCTCGTGCTGAGGCTGGGGCTGAGGCTGAGACCCTCGTGCTGAGGCTGAGGCTGAGATCCTCGTGCTGAGGCTGAGGCACTGAGACCCTCGACTGAGGCTGAGGCTGAGCTGTGCGTCCTTGGCTCTAGAGCCGCCAGGGCACCTGCCCTCAGGGCTTCCGGTATGGCTCGGGCCGGGCCAGACCTGCAGGAGCGAGCGCCGGTGCTGGTTCCCTTAACCCCTGCGACCCCGCGGCCCCCTGCTTCCCCCCCACGTGTGTGTGCTGCCGCTGTGGCAGCAGGAGGAAGTGTGCTCAGTGGGTAGAGCATCGGCCTGCGGACTGAAGAGTCACTCACGGCGGAGCCCGCGGAGGACTTGCTGCTCCAGACCCACCCGTGACTGATAATTCTCAGGGGGGAAGGGGTGAGGGGTGTACAGGGAGAGACTGGACAGAAATCATACACCTATGGATGAGGTCAACGGGAGGGAGGGAAGGGTGGGAGCTGGGTGGAGGGGTGCTATGGAGGGGAAAAAAGAAAAACAAATGTAATAATCTGAATAATAAAGATTTAATTTAAAAAAAGAAGTAAAATGTCATTTTACTTTTTTTGTATGTTTGTTTGTTTGCAGGCAACAGATAATGACTAGTTAGCTTAAGCAAAGGGGCGGAGGTGGATACTGGGTCATCTCACAATAAGAGGCTTGATTGGCTTGGCCCCCCAGCTGCCCAAGAACCCAGACAGTAGTTTGTAGCCCTTTCCCTGCTGGAAGTGCCTGCATGAATGAACCCCAGCTCCAGCTCCATCCAGGCCCTGTATCTCTCAGGCTGAAATTCAGATTCTTTCAGTAACTCTCTCCCCACTCTACATCAACCAGTTAAACCAGAGAGCCCTGCTTTTATTATTTCTTTTATGCACTGGGCATAAGAGGTTCTGAATGGACCCACCTGGATCACTCATCAGTGGTCAGAGGTCAGAGTCACTAATTCAGATGTGGAGGAACTGTTTTGGGTCCTGAAGTGAAGCTCAGACACGTCCAGCACAGGTGTGCATCTCCCTGCTGGTCTGATTCTCAGCCAGGGTTTTTGCTCTGCCACACACAGTGCTCTCAGGTAGCTGCAGACCAGCTAGGAAACTAAAGGTACTTATTGCGTTTTTGTAAAGGATGTCTTGAGACCAAAGGCCTCTGGGTCCTAAAAGACCAATTCTCCTGAGTGATGGAAAGTCTAGGCACTGGAACAGATGGGACAACAGTGATAAGGAGCCCATGCCTAGTACCTCACATCACACTGCACAACGGTGCCCCCAACTCCTGAAGCTCCCTGTTTATCTTGCTTCCTCTTGATCTCCCAACTCCATTCCATCTCCCTCTCCAAGGATTTCATAATATGTTGTCTAGACACTACTGCTGCCGTTTCTCCTCCATTAGTCCATTTTAATTGGAAAGTTATCATAATGCAAACTCTCTTTGGTATTATTTGCAGCTCTCCATTATTAGAACTTCACCAACTCGCTTTCCCAGCAAATTAAACTTGCTATGGAAGCGGAGAGATCAGCTGCTCATATTAAATCAGGCTGCTCATTGTTAAGCAGGCTGGGGAATAAAGCTCCCTCAGCTGGGTGGGGTGCCATTCACAGTGGCACCACTGTTTCTATGCTGGGGATTTGCCCTCTGTGCTCAGTTCTCCTCTTTTTGGCTGAGCACTGTGTGTTGGAAGATAGAGACAGGGGAAAGGAGACAGAAGCCTCTGGTGATATCTGGCTTCACACTCAAAATCCAGGCAAATGGCAGTGATCAGAATGTACATGGGTCTACGACTTGATAGATTACAAAGCACGTTCAGTCCTTGGAACCCACTGAGGTAGGCATTTCCATTCTTGTTCAGAGCTGGAAACCAAGGCTCACAGAGGGTAACTGAATTTGCTCAGGGTTGCACGGGCAACCTTCTGGTGGAGGTTTGTGCAGAGGATGTGATACAGTAGGGACCCCAAGTCCTCTGGGTCCCAAACCACACCACCCTAAGGGACAAAACTCAGACCAAAGAAAGCAAACGTCTCTCTCAGGGCAGATCCTGGAACTGGTTCATTTTAACTGGATGGTATGAAAAACAGCTAATAAAGTGATTATCCTATTTGTGGATTATCCTCCGCCTCAGTGTCTAACGTTTCCCATTTACACAATTAGAATAATATGGTAGACACTTTCTACTTCCTTGCTACTAGGAACCCAATTTTTGGGGCATAAATATGCCCAGACGCAGAGGAAAATTCATTATTGGTCTAAACCAGTCATGCATCTCTGTTTTCTTTTGCTGGTGATTGGGTCTAAAGGCACGTGCCTCAATTCTGAGAAATTGGAGGAAAGGGAAAGCCTTCCAGGGCTTTCTTTCTTTTCTTTTTTAAAAAAATATATATTTTATTGATTTTTTTTACAGAGAGGAAAGGAGAGGGATAGAGAGCTAGAAACATCAATGAGAGAGAAACATCTATCAGCTGCCTCCTGCACACCCACTGGGGATGTGCCCACAACCAAGGTACATGCCCTTGATCGTAATCAAACCTGGGACCCTTCAGTCCGCATTACGATGCTCTATCCACTGAGCCAAACCAGTTTCGGCAAGCCTTCCAGGGCTTTCTAGGAAAACCCCTTCCCTGATGACAGAGTGGTGAGGCGAGGAGGCCTCTGCTTCCTTTACTTTCTTCTGGTTTGGACACTATTTGTGGTGGTTTCAAAAATATGTCCACCAAGTCTTTGGCTTTCCAACAGTGGAGCCTGGTTCTCCCCTTGTCTGTGGATCATCTCTTAGTGATGATCTAATGAAGAGAATGTGATGGAAGCAAGGGTGTGCCCCTTTGATGGACAGGCTGCAGCTTCATCTCATGTTTGCCCATCTGGGGGAAACCAGTGCCAGGCCTGTGGACACTCAAGCAGCCTATGAAGGACCCATGTGGGGAGAAATGGAGGCTTTTTTCCAATAACCAGCAGCAACTTGCCAGCATGGGAATGAGCCACCCCGGAAACTCATTCTTCCAGCCTTCAGATGGCTATAGCCCCGGCCAGCATCTTGACTGCCACTTCATGAGAAACCTGAAGCCAGAGCCCCCAACACCCAGCCAAATTGCTGCACAATCCTAATCTATGGGAACTGTATGAGATTATAACTTTATTGTTGTTTTAAGCCACAAAGTTTTGCGTCATTTGTTACACAAATATAACTGCTGAGTATGTTGTCATACAGCCATCTTGGAGCCATGTGACAAGGAGTTGCCTATTTTGGGACTTATTACATGAGATAATAAGTCACTTTTAGTCAGGGATTTGGTTACTTGTAACCAAAGGAGGAAGCCCACCTGCCCTCTACTGACCCAGCCTGGTAGGGATACTTCCAGTCACATTTTACTGGCTAGCAGAGGCCACATGACCTCCATCCAACTAGAAGGAAGGCAGGGATTAGAAGTGCATGGAGGCCTGTAGGAGGAGGTGGGAATTGAGTTAAGAACGAAGAACAGATAGAATTTAGATTTTGGGATGGAGAGAGAAGAGGAAGAGGGCATTTCAGAGAAGTCATCTAAGGAAAGCAGTGTATTGTGGGTGTGGAATGAGTTCCCATCCTTCCTCATGGACCCACTGGAGGCTGGCCAGCACCTCCTCACTAAGGGTGACAGTGGCCTAGCTGAGGTGAGATGCTTCTGATTCCTCAGTTGCCATGCAGGGGGGCTTTATAGGAGGCTCTGTGGCTCTTTCTACCTTGGCCTGTACTCCTGGCTGGAAGTCATGTTCCTTTGTCAGGTGGGTAAAGGGGCCATGTGGCCCTGGCTCTGCATGTCTGTGCAGCATGGAAAATGAACCCCAGGAAAGGTTTTTCTGAACAAAACTCAGACCTTGCTAAGGGACTAAAATGTGCATGTATATTTATACGTTGGGATTTTACAGATGCCTTCTGGGGACAGTATTCCTCTCCCTAATTGCAGAAGGTCAGCCACTGTTATGGGCCCTGGGGCTCTTGAGATCCTGGATAAATGATTGTCTATATGACACACAGAGTGACATGTTAATAGCCACTCATTGAAAGGCTGTCTCTCAGTGGTTGATGTTTCTGAGGAGCTAACACAACAGGTTTCTAAGACAGGTGGACTCGGAGGCATCATGTCAGCACAATCCCAAGATGCCTGAAAGCTGCACAAACTGTCTTGCCCCACCCCCACCCCAAAGGACAAGGAACCGATGGGTCTGGTGATGGATATTGTCCCCCATTCACCACTAACTGTGCAAATTAGTTAAATAAGAGAAACTGCTCTTTCCTTACTCGAACACAGACCAGTAAGAATGTAGAGGCAGCGGTGTGGAGTGCCCTGTAGACCTGCAAGGGATGTGGAGGTGCAGGGATTCTCCAGAGGGTGCCCCGAGTGCACAGAGCTGGGGAGTTATAGACGCTAAGCCCAGGAATAAGCATTTGCCTATACGCTCTCCAGGTTATCCTGACTCACTCTGTGTGTTTGAGAGTCAACTGATGATCCTGTCTGTCTCCTACAATAACCTGGTGAGCAGGCAGGACAGTGTCATCAATCTGCATTGGGGAGCTATGGAAGCCAAGGGTCACTCACTGGGGGTCATTCAAGGGCAAGGTGACTAGGAATTTCATTCCTGCTGTCTTTTTAAAAAAATATATATTTTAAAAATAAATCTTTATTTTTCAGATTACTACAGATGTTCCTCTTCCCCCCCCCCAGAGCTTCCCTCCACCTTATTCCCCACCCTCTCCCATGCCTTTACCTTCTGCTACTGTCTTCATCCATAGGTGTAAGATTTTTGTCCAATCTCTTCCTATACCCCTCAAATCTCCTTCCACAGAAAATTGTCAGTCCCTCTCTTTCTATGTCCCTGATTCTATTATATTCATCAGTTTATTCTGTTCATCAGATTTTTTATTCACTTGATTTTTAGATTCACTTATTGATAGGTATATATTTGTTGTCATTTTGTTCATAATTTTTATCCTTTACCTTCTTCTTCTTCTTCTTCTTCTTCTTCTTCTTCTTCTTCTTCTTCTTCTTCTTCTTCTTCTTCTTCCTCTTCTTCTTCTTCAAGAGTACCCTTCAGCATTTCATATAATCCTGATTTGGTAGTGATGAACTCCTTTAGCTTTTTCTTGTCTGTGAAGCTCTTTATCTGACCTTCAATTCTAAATGATAGCTTTGCTGGGTAGAGTAATCTTGGTTATAGGTTCTTGCTGTTCATCATGTTGAATATTTCTTGCCACTTCCTTCTGGTCTGCATAATTTCTATTGAGAAATCAGCTGACAGTCGTTTGGGTACTCCCTTGTAGGTAACTAATTGTTTTTCTCTTGCTGCTTTCAAGATTCTCTTTTTGTCTTTTGCCCTTGGCATTTTAATTCTGATGTGTCTTGGTGTGGTCCTCTTTGGATTCCTCTTGTTTGGGGTTCTCTACGCTTCCTAGACTGAGAAGTCTATTTCTTTCACCAGGTAGGGAAAGTTTTCTGTCATTATTTCTTCTAATAGGTTTTCAATATTTTGCTCTCTCTTTTTCAGGCACCAAATAATTTGGATGTTGGTATGCTTAAAGTTGTCCCAGAGGCTCCTTATACTATCTTCATATTTTTGGATTCTTTTTTCTTTTTGGTTTTCTGGTTGTGTGTTTTTTTCCTCATATTTCAGATCTTTGGTTTGATTCTTGGGGTCCTTTGATCTACTGTTGAATTTCTGCATATTCTTTATTTCAGACAGTGTATGCTTAATTTCTGACTGGTCCTTTTCTATTTTTTTTTGGCATTCTCATTAAGATCCTTAAAGGTCTTAGTAATTTCCTCAGAGGTTTTTAGAAGATTCTTGAGTAACCTTATAAATGTGGTTTTGAACTCTATGTCCACTAGTTTGCTTTCCTCCATTTCTTTCATTCGTGACATGTTTCTTTGTCTCCACATTTTGCTGCTTCCGTGTTGATGGAGTGGTTTTCTGTATTAGGTGACTTATAGGGCCCAGTAGTTCAGCCTCCCCTATCACCTGAGGTGAACACTCTTGGTGTACCCCTTTGTGGGCTGGGTGCACAGTCTTGTTGTAGTTAAGCCTTGATTGCTGTTGGTACACTGGGAGGAATTGACCTCCAGGCCAATTGGCTATGAGGACCCACTGTGTCTATAATGGAAGAACTGCTGTGCTGGAGACAACCATATGGGGCAGGACTTACTTCAGTGGGGCTTTGGTGCTCACTGAGTCTGTCTCTTGAATGTGTCACTTATGGATGTAAGACGTTAAAATCTGGTGTTGTCTCACACCAGTAGGTACACTGGCTTCTGGATCTCTAATGGGGTGTAGGTCAACTACTGTCTGAGGCCACCCAGCAGGAGCTACAGTGTGATCTGCAGATTTATCCTCTTTGCTTGGAGGTTTTGGAACTGTCTGACCAGAGCTGCAGTTTGTTAGGTTAGGCTGAGATAGGGCAGGCCATTTATATGCAAAAGCCGCTGCACAAGGCTTGGGTGGGTTTGTAAATTATGCGGGGAATCACTAGGCTAGGGCGTGGCAAACACTGATGGCTGCCAGTCAGCCATCTCTGTGTCTCTGTGTCCTGTGCCCCAGACAGTAAACAGTGATTCCTGCATATACCTCTCCAAGAAAGCCACCCTCACTTTCTGACCTGATGGCAGACAGTCCAGCTTCTCTCCATAGGAATTTGGGTCCCTAGAGTCTCACCAGAAACTGGAGTTCAGAGTAATTGGGAGCTTGTGTCTCCATTCTAATCGAAAAACAAAACAAAACAGTGTACCCAGCTACCAGCCCGATTTGTACAATTTGCCCACCTTCCGTACCTCAGCTTTTCTGTGCTTGTGCATGTCTCAATGCTCTTTTCTCTTTCCTTCTAGTTGTAGAACTTCTACTCAGCCAGATTGCACGTGGTTCTGGGTAATAGATGTTTTGTCTTTTGGTTGTAGTTTTGGTGTAGTTGTGAGAGGCAGCACGTACAGGTGTGTACCTTATGCCACCATCTTGGTTTCCCCCATTCTTGCTGTCTTGATGCTGCGTTTCCTTGGATCCATGACTGCCCACCCCCTCCTGGAGGGTAAGGTGAGTTTGTGCAGCTTTCAAGCATCTTGGGGTCGTGCTGACATGATGACTTCGAGTCCACCTGCCTTATAAACCGCTATCTTGACTCCTCAGAAACATCAACCACTGAGAGCCAGAAGGTGAGATCTTACCCTCTTGGAAGAGGGAGGCAATCATGGATCCAAGGAAATGTAGCAACCAAGGGGTCTTGTGATTAGGGGAAGCAGGAGTTCTCACCATCCCTAGCTCACATCCTGGCTCCAGCAATATTAATAAAAAGAAGAAACGTTTACTGGTATATAATGCATCCTTATTCCTGAGCACTGCTTAAGTGCTTTGTGCTTGTACTTACTCAATGAATTCTCAAACTTCCCCATGATAGTGATTTTCAACTGGTGCACTGTGGCAGGCACACTGATGTGCCACAGAATTTTTAAAACATGCAATACCTGACTATTTAGTCAGGGGCAGTGACCTCTTTTCCCTTTGACTGTCAAATAAAAAAAATGACAACAGCCAGCACAACAATAGCTATCCAGTTTGAATGAATAAAAATTATACCTGTATCTTTGGTCACATTAGAAAATATTTAATACATTTTTTGGTGTGCTGCAGAATTTTAGTAATTAGTTTATATGTGCCATGAGATGAAAAAGATTAAAACAGCTGCTCTATGAGATAGGCACTATACTCCCCATCTTACAGATGAGGATACTGAGGTACTGCTTTCAGGTACTGAAAGTAGATATTGAAAGTCCTAAAGCTGCTGAGTGGGCATTCCCTCTGAGCACTTTTCCAAGGCTTTGCTCTACAGAGATACAGCTCAGGAAGAGAAGGGGCAATTGGAGTTACACACTTGGCCACGGCAGGGCTGAGGCGAGGCTCTGAGTTCCGGCCTCCCAGCCAGGCTGCCTTCCTCAGAAAGAGGTGCTTCTGGGCTGCTCTGGTCACAGGGCTTATTACCAATGGTGCAAATTGAATGAAATAGCTGCTTGGTTACAAATTAATAACAGATTTGTTTGTCATTAAGGCAGCATTGTTTAATAAAATTAGTTCAGCTGAGCATAATTACCTTCATATAAAATTCCCTCTTAAAAATTGCTTTGATGAATCTAAGCCAATTAGGTGATGTAAAGACTGGGGTGTAGGTTTTGGCTCTCAGCTTAGGTTGGGTCCCTGCAGTGATGTCCCCTGGGCTGCAATTCAGTTCCCAAATCCCCTGGGCCATGTCCCCAATGACCTTGAAGGTCCAGTGAAGACCATGTAATGCAGCTGCTCTAGGGCCCCCGACTGGCCTTTGCTTGAACCCAAACAATGCTCCTCCCGAGTGTGCCTTTCGGGCGTTGCTCTTACTACCCTTCCACCCTTCCCAGTCATTTCTCACACAAAGACTTTCAGGAGCTTCCTATCACCCATAAGACACTATCCAAAATCTTGACCTTGTTATTCAAGGCCCTGCAAGTTTGGCCTTTTGGTAATTAAAGAAAATGGTAACCAAATTGGGGACAAGGACATTGAAGTCTTACCCCAGCTAAGGCCTGGCCATGCTGAGGGTTCTCAGACAGGCAAGTTTACCAGGCTTCCACTTACTCCCTGTAAAATGGAAACAGAGGTTTCCTTCTCAAGTGGTGTGAGGATCACAAGAGATGATGACTATGGCACTTCATAAACCACAGACCCTGTGGAGGCCTCCCTTCTGTCTTCTAACTCCTTTAGCAGCTGGTCTGCTTTCCTGGTTGGCCACTCAGTCAGAAAAGGGGTGAGGTGAGGCACTCACCATCATTTCTGGGGCTCGTTGTTGCTGGAGCCACATAGCCCTTTCTGAAACACCCTTCCTATTCCTCTCTGGTTAGTTAGCTTAGGTTTTAGGGTTCAGTCAATACTTTCTGCCCTATATTCTTCTCCCACTTGCTCTGTTGGCCCCCAGCCTTCTCCCTGAGCTCCTGAGCCTGACCAGGAGCAGGGATGAGTGTAGGGCATGGTTCTACACAACTCCAGGGGGCGTCATTCATAAACTGCTTTAATACCAGTCTTGCACAGTGCATAGGTTGCATAGCTGTACACTGTGCCCTGGGGCAGAGATTCATGGGGGGACAGAGGCAAGTACGGAAAAGACCCAGCTGCATCTGCAGGGAGGTGGTTGAGACAAGGAGGGAAGCAGGACATGGTATCAGGCAAGCCCAATACAGAAACGCCCTGTATTGGGCTTGTCCTGGAGAACATTTGGGCCTGCCGGATGGCACAAACTCACTCTGTGGCTTTTGGCCTCAGATTTCTCACTTGTAAAATGGCAAAAACAAATACTTACAAAGGTGTGTAATGAGAAAATAGATGGAAAGTGCTTCAAAAGGAGACAGTGAAATCTGAAAGCGAGTGATGTCAAAGCAAATGACCTGCTGTCAGTGCACAAGGAGTCCCTCCCCTCTGCTCTGAGCCCAAAGCTTGAGATGATGGAGAAGAACCCTTTTCTGGCTGGAATCCAAGCTTTCATCAGGGAACCACGGATTTGGGAACAGTGTGTGCAGAGGGGGTGAGAGTGGGGGTGGGGTGAGGTGAGGCACTTGCCTCACTTCCTTGGCAGAGAGACGGTAGGATATTCCCATTGGCTCTCAGTTTCTCCACATTATCAGGGTTCAGACTCCTGGGGTGGCCCTTCCAGAAAGGCCTCACCATCACCAGCCAGTGGGCTTGGGTACAGGAGGGGCTGGGGGACAGCAGCACGCAGGGGCTGAAAAATTCAGAAAATGGCCGGAACGCCAGCCGCTTCCCAGCCCCCAGATCCCTCTAAAGCCCCTTTTGAAGGGGACCTCAGAGCTCTAATGGGTTAAGAGCTTTTATGGGAGCTCAGGCAAACCAATTAAGTTTGCTTAAAAATATTGTATTCATTAGCATGAAAATAAAGCTGAACTTTTTAGAGATAATTGCATCTTTTAAAATGTGGTAGTCTTTGTCTGGGCTTGTCTCATAAATATGCATGCTGCATAATCCTTTTGGAATGGTGGTGGCAATCATGAGTAACACACAAATGCATGCAGGGTGTTAATATTCTGACAAGAGTGGGGCCTCTTGGGCAGGCAGGCGGTGCTGCCACTGGCCTCTGGAGGTGGTCCTGTAATCCCCAGCTGCAACTGCCAGCTCACAGGATGAAGCGCAGAGCTGCAGTACAGATACCACACACCAACGCTCCAGTTCTAATTGCTCCTTTTGTGCTGATATCTGCAAGGAGGTGGGCTGCAGGATTCTTGGACTTGGATGAAGGTGTGGAGAAGGCGGTACAGTGGCTGACCTTCGTTTACAGCTGGGGAAATTGAAGCCCCAGGGTGTTAGGTGGGTTTGCCAAGGTCACCCAGCATAGATAGGACCCAATGGATCCCAGTTGCCATCTCAGTTTGCTCATTATCTGAAATCCAGTGAGGATCCCTGCCAGGGGTGGTGGCAGGTGGTGGTGGTGGTGGTAGGAGAGCTCAAAGGTGGAATGTAATGAAATTGTCTTAATAATTTGAAGGGGAGTTGGCCAGGGAAAGGGCTGGCCAGCAGATGAAGTGCATGACTAAAGGTTCTAGCCAGAGAGGAAGAGGAAGGTGGGAACTGGCTCATGTTGCAAGTGGTGTTACGGAGTTTAGGTTTGATCCCCAGAACAATAGGGTGCTGCTGACAGATTTTAACTGAGACTGACCCTGGGTCCTTAGTGTGGCCTATATGTGGGGCATGGTCTGCTCATTTAACCAAGGACAGGAATCCCGTAATTTCTATATATAATCACTTGGTTATCCAATTTGGAGCACCAATCCAAAGGATATTAAAGGTCTAAGAAAAAAGGACTAAGTCCTAGAAACAACTAACTTTTATTTAATATCGACTATGTGCCAAGAATTTTCATAGTACAGTATTGATGTTCTTAGTATATAGCCAGATAATGTTTATACAACATAAAACCTCATTGTAACCTCAGCTTCTGCAGTTGTGATTCCCATTTTACAGACAAGACAATCAAGGCTCAGAGGGCTGAGGTCCAAGAGCTAGTTAGCAGCAGACCTGAGACTATACTGCAGGACCTCACACTTCCAAATCCAAGAGAATTTTTGCCCCATCCACAGCTGCGACTCATTATAAAAAGGAGCTAGTTCTCAGTCTGGGGGTAGGAGGACAGGCAAGGCTCTTTCTTGGACAAATTTTATTTAATTTTCCATCAGTAGGTGTCAACTGTGAACTAGTCAGAAATGCTAAAATAACAGCTTAAAAACATAGGAACAGAAATGGAAATGTAATTTTAGCATTTCACCAGCCTCTCCTGTAAGATAAGTGTTGCTTATGGAGTATCTGTTTCAGAAATGTAACACTTAAGGACTAAACTCACAGGAATTGCTGGTGATATGCAATTTAACAACTTGGGCCATTAAAGAAGAAGGGAGGAAAAAAAGGTCTCCACAGGCAGAAAAATGAAAATCAAAGGAAATGGAGAAAAAAGCAACAGAGCATTCCTGCCTCTAGTTGTACTTCCTCCTAATGGCTTGGGAAATAGCTTGCTGGATAAAAAAGTTTTGCCTGGCAGAAACATTATCTCAGAGAAGGTGCTTTGGATGGAAAAGGAGGCTGGATTTAGCCAATCAGGCATCAAGGCCTTTGACAAGTCAATGAGCCAGGACTTATTCAGCACCTATCATGTGCCTTCAGTGATATTCTACCCAGTGGAGCTTCAAGACAGAAGGCTAGCATTCCTCCACCAAGGGGTTTACTGTTTGAATTCGGATATGACACCTGCTGGGACCATGAAAAGATAATGGAAATGCAGAACAAGAACCAGAGATGTGGAGATGCATGGGAACAGATCTCACACTGAGGGGAAAGGGTGCAGCTTGGGCTCGGATGGGCTGAGGAAGGTGAGATGGAGACTGCATTCCAGTCTCAGGTCTGGCCAGGATATTCTGTGTGAATTGGTACATACCATTTCACCTTGCAGATGCATCACACATTAAACAGTAGAAGTTGATCAGATGGCTTCTAAGGCCCCTGTAGGCTCTCACAACTACGATTGTATGAGAATTATTAGTAATACTCTTTCACTTGTCAGTAACAGAAACCCAGCTCCAACCAGCTTAATAAAAAAGGGGGCATTTATTGGCTGAGGAAAGCTAGAATCAGATATAGCTGGATCCAGGAATGGACAAAGAGTTGTTTTGGCTTTGTCTCCTGTTTCACACTCTCATTATGTATGTTAGGGGGGACTTATAACTTAATAGATAGAGCACTTGAATTAATCTGAAAAGTAATCATATTATTTTAAATCTTAGAACACTTATATGAATGAGGGGTTAAGTTTCTTACATATGAATAGGGGGTTAAGATTCTCTGAAAGTTGCTTTCTTAAGGCCTGTGTGAAATGATTAAGGAGGTGACTCAGCTGTGAATTCAGCAAGCAGAACCAATAAGTATGGTTAGGCTGACCCACCAGGAGTCAAAACATCATCTCATCAACATAATCTCATCAACGACTAAAGACAATAGCTGATGTTTGGGGCTGCACATAGCACCCTAGCCCCTTTCCCTTTATAATCCTGTCCCCTGTACCTTGCTGGGAGGCAGGATTTGATGCTTGTAAGCTCCCTGTCTTCTTGGTTGGCTAGCTTTCTCAATAAATGCCTAATATGATTTAACCCTACCTTCATTATTGGACACAGCAACAGGCAGTCCCAGCCCAACCGGGGGTATCCCAGTAACAGTTATGCTTTCTTTTCTCTGGGCCAGTTTGTCTTTCTATAAGGAGACAATATATTTTTTGGTTATATG
This sequence comes from Lasiurus cinereus, assembly GCA_011751065.1. NCBI lineage: Eukaryota > Metazoa > Chordata > Mammalia > Chiroptera > Vespertilionidae > Lasiurus > Lasiurus cinereus. The sequence goes on from JAAGEH010000032.1 coordinate 30,983,623, forward strand.
CAAAGGGCTAACCCCCAGAACTCAGCTCTACCTAAACTTCAAGGAATGGGTTTCTTCCAGAAAATAGGTCTTCAGGCACCAGCTAAAAGGGTACAGAATTGATGGTAGGCAAAAATGAGAGGTGATCTCCACCCAGGCCTTGAATGAATCTTGGATTCAGATGGGAGAAATGGAGAAGGGGAGGAGCATTTCAGGAGAATTATAAGGTCACAGCTATGCCACAGGCTTGGCCAGACCCGTTGTGGAGCCCAGGGCAAGAGTCTAAATGGAGGCCACAGATCATAGACCTAAATATCAAGATGTCATAAGTCTCACTAAAAAACTGTTCAGAGGTTTTGTAACAGGGTATAGGGTATAAAAAGACCTCACATTTCATTAACTAAATGGCCAAAAATTAAAAATAAGACTATACAAACAAAACATATAATCTAAAATATTAATAGTTTCATATTTAAAAATATTACAGGCAGCAGCAGTTCCAGTTCCCCTTTTTGCCAGCCTCGACCACAGGAGTATAGCAGATGCCAATGGCTGGCCAGGCCTGCAATATCTGTCCCCAGGCATCAGCAATAAAACCCATAGAGAGGAAAAAATGCCAGACACTGACACACACTCAAGATGATTATTAAGACACCAGAGGCCCGGTGCATGGGTGGGGGTCCCTAGGCCTGGCCCGAGATCAGGGCCGATCAGGTTCCCTGCCTTCCCACCTCCCCACCTGCCCATCTCCAGGCTTCCATGCCTCCACGACTCCTCCTTTCTTTGTCGCTCATGTCAGCTGCCACCCACCCCCCGGTTTCCTGTTCCAGCCTAGGGCCCTGTTGGGTCAGGTGATTGGGGCCTGCCAGCCAGGCGGAGGGACCAAGAGTTGGCTATTGGCTCTGAGGAGGGATCATGTCTGCCACCACCCACCCCCCAGTTCCCCATTCCAACCCCAGGGGCTCAGCCCCAATTAGACAATGGGGACTGTGGGCTGGGAGCAGCCACACGGTGGTCAGTGTGCATCATAGTGACCAGTTGTTTCGGTTGTTCCGTTTTAATAGTTGCTTAGGCTTTTATACTGTATGTTATGTATGTATGTGTGTGTGTGTGTGTGTGTGTGTGTGTGTGTGTGTGTGTACATGCCTGCCATCTTCTCAGTTAGCACCTGAATAAATCACTTTCCTTCCATTAGCACCTGTATCGTGTGTTTGGCTTTACAGCAACAAGCAAAATAACCTGAGGTTCATTTGGGCTGGTTTCAGTTTTGGTGAGCCAGCCAACAGAGCCGGGTGGGAGACCCTTGGTGAGTCCCTGGACCTTGGAGGGGGTCCCCATGACTGCCTTCTCGGCCCCTGAGAGGATCTGGAAGTCCCTGGCAGCTGCCAACTGATTTTACTTGGGGCTGCCCAACGCTCTCTCCTGATATAGGTCATCTGCTACACCTGGCTGAAGGAGGAAATGGGTAGTTGGTGGATAGATGAGTCCAAGCTAAGTGGTCTCTGGTGTGCACAACTAGGATCCTAGTGCCCTGTCATCTGAGTCCTTTGAACCATCTGGATCTCAGAAGAGATCAATAGGCACCACTTGGAGAAAGGCAAGGCTTAGTGACGAAGAAAAGTCCTGGCACACCAGGTGGGGTTTGGTCTAATTTGCACACTTCTGAATTCAGTATGGTAGTTCTCATTTGTCTGTTGTATTCTGTTCTGTTTGAGAGCTCTCTGAGAGCTATAATCTGCGTGAAATGAAACTTTGGTAATGTTCTTTGCTCACTTGACCCCACCCATGCACCGGGCCTCTAGTGTCTTAATAATCATCTTGTGTGTGTGTCAGTGTCTGGCATTTTTTCCTCTCTATGGGTTTTATTGCTGATGTCTGGGGACAGATGTTGCAGGCCTGGCCAGCCATTGGCATCTGCTATACTCCTGTGGTCAAGGCTGGCAAAAAGGGGAACTGGAACTGCTGCTGCCTGTAATATTTTTAAATATGAAACTATTAATATTTTAGATTATATGTTTTGTTTGTATATTCTTATTTTTAATTTTTGGTCATTTAGTTAATGAAATGTGAGGTCTTTTTATACCCTATACCCTGTTACAAAACCTCTGAACAGTTTGTTAGTGAGACTTATGACATCTTAATATTTAGGATCTTGGTTCGCTTTTTGCTGTTTTATGCATTCTTTCTCTGCTTTTGGGGCTTTGTGCCATTTAGAACTTTTGAAGGTCATTCACTGTACTGGTTGGTATGAGATAAGATTCTAAGACTAGTGTCCCAGTCCCTCCTTTTGAGAGTACTTGTTTGTTTGCTTTAGTTAATTTTGTTTCTATTTTGAAAAAAGATAAAATCTCTTATATGCAAGCATTCATGTTTTTATATTATAAAAATTCTACTCAGAAAAATCTAAATTAATGAGAAGGCAAAAGATTTCACCCTCTCTTGCTCCCCCCCCCCCCCGGCCCAAGACTAAAACTAAAACTAAAATGATGAGGAAATGTGTCTTTTGAAAATGTGAATGTTATGTGCCAATGAAAGAACCTGCTTCTAGAAGTTATAAAACATATTTGCCAATCTGAGGAATGTTCATTACTTACTTGTCACTAAAAAGATCAAGGTTTCTACGACTTAAGAATTCTAATTAAGTTGGAAAGAAATTGTATGGTTTCGATAAAAGAAAATAGGTTATTGTAAAGCTGGTTATTTCTGAATGAATTAAAAAAACTGAAAGAGACTAGAAAAGTTGAATAGGTCTGTGCAAATTGAAGAAAGATTATATAAAGGGGAGAAAGCAATAGGGAACATATAAATAAACTAAATAATAAATCTAATTAGGTAAATGAATCTAAATATAAAAAATAAGCAAATACAAAATTTGTTTAGCTTTTTAGCCTGTTAAAAGGGGGAAAAAAGCTTTTCCTATATCTGTCTAGAAAACAAAGATTCTATGTATTATTAAAATAGTTATATGTCATATTATTTAAATCAGGTACTAGATCACATAAAACCCATCTTCTTAATCCTAAGAACTAAAGTTCTACTAGCCTATGTTTATATTTAATACCTTCTATTGTCACATTAAATAAATACATAATTTAATAATTTTTAAGATTATTATATAATCTTTTGGTCAAATATGTTTGACAACCTTCCCGGGTTTAACTTTTAAAAAAGTTTTCTTGACCTAGAATTGGCTTTCAGTTATTCTTTTTTTTTTTTTTTTTTTGTAACAACCCATGTGTATTTAGAACAAGTTTTCTCAACTCAGATGCATTGAAATTTGGGGCCAGATAATTCTTTGCTTTGTGTGTGTTTGGGAGGTGGGAGTGTCTGGCCTGCACTGTACAGTGTTTAGCAGCATCCCTGGCCTCATCCAATAGATGCCAGTAGCCACCCTTCCCCAACCCCCCACCCATCCTTAGTTGACAACCAAAAATGCCTCTAGACATTGCCAAATGTCCCCTGGGGGACAAAATCACTCCCAGTTGATGACCTCCGGTTTTGTGCTTGATCTGTGCACACGTCTTACCCTTGCCACTTTCTCACACCCTCCTCACACCTGGAGATGGATGCTGTTTGTCCTTCCGCTGTGCAGATGCAGGAACAGGGATGCTAGTGGTCTCACCAAGGTCATGTTGCTAGCATTTCAGCAGAGCCGAGACTTGAACCTGTAATAACCCAGATCTCTCTTTTTCTAGTTGCTTTGTGGGCTCCTTGGACTTCATTCACAATCACGTCTGAGACTAGAGATAATTTCATTTTATTTCTCGCCATCTGGTTGCTTTGGCACAATTGAGGACAGAACTTACATGGCACAAATTATAGCTCCAGCAGATTCTGTAATCTGCACAGAGACTTTCTTTTGGGAAGTTAAGTTTACTCAATTATCAACAATTTGGAAAATATAGAAGAAAGAGAAAAAATGAAATTTGTTATTGGGCTGCCCACTAAGGCCAACTCTCTAGCAGTTTTGTCCTCTGAGTAGCTTTCTCTGCTTTGAAATTTTGTTACACAGTTGCAATTACACTTCATGTACAATTTCAAATCCCACTTTTCCCAAACGATACAAGATCATATTTTCATATTATTACAAAATTTGCTTCGATATTATTTTTAACTAGAGGCCCAATGCATGAAATTTGTGCATGGGGAAGGGGAGGGGGATCCTTCAGCCCAACCTGCACTCCCTCCATCAGGGAGCCAGGGTAACAATTTTTATTATTATTATTATTATTATTATTATTTTAAATCTTTTCTTAAAATTTTTTATACATATCTCCCCATTGCCCCCCCTCCCTCCCTGGCATACCCCAACCCCCAGTGTCAATGTTCATTGGTTATGCTTATATGCATGCATACAAGTCCTTTGATTGATCTCTTATCTACCTCACCTAACTTTTATCTTCCTGCTATAATTTCACAGTCTGATGCTTTACTACCTCTGTATCTATCCTTTTGTTCATCAGTTTATAATGTTCTTTATTACCCACAAATGAGTGAGATCATGTGATGCTTCTCCTTCATTGACTGGCTTATTTCACTAAGCATAAGGTTCTTCAGTTCCAACCAGGTTGCTGCAAATGGTAAGAATTCCTTCTTTTTAATGGCAGCATAGAATTCGATTGTGTAGATGTACCACAGTTTTCTGATCCATTCATCTGCTGACAGGCACCTAGGCTGTTTCCAAATTGTGGCTATTGTAAATTGTGCTGCTATGAACATAGGGGTGCATAAATCCTTTCTGATTGGTGTTTGTGATTTCTTAGTATAAATTCCTAAGAGTGGGATTACAGGGTCAAATGGGAAATCCATTTTTAGTTTTTTAAGAAAACTCCATACTGTTCTCCACAGTGGCTGCACCAGTCTGCATTCCCACCAACAGTACAAGGGTTCCTTTTTCTCCGCATCCTCGCCAACACTTGTCTTTTGTTGATTTGTTGATGATTGCCATTCTGACCGGTGTAAGATGGTATCACATTGTCGATTTGATTTGCATCGCTCGGATGATTAGTGACTTTGAACATGTTTTCATGTGTCTCTTGGCCTTCCTTCTCTCGTCTTTCGAAAAGGTTCTATTTAGGTCCATTGCCCATTTTTTTATTGGATCGTTTATCTTCCTTTTATTAAGTTGTATAAGTTGGCTGTAGATTTTGGAGATTAAACCTTTATCAGTGATATCATTTGCAAATATGTTCTCCCATACAGTGATCTTTCTTATTGTTTTGTTGATGGTTTCTTTTGCTGTGCAAAAGCTTTTTATTTTGATGTAGTCCCATTTGTTTATTTATTTATTTTTTTTAGCTTCAATTGCGTTTGGAGCAGTATCAGTGAAGAAGTTCTTTTGACATATATCTGAGATTGTGCTGCCTGTGGATTCCTCTAGTATTTTTATAGTTTCCCTTCTAATGTTTAAGTCCTGTATCCAATTTGAGTTTATTTTTGTATTTGGTATAAGTTGGTGGTCCAGTTTCATTTTTTGCATGTATCTGTCCAATATTCCCAACACAATTTACTTAAGAGGCTATCTTAGCTCCATTGAATGTTCATGCCTCCTTTGTCAAATATTAATTGAGCATAGTGGTTTGGGTGGATATCTGGGTTCTCTATTCTATTCCATTGGTCTATATGTCTGTTCTTGTGCCAGTACCAGGCAGTTTTGAGAACAGTTGCTTTGTAGTATAGCTTGAAATCTGGTATTGAGATCCCACCTACTTTATTCTTCTTTCTCAGAATTGCTGTAGCTATTCATGGTCTTTTTTTGTTCCAGATGAATCTATGAAGATTTCTTTCTAGGTCTGTGAAATATGTCGTTGGTATTTTAATGGGGAGTGCATTTAATCTATAGATTGCTTTGGGTAGTATGGACATTTTAATGATGTTGATTCTCCCAATCCATGAGCATGGTATGCTCTTCCATCTGTTAACATCTTTTTTCAGTGTCCTGTAGTTTTCTACATATATGTCTTTTACCTCTTTAGTTAGGTTTATTCCTAGGTATCTTAATTTTTTTGGTGCGATGGTAAATGGGATTGCTTTTTGAGTCTCTCTTTCTGTAATTTCACTATTAGTGTATAGAAATGCCACAGACTTTTTAGCATTAATTTTGTATCCTGCTACATTGCCAAATTCATTAATTAAGTCAATTAGTTTTGGAATGGAGTCCTTTGGGTTTTTTATGTACAGTATCATGTCATCTGCAAATAAGGACAGCTTTACTTCTTCTTTTCCAAGTTGGATGCCTTTTATTTCTTCTTTTTGTCTAATTGCAATGGCTAATACTTCCAGTACTATGTCGAACAGGAGAGGTGAGAGTGGGCATCCCTGTCTTGTTCCTGTTCTTAGGGGAAATGGTTTTAGTTTTTGTCCATTGAGTATGATGTTAGCTGTGGGTTTATCATATATGGCTTTTATGATGTTGAGGTATGCTCCTTCTATTCCCACTTTGCTGAGAGTTTTTATCAATAAAGGGTGTTGGATTTTTGTCAAATGCTTTTTCTGCATCAATTAATATGACTATGTGATTTTTATCTCTCAATTTGTTTATGTGATGTATCACGTTTATTGATTTGCGGATATTGTACCATCCCTGCATTCCTGGGATGAATCCTACTTGGTCATGGTGTATGATCTTTCTGATGAACTGCTGGATCCGATTTGCTAGAATTTTGTTGAGGATTTTGGCATCTATGTTCATGAGAGATATTGGGCTAAAATTCTCTTTCATTGTGTTGTCTTTATCTGGTTTTGGTATTAGGGTGATGCTGGCTTCATAGTAGGTGTTTGGAAGTGTTCCTTCTTCTTGAATGTTTTTGAATAGTCTGAGGAGGATAGGTTTTAATTCTTCCTTGAATGTTTGGTAAAACTCTCCTGTGTAGCCATCTGGTCCCGGGCTTTTATTTGCTGGAAGCTTTTTGATGATTGCTTCAGTTTCTTCCATAGTTATTGGACTATTGAGATGTTTGGATTCCTCCTCATTGAGTTTTGGAAGGTTATATTTTTCTAGGAAAATGTCCATTTCTTGCAGGTTGTCCAATTTGTTGTAATAGAGTTGTTCATAGTATTTTTTAACAATCCTTTGTATTTCCACAGGGTCTGTTGTTATTTCTCCTCTTTCATTTCTGATTTTGTTTATTTGGGTCTTCTCTCTTTGCTTCTTGGTGAGCCTGGCTAGAGGTCCATCAATCTTATGTATCGTTTCAAAGAACCAGCTCTTGGTTTTGTTGATCTTTTGAATTGTTTCTTTGGTCTCCAACTTGTTTATCTCAGCTCTGATCTTCATTATGTCCTTCCTTCTGAGTACACTGGGCTTTTCTTGTTGCTCTTGTTCTAGCTCTTTGAGTTGTAGGGTTAGGTAATTTATTACCATTGTTTCCTTGTTTTTGCAGTAGGCTTGTAGGGTTATGAACTTCCCTCTCAAGACTGCTTTCACTGTGTCCCATAAATTTTGTATTGTTGTGTTGTCATTGTGATTTGTTGCCATGATGTTTTTTATTTCTTCCTTGATCTCTCTGGTTACCCAGTCATTGTTTAATAGCATGCTGTTTAGTCTCCATGTGTTTGATTTCTTTCTATTGTTTTTATTATAGTTGATTTCCAGTTTTATGCCACTGTGGTCTGAGAAAATGCTTGATATGACTTCTATCTTCTTGAAGTTGAAGAGACTTTTCTTATGACCCAACATATGATCTATCTTTGAAAATGACCCATGTGCACTGGAGAAGAATGTATATTCTGTGGCTTTGGGGTGAAATGTTCTGAAGATGTCAATTAATTCCATCTGCTCTAGTGTGTCATTTAGGATTGATGCTTTTTTGCTGATTTTTTGTTTAGAGGATTTGTCCAGTGGTGACAGTGGGGTATTAAAGTCTCCTACTATGATTGTATTGCTGTCAATCTCTCCCTTAATATCCTCCAAGAGTTTTTTTTTTATGTATTTAGGTGCTCCTATATTGGGTACATATATGTTTACCAGAGTTATTTCTTCTTGTTGGATTGTTCCCTTTAGTATTATGAAGCGGCCTTCTTTATCTCTTGTTATGTCCTTCACTTTGAGATCTAATTTGTCAGATATAAGTATTGCAACCTCAGCTTTTTTTTCATTTCCATTTGCCTGAAATACCATCCTCCATCCCTTCATACTCAATCTGTGTGCATCTTTTTTCCTGAGGTGGGTTTCTTGCAGACAGCAGATATATGGATCATGTTTTCTTATCCAATCGGTTACCCTATGTCTTTTGATTGGAGCATTCAATCCGTTTACATTTAATGTTATTATTGATAAGTACTTATCTGTTGCCATTTTTAGTCCTTACCGCAGAGTTCCTTTTCTGCTTCCTCTTTCTTTTTATTACAGCAGACCCTTTAACATTTCTTGCATTGCTGGTTTGGTGGAAATATATTCCCTTAGTCCTTTTTGTCTGTGAAGCTTCTGATTTCACCTTCAATTTTTATAGAAAGCCTTGCAGGATACAGTATTCTTGGATTCAGACCCTTCCTTTACATGACTTTGTATATTTCATTCCATTCTCTTCTGGCCTGCTGAGTTTCTGTTGAAAAATCAGCAGCTTGTCTTATGGGGTTTCCTTAGTAGGTAACTTTCTGTTTCTCTCTGGCCGCATTTAAGATTCTTGTTTTGTCGTTGCTGTTTGCCAATTTAATTATAATGTGCCTTGGTGTCGGTTTTGTGGGGTTCATTTTGCTTGGGACTCTGTGAGGTTCTTGGATTTGTGTGGGTTTTTCTTTTCCTATATTGGGGAAATTTTCTGTCATTATTTCTTCAAACAGGTTCTCTAATCCTTGTTCAGTTTCCACTCTTTCTGGAACCCCAATTATGCGGATGTTGTTTTGTTTCTTGTTATCCCAAAGTTCCCTTAGGCTCTCCTCTTGCTTTTTAACTTTTTTTTTCTAGAAGCTGCTGTATTTGGGTATTTTTTCCTACCGTGTCTTCTAGCTCACTGATGCGGTCCTCTGCATCTTCTAGTCTGCTTTTGATGCTTTCTATTGAGTTCTTTAAAGCAGTGATGTCATTTTTTATTTCTTTGTGAATTTCTTCATGCTTCTTCTTCATTTCCTCTTGGCTCTTACTCAGATTGTCGATTTTGTCTTTCATTCTTTTCATCCACCTTACGATCATTTCTCTGAACTCTTTCTCTGGCAGGCTTATTTCTGCTTCTATTTCGTTTACTTCCTTTTCTGGTGATACCTGCCTGTCTGTTGTATGCAGGCTGTTTCTTCTTCTGCCTATGGTTTTTCTCCCCCGGGTGTTTGGTTATGTGGTTCTCTCTCTTACGTTGATTCAAAGGCACAAGGTACAACACGACCTGGTACAGCACACAAGGCACTGAACAGAAATGTATTCATGATGTTAATAATCACCAATAAGGTGACCACCAATGTAAGACAAATTAGGGGTAAGTAGAGAAAGAAGAAGAGGAAAATGAGGGAAAAAGAAAGGAAAGAAGTGCCCAAATCAGATTGGGAGAGGGAGAAAAAAAATAACTAAATGAACAATAAAATAAAATAAAATAAAGGAGAAGAAGAAAAAGAAAAGAGAGGGAGAAACCAAGTCAGAGAGAAAAGAAAGTGGATAAGAGAGAAAAGGGGAACAAAATATAGATGTCAGGAGAAAACTCCAATAGAACAGTCACTAATCCCAATAAAGGCCAGCAACCAGTACCTAGAGATTAATACAAACTGCAAATAACAACTGGTATCGAGGGAGGCGAGGGAAAAGAGAGGTAGAATATAAAGGAAGCAAAAAGCAAAATAAAATAACTAGAATAAGCTAAAACAATCTCACAAAAAAATTAAAAAAATCGATATAATCACTGTTCAGGCAAATAGGAAAAAAAGGACATAGAGAAAAAACAACTTTTTGGCTAGTGAAGACAAGAAGGGAGAGGTTTGTATAGACTTGTAGTAGGGGATTTCAAATTAGATATCTAAGTGGGGTGAAATTTTAACCAGGTAAAGAGAAAGAATAGGCAGAATCTAAAGTTGGAAAGAAGACAACAAAATGGGGAAAGTTAGGTGGAAAGTGTTGGCATAAAGGTAGAGTTGAGTTGGAGTAAAATTATGCTAAAGGAAAGTTGAAAATAGAATATAAAACTCTAATCCTGAAGTAAAATAAAGAGCAAACAAAATGACACTTATTTTTTTTCCAAAAAGGTAAAAAACTAGTAGTAATAATACTAGTTGAAAACAAAAATGCAATAATTAAAAAGGTAAAATCAATTGAGGTGGAAAGAAAAAAATAGTCTTTTAATTAAAATATGTAAAAAGAAAAAATAAAAAAAAATTAAAAAAAATAAAAGAAAAAGAAAAAAAAATAGAATGATCATTCACTTCCACTATTATTCTGGTTGGCACTCCTGTTTCCCAGTAGGGAAGGTATTGCAGTTCCCTGTGTTGCACTATTGACGTTTTAATCTCTATTCTTTTGTGGTTATGCGAGAGTCAATTTGTGCGTCATCCACTGGGTGGCAGTGTTTCGGAATTCATCTCTGAGGCAAAGCACAGGACCTCTCTAGGCTGTGCTCAGGTCCTGCTACTCTGTGGTTCTCAAAGCCGGTTTGTGCGGATTTTGCAGTGGGGACACTGTAATAATTCCCAAGCTGTCCCTCTGCCTCAGATAAAAACGAGTTGTTTTCCAGAGTTCCCCTCTGTCAACAGCTCAGAGAGTTTGCCTCCACACTTAGGGATCACGTCCTGCCCACCTCCTCGGACCTCTCCAGAGGCAACTTTCCCGCAGCCCGGTTCACACAGTGAGCGAGTCTCTGTTCTGAGGGGCAGGAGACCTCACCTTATCTCAGGCGAAATCTGACCTTTCTGTGTGCCATGTGGATCTCTGAATCCGCCACCCGCGTGTCTGCGCCGATTGGAGAGCGGTGTTCTGGGTCCCCCGCTGTTCGGTCAGTAATTCAGCCTCAGTGTTCAGACCGCCACTGACATCCACCTCCCTCTGCAAGATGGCGTGGTCTCCGCGTTTGCGCTGGTAGCTCCGGCCGACAAAAACCCCGCGGCAGTGGGGCTGCCTGGACAGGAGAGCCCCTTCCAGCAGTTCTCCGCCTTCTCCTGGAGGATAACTGACGGCTAGCTTGCCAACAAACACTCCCAGTGCGACTCTCAGCTGTTCTCTCTTCCTCCTCCCAGCGACAAAGCTCCAGACGCGTCCGTCTATTCCGCCGCCATTTTTCCAGGGTAACAATTTTAACATTCAAAATCTTTGCCTCCAGTCACCAGAGTGGAATCATGGACAGTTATTTTCTAATAGTTCTTCAATAGACAGAATGATAAGAAATAATTGACGATGAAGCTGAAGAACCTAGAATGATCTGTCAGTGAGGGGGTCTGAGTTGCAAGCAGTTGAATCCACCACTTTGCTAGTTTTCATGGTTATCGGCTTTCAGTTATTCTGATGGGCCCCTGGAATGCGTTGGGGATTTATTCTTTCTCCTTATGAATAAAAAATTTTGAGATTATTAGGCCTATTTGATATACTTGAAAATACATGAAAAGCTTTGTCAAATAAAAAGTAAATGAAATTGAAAATATATCTGCGCTTGAATGAAGATGGTGTTGAACTCTAGGCTAGAAAGGGGTTCCATGCTCGACCTGGCCCAGATGTGGCCCTCTTCTAGCCATATCCTTCTCCTTGAAGCAAGCAGTCTAAGGAGCCAAGAGGAAACTCCCACCTAGAGCCTGTATACCTGTCACACTCCAGTATCTGAAAGCACAGAATTAATCAGAGAGCACAGTCCATGCACTGGGTCTCATTCCTCTAAGCATAGGGACTTTCCTAAACTAAGCCCCCCAAAATATTAGTGAAAATAAAGAGATTATTGCAAGTAATATTGGGGAGGTGGTGTCAAATGACAGCACATTTTAGAGAGTATCTCATATGCTTCCCTCCTCAGAGACTTTAGGCTTTTATACTGTATACATAGATAAGCCTGCCGTCTTCTCAGTTAGTCAGCACCTGGTTTCTAACCCCCAGACCCCTTTAAAGACACATCTAGAACCCGACTACTTTCTCCACCACTCCTAGTCAGGGATCAGCAGCTACCATTCTTGCTCGCTTTGATTATTGCGTTCTCTCCTAATTGCCCCCTCTCAGCTTTGTCTATTTTCAGTGCAGCAGCCTGTGAAATATTAAAGCATGTCATCTATGATGGCTTCCCATCTCACTCAAAGTAAATGCCAAAGTCCTGACAAAGATTCAGAAGGAGCTTGTATTCACCCAGATCTCCTGGGGACCTTATGAAAATGCAGATTCTGGTCCAGAAGATCCAGGTGGCACCCAAAACTCTGCATTTCTCACAACTTCCCAGTGATTCTATGTTGTCAAGTGAAGGAGGGTCACACTGTGAGCAGTGAGGCCCCGGCATGGTGTCCCCTTTCCCTGGGCTCAACTGTCCTTGTTTGCCTGGGACTGTCTTGATTTAAAAAATGCAAGTTCCACGCCCCAGGAATTCCCTCAGTCCTGGGCAAACTGGGACTGGTTATCTCCCCTCCTTCTCCACTCCTTCAGGTTCACTTGCTGGGAGGGTGGTTCTCATTCCAAAGCCCCCTCTAAGGGAGGCTTTCTCTTTATAATTGCCCCTCCCTGTTCCTACCCCACATTCCCTGTTCATTTTCCCCACTTAGTTTTTCCCACTACTGCACTATCTATTTTATGTATTTATCTCACTTATTGTCTGTTTCCAGTAGAAAATAAGTTCCACAAGAACTAGGCTCTTTTCTCTCTTTTGTCCTTGATGTACTGCCAGAACCCACAACAGTGCCAGGCATATAGTAGATATTCAACAAAAATGATAGAATGATTAAATAAATGCCTTACTCTCCAAACCAGTGCTTTTCAGACTTGAATGCAAGTCCTCTGGGGAAATTGTGAAACTGCAAAATTCTACTTAGTAGGTTTGGGGCAGAGACTGAGATTCTGCATTTTTGAAAGCCCCAGGTGATGGGGATTCAGCTAGTCCAGTGATCGGCAAACTCATTAGTCAACAGAGCCAAATATCAACAGTACAATGATTGGATTTCTTTTGAGAGCCAAAATTTTTAAACTTAAACTTCCTCTAACACCACTTCTTCAAAATCTACTCGCCCAGGCCGTGGTATTGTGTGGAAGAGCCACACTCAAGGGGCAAAAGAGCCGCACGTGGCTTTCGAGCTGCAGTTTGCCGACCACTGAGCTAGTCCATGGATGAAGGGATCTAAAAGGTGTCCCATTTCTTCTCTTCCACAGGTGCTTCCACGCTGAGGGAGGGAGGGCAGCCTGGATTTGGAGGTGGGGCAAGGGCTCCTTGGAAGTGAGGGGAGCAGGTGGGACCATCCAAGTCCCTGTAACAAAGTGGCCACCCAGCTAGCTCATCCAACTGGTTGACTCAATGGTGGAAATGGCCTGGCCCATACTCTCCGTGATCTGTGCTGATTTGCAGAAAGAACTGTCCCCCCTTCTACTCGTCACCATCTCTACAGCTGACTTGAACAGCAAAAAATTTCTCTCCAGAGCTGGGCTCTGTTTGGTTTTGCACCTGCTGCTGGCAGCTGTTGCCAAAGTTCCTGTTAGTGGCACAAATAGAGTCTCTAATGGCCAGGGCTAACCCCTAGTTGGCAACAGGGCTGGGTGTGTGCAGGCTGTGCAGACAGATGGGAGTTTTGCCAACTATTGGAGCCCAGACTGTGCTGTCAGTCAGGAAGACCAGACAGTGGGCCAGTCAGCCAGCCAGCCAGACAACCAACTCAGAATCTGCACCCTGAGAGGCTGTTTTCAGGGATGCACGGCAAAGTGTAGATAGGCTTTCAGCACCTTAAGAGCTCATGTATTAGTTGAGATGGGAAGTCTCTGACATAGAAAAAACTCAAAGAAAAAGACCTGAGTAAAAACCTGGGCAAAAACCTGGGCCTGAATTTTGTCTGTGAAACCAGATGGAGAGCTGCAGGAATTCTGATAAAATGTAATATTTTTTCACCCAAAGACTTTAACTTTAATAGAGTGTTTTAAATTTAAAATTGCGATGTTCTTTGTGATATTGCATGTTGCTCATTAGAAAGTTGTGACATGTGAAAACATTTTACTTTACAGACTTAAAATAAAATCATGGGTGGCACTCAATGGCCATTATTTAAAGTTGCTAAGAACTCTTAAGGATTATAATGGTATGTATTTATATGATGGTTTTTGGAATTTCTAGCTTTTAAAAACAACCATGTCCCCCAAAATTAATCATGCTGATGCTGAGAATATTCCATGTGCCAGGCACATAATCTCACTGCTTCTTCTTCATGACACTCCATGAGATCATGAAGGCCACCCAGGTTTTATTTGCCCTTATTTGATCACTGTGTCCTAATTCCTCTGAGGGTCGGGGGGAGGATGCCTCCTCCCCAACTTTCCTTCCTTGTGCTTGTATAGGTGACCCCAGTGCATAGGTGTAATATGTGACTCAGGCCTGGCAAATCAGAGCATTTCCCTGACAATGGGGGTTGGCTCAGGGATGGTCACATGACTAAGGAGAACCAATGATGCTTGGAAACAAGATCTTACTTTTCCTTTAAGAATGTGCAACCGAGAGGATGTAAGACCAAGAGTTTCTATCTCCAGTTTGTGACTATGAGAGGAGAGCCTCTCTGAAAGCCATGGGTAGATGCTGCCTCCTCAAGGCAGAGAGCAGAGCTGAGCCTTTAAATAGAATCCCAGACCTTCTGAGATGTTGTTGGCTAAGTTTTTGTGTTTTTTAAATATGTATTTATTGATTTCAGAGAGGAAGGGAGAGGGAGAGAGAGAGAAACATCAATGATGAGAGAGAATCATTGATAAGCTACCTCTTGCATGCCCCACACTGGGGATCGAGCCCATAACCTGGGCGTGTGCCCTGACTGGGAATCAAAACGTGACTTCATGGTTCATAGGTTGATGCTCAACCACTGGGCCATTCCAGCTGGGCTGTTAGCTAGGTTTTGCTTGAACCATTTTGAGCAATCTGTTTGTTACTTGTAACTCAAAATGTCTTGATACAAAGCTGACACAAAGGCAAATATTCGTATTCCCCATTGCAGACAGGAAGGCTCTATCTTTTAGCAGGGGATGATGACAGTTTAAACTGGTATCTACAAGGTGCCATGTCAGATGTAGGGCTGAGTGAGGGGCCAAAAGAATGCAGTTTCTGATGGCATGGCTAGGTGGAGGCGGGGCCCTGCCCTGAGAGAGAACCTAGGGGAGAGTTATTATTTGTCTGGCCCCTTCTCATCTGGGTGTTGGGGAGTAGGTGAGTGGATTGCCCTCAGCTTAAGGTCCTAGGATGGCATCCCAGCATTCAGACTCCGTGTATGCTATTGGGAGAATATTGTCTTTGCCAGCAGCCAGCATTTCTACAGAAGCTCAAACAATTGTCCCAGAGGACTGTCTATTGTGAGTCAAAGCTGCCTAGACCCTGGCTGGGATGATCAAGAGCCTGATGATCCTTGGGGAGCTGACCTCTCTTCTGGAGAGGGTCCCGCTATTCTGACCTGACTGACAGAGTGCAATTGCATCCAGGCAGGCCATGGAAGAGCTTCAATTTGCAGGTTGAAGTGATGGAAATTCATCTTCTCTTGTTTTTCAAATCTTTGTAAAATAGATTTCTGCAGTGTCAGAAACTCTGCTTGTTAAGGAGCTGAACTCTGGAGTTGGGTGTCTGTTTTATTCAGTACTTTAGCAGTTTCCAGATACTGGGGCCACTTTGATGTCCGAGGCTTTTGGAAATTGAGCTGATCCAGCTAGGGGAAGTTTCCATTTCAAATTGTGCTTTAGTTTACAGGTTTTATTCACAAGGCACAACAGAGTTCCTATTGAGGGCAGAGGCACCAGAACAGCCAACTCCCACAAAGCAGCAATAATATACTCCCATTGCAATATTCCCTAAATGAAGCTAGTCTGTGGCAGGGCCAAGGTCACCCAGCTAGTGAGGGGGAAGTTGATATTACACTCTAGCTCTTTGGAGACCTCATGCTCTCTGCATTTCAGCCTGATGCCATCTCTATCCCTGTAGCCAAAAGACCAAAGACTTTGAGTTTACCAGGTATAGGTTTCAACTGTGCTTCGGGCCAGCAGTGTGACATTGGGCATGTTGTCTACCTTGACAGAGGTTCAGTTTCCCCATCTGAAGAGTGAAGAGACAGAGCATGCACACATGAGAGACTATTTGACATTAAAAATATGGAAAGATAATCAGGAGGGCTGGAGAACAGGATTCAAGGAGAAGGTGGCCAGAATGGGGGCTATAGAGGCAGGTAAGGGCTGGATCTGCAGCCTAGAAAGCCAAGCAATATATTTTAGACTTTATCCTAGGACAATGGGGAGCCATAGACGCTGGGAGAGAGAAAGGTCAGATATGGATTGAGAGCCTCACTTTCACTGCTGTGTGAGACTAGGTCAGGAATAGCCCTATGCTGAGTCCTATGGATTGATGAGTGTGCAGCAGGCTAGATTTCAGCTCCCTTTCTCCCTTTGGAGAGGTAGGTGCCATACAGAACCCTCTGCGACAGTCCTGCTTCTATCAGAAGCGCTTGCTACAAGTATTACCTCAAACCAAGACTGATTTTCCCTTTAGAGGGATTTTGGGGCCAGCTATGATGACTTTCTACCACTTCATCCTTGTCACATTCCTAGGATGTGGAGGTACCATCTCCATTTAATAAATGAACAGGCAGATACAGAAGCTTAATTGTAGGTCCAAAGCCACAGTGAGAGGCCAATTGGGGATTCCAACTGAGTTCTTCTGAACCTAAATTTGCTGCTCTCCCATCCCTCTCCTTGTGCCATTCATTCATTCTGCTCTACATGTACCTCAGTCTGTCCTCAAAAGTCAAACACAGAGCTACCTGTGACCTATAAGTGCTACTTCTGGTATTAAACCCTAAAAGCTGAAATCAGGGACTCAAACATACTTGTACACCAGTGTCTATAGCAGCGTTATCTGCAATAGCAAAAGGGTAGAAACAAGCCCATCAGAAGATGAATGGATAAAGACAATGTGGTATATACAGTCTTTGCCTCTTATCTATGGGGGATACATTCTAACACCCTCAGTAGATGCCTGAAATCAAGGATACTACTGAGCCCTATACATACTATGTTTTTTCATATATATATATATATATATATATATATATATATATATATATATACATATATAT
>JAAGEH010000032.1:31000876-31049965 GCA_011751065.1 Lasiurus cinereus
ATATATATAAATACATATATATACAATAAGAGATTAAGAACAATAACTAATAACAAAATAGAATATAATAATACTAGAAGCGTGGTGCACAAATTTGTGCATGGGTGGGGTCTGATTAGCCTGCCTCAATGGGAGGGACCGATTGGGGGCAGGGCCAGCCAGGGGGGTCCATGGGAGGTTGACTGGGCAGCCCCACCCCCAATCAGGCTGGGGGCAGGGGCCACATGTGGTTGGCTGGCTAGCCCTATCCCTGATCAGGGTCAGGGGGGACAATTGGGGGCCAGATAATCAGGAGGTTGGGGGGTGATTGGGGCCCCAATTGGGCCATTTGGCTTCCCCAAGTGCACATCGTAGCGACTGGTCATTCTGGTCATTCTGGTCGTTCCATTGTTCTGGTAGCTTGGCTTTTATATATAAAGATACTGTAATGAAAGTTTGAGGATGTGGTCTCTATCTCTCTCAAAATATCTTACTGTACTGTACTCACCCTTTGACCAAAAGGAAGTACTTTATGGTTTCTTGTTGGCATATCCAATTGCCAGCATCACCACTCTTGTGCTTTGGGGCCAATACTAAGTAAAATAAGGATAACTTGAACGCAAGCACTGTGACATTGCAACAATTGATCTGATAACAGAGATGAATAACAAAAGACTAAAGGGTGGGAGCATAGAGATGCTGGACAAAGGATAATGCTGGAGTTCATTACGCTACTGAGAACAGTGCACAATTTAAAACTTATGAATTGTTCTGTAAATTTCCATTTAGTATTTTCAGACTGTGGTTGGCCTTGGGTAATTAAATTTGTGGATAAGGGGGAACTACTGTATGTACAATGGATTATTGTCCATCCTTTAAAAGGAGGGAAATTTTGACACATACTAGAACATGGATGAACCATGAAAATATTATGCTAAGTGAAATAAACAGGCTTATAAAGACAAATATTGTATGATTCCATGTATATGAATTACCTAGAATCATTAAATACATACAGACAAAAAGCAGAATAGTAGTTACCAGGGAGTAATTGTTTAATGGATACAGTTTCAATATGGGATGACGAAAATTTCTGGAAATAGTGATGATGGTTGCACAGTACTGTGAATGGTTATAATGGTAAATTTTTGTTATGTATACTTTACCCCAATATTTTTTAAACTAAAAAATATGCCTTAATGCACACTGCATTATCACTTTCTGTTCAGAAGAAGGTCTCCTAACGGGGGGCTGAGGGCTCCCTCAAGGCAATAACATCTTGTCTTATTTTTATCTGTGTGATCTGTGGCTTTTAATCAAAAATTTGCTGTGTGCTGAAGTGGGGGTAGGTCCCACAATAGCCTGGAGGCTGATCTAATCCTTACAGTCCTAGCTGACATAGTTTGAGTATAAGTAATGCCCCTTCTATTAGTGGCCAAAAGAGCAGGGTTTAGGCCCCCACATACTCAGATTCTCCAGGAGCCTTTCCCCAGCTGTACAAGGGGCCATGCAATCTGTTCCCAGAGCTGGAATAAAGTAGCAGCCACTTGAGGCCAGAACATGCTTCATGGGCCTAGCAGCTGCAGCACCAATGGGACTCTTGCCAAGTCAGGGGAAGCTGAGGCCTGGAGAGGCTCAAGAAGATGCCCTGCTGGCTGCAGCAACTGGCACTCGAGTGTGGCATCTCTGGTCAGGTCTAAAAAGCACTGCCAGGGCTGGACTAGGGTTCCTGGAGCTGCCTCTGCATACCCATTTTAGCTAAGCTTCAATAGTCTCTTAATTTAGCAAAAGCAATTGAGAATGTTTATCTTCCTTGTTAACTCTGGAAGAAAAGTCCCAGGGAAGCCTCTAATTGGTCACCCCAGGATCATTTATGACTCCCTGAGTTAATCACTGTAGTCCCTTTAGAGGGGTATGCATTCTCATTGGCTGGCAGGACCTTTACCTAGGGAAGGTGGCATTGCATGATTGACAAGGCTACCAGGACCACCAGGGATGGGGAGCATCATGTTCCAGGAAAAGTGGAAGCATTTTCAGAGTAGGGAAATGGGAAGGTACAATGGGCCCCCAAAGGCTTTGGAAACCAGAGTCCAGAACAAGCCCCAGATGGGCAAGCTCCCAGTGGGCTCCCCTTTAGACTCATTCCCAGATCTCCTTTGCCATAGTGTGGGGCTCTCTCAGAAGAGCTGGCTCAGGCCAGGTTCTGGGGTCTACAGCTACCCTGACCCAGAACCCTCATTTCTCTTGTGACCATTTTGTTTTTGTTCCAGCATAGAAGTCATTCCCCCACTCCTGGACAATCCCTGTCTCAGTTCAGGCAGCCTTTTTTGGGGAAAACTTCACCTGCTCAGACTTGCAGTTTGGGCGCAGCTCTGGATGCATTGAAAATACTCAAAGAGGACTTGCTTCACCTGCTCACCCTCCTAATCATGTCCCTACTCTCTCCAGGTTCTTCTGCATCATAGATTCAAGAAGAGTCAATCGTGATGAAAGGATGTGTGGTTCTGAATGGGAATGGCATGTCCCTAGGCAAAGGAATGAGAGAATGAAGTGTGAATAAGGGAGTGAATGATTGTGTTGGTTGACTGACAGACTGTGCTAAACTTCAGAAGAAGATGAAAAAAATGACACAGTGTTCCCAACAGGGACTGGCAAGAGGGTCTTTGGCCAGCTTAAATCTATAATCTATCATATCATATCCTAAATCAGTTTTCAGACTTAGAACAAAAATGCCTATCTTTCTCCTCCTGGTCCTCTCCCAAAGGAATGCATCTGCGGGGACAGATGGCCCTGTGTCAGCGTCCCCGTGTGGTATTGATGTGAGCTTCGAGAGAAGGCGATGTGTCTCATGGTTGTAAAAATAGATGTGCATTAGGAATGCATGAAGTCAGACCCCTCCTTAAGCCGTGCAGGCGGCTATTCTAAGCCCAGTATTCATAGGCTTGGTATCCAAACACCCAGCAAGGCAGAGCAGTGGTCTGGAACTTGACATTCAAAGGATTTGAAAGAAATAGAAAGAGGCAGGGGGATTTCTTTTTTAAAATCAGTCTATTTCTGAATGGGACATGCCAGGGAAACAGGAGATCAAATTCACAGCATTTTTAACCATAGTGTCTGAGAGATGGAGGGCTGGAGGAGCGGTTCTGTCTTGTCTCCCTCCCAGTGCAGGGATTCCTCCCATAAAACCTCTGAGAGTGTCAAGTTTCTGCTTGAATACCTCAAGTGATGGAGCACTGTCTACCTTGAAGGTTAGTATTTCATTGCTGGGAAGCTACTGCAAAGTGCTTTTAAGAGAATATTGAGTTGATAGCTGTCCTTCTGTAATGCTCATCCACTGACTGTAGGGTTTAGGCCTTTTTTATGGTCTTGAAATTTGCTATCTATCCACTGGTATTTCCTGGGTCCCTGCTTTCTGCTCAGCCCTGGATAAAGAGCTGTGGAGGCCTAAAGAGAAGACTTAGTTTCCAAAAGCCAGCTAGCACACAATCTAGGGAGCTAATGGACCTGTGTGGAATAATGAGCCAGTGGGTGGCAAAAGGATATCATTGAATGTATGATACTTCCTATTTCCTTCCCAGCCAAAATCAGTGACAATTTTCACCACTCCCAAGTTGGTTACTGACACCTACAGTTTAGTGGTCTCTCTGGTTTAGGAGCTTGGAATAACCTTGGCTAATTCTTACTTGCTCCCTCCCCATCTAGCCCCTCACCTAGTCCTGCAGAGTTGTCACTCACAAGCACCTCCCACCCTCTATCTTCTCTTGGCTCACACTTGCCACCATCTTCATCTTGGGATCCAGAGTCCCTTAGAACTCGGTCCCACATCACTCACTTTTGACTTTGCCTTCTAATCGCAGCTCCTCCACAAGCCCAGCTTTGGCCACATGGCTGTACCTACCATCTGCCTCGGTTGCCTTCTACTCCCCTTTACACCTTTATGCCTTTGCTTCTACCATTTCTCCCTTCTCCCTTTTTTTTTTTTAAAGAGAGAGATTAAAAAATATATATATATATTATTGATTTTCTACAGAGAAAGGAAGGGCGAGGGACAGAGAGCCAGAAACATCTATGAGAGAGAAACATTGATCAGCTGCCTCCTGCACACCCCTACTGGGGATGCTCCCGAAAACCAAGGTTCATGCCCATGACTGGAATTGGATCTTGGACCTTTCAGTCCACAGGCTGATGTTCTCTCTATCCACTGAGACAAACCGGTTTCGGCCTCTCTTCCTTTTTATTCAAATTCTATCATTTCTTCAAGGTCTGTGGAAGCTTGCCTTCTCTGTGGTCCCTGCATCTGAGAATGAACAGGTTACATATTTCCCAATAATTGCAGTTTTCTCTTGCAAAACTGCCAACTACCCCCCTGAACCCATTCTTAGTGTTTAAGGATCACTGCTCCCTGTGATGGAAAAAAAGGGCTTGGGTTCAGGATACCTGGCTTTGTATTATGATTCCACCACTTACTAGCTGTGTTCTCTCTCAGGCAAGTCCCTGACTCACACAGGCCCTCCATTTCCATTGGAGGAGTAATTCCACTTTCTGGATAGCTGATTATTTAAGATAATGAATGTGGTATGCCTTTGCCAAATTGAATGCCTTACAATTATTGGTTATTACTATGTTCATGTCTTCTTTTATTTAATTTATTTTTAATATATTTTTATTGATTTCAGAAAGGAAGGGAGAGGGAGAGATAGAAACATCAGTGGTCTCTCTGGTTTAGGAGCTTGGAATGATCTTGGCTAATGATCTAGGGAATCATTGATTGGCCGTCTCCTGCATGCACCACACCAGGGATCAAACCCACAACTGGGACATGTGCCCTGACCAGGAATTGAACAATGACATCCTGGTTCACAGGTTGATGCTTAACCACAAAGCCATGATGGCCAGGTCTCATGTCTTCTTTTAAGGAGAAGGAAGCTGGGCTTGAACTCTTTTCTTTTTCTTTTTTTAAAATATATTTTATTGATTTTTCACAGAGAGGAAGGGAAAGGGATAGAAAGCCAGAAACATCGATGAGAGAGAGACATCGATCAGCCGCCTCCCACACGCCCCACTACTGGGAATGTGCCCACAACCAATGTACATGCCCTTGACCGGAATTGAATCCGGGACCCCTCAGTCCCCAGGCTGACGCTCTATCCACTGAGCCAAACTGGTTTCGGCTTGAACTCTTTTCATATCCTTGGAATTTATATCAGCAAGTAGTTATTGGGCACCTGCTGTTTGTCTAGCCCTCTAAAGTACACTTAGGAGGTTAAAAGTGAAGGCATGGTTTCCAGCCAATGAGCTCAAACTTTGGGGAGAAAATGAACACATATGGTGTAATGAGACTGTGCAATTGGACAGGGTATTATTAAATTTATTGTGTTAGCCTTCCTGAAAACATGGTAGGGGTTCTGAGAAGGAGGTTGGGATGGCTAGAATGATGGAGGAAGGCTTCATGGAAGAGGCAACCTGGAGCCAGAGCTTGAAGGGTGGGTAGCCCCCAGGCGGGTAAAGAGGAAGCAGGTGTTTTTTCTCTGGGCAGAACTAGATGAGAGAGAGACTCCCCTTCAGTCTGGGGAGTCCCTCTCTCATCTAGTTTTGAAGCTGTGCTGGGTGCTTATTTGCATCTCACCACAACTAGGGGGAGGCTGTTTGGAAGCCAGAGGGCTGTTTCTCATTTGTAGATGAGACCCTGCAGCTGGGCACTTATTGGTTAGGAGGAAGGAGTAGGGTGCTTGCAAACCTATTTGCATTTGACAAGTGAGAAGAATTAGCATTTGGACCCAGAATTCTCAGGTTTGACCTATTCTAGCTTCCTGGAGAGGGGCATTCCTGAGCACTGCCTCCCCCTGATGCATACCAGGCATAAACTGGCAGTGGGGGCTCCAGAGCGACTCTGCAGAAGAGAGGTGCTAGTCTGGATGGCATAGCCGGTATATTGCACTCACAGGTGGATTAGATAGAAATTCAGAGAGGGGCTGATGGAGATGATGCTGGGGCTGAACCTCATAAGCCATCTCTTGGTGAGACCTCTGATTCTATAATCTCTTGAGCTTGCTGTTATCAGTTCTATGCATTTTACTGGTTGACTAAATCAGGTACCTACTGTATTGCCAGGGTGCCATCACTTTCCCAGTTCCTGGTGAAGTTAAAGATATGCTATCAGGAGTCCTTTCAGAAAGCAACTGTCTCCTGTTTAATCTTTATAGTCCCACATCTCAAGCAAACTTGACTCCCAGCCTGTGCAGGGGGTGGGGTACTGAAGGCTGCCCAGCTCACTGGGAGAGCAGGTGATAGATAGTAACGCTGAGGTACTTACTGCTCACACTCTCCTTTGTTCTTTTATTTGCACAGCCTTGAGCAAACAAGTCACAATAAACTACATGGTCTTTGGATATTGAAAATGCAAAGAGAAAGAGTTTAGAAACAATAAAGGAGCCCAATTTGTGTAAGAGGAGATTACACTGTTTAATTCCACCCAAAGGCACCATGGTTCCCCAAATAAAAAGTAGTTATGTGAGGCTTGGGGGAGAGAACCTCGCATCTGAGTTTTTCTCTTATGTTAACCTTATTTGAATGGATGCTGACTCAGATTTTGTAGGCAGGACATACACACCCATTTTAGCTAAGCTCCATGAATGGTACAAGACAATGCTAGCTGTCAGAAATTTCTGCCTTATTAGGGGACAAAGTGAGGGAAGAATGAAGCAACTGGGGAAAAATAAAGGCCCAATCTAAGAGGCAATGGTTCTTTAAGTGAAGACACCTCTTCCAGGAAGCCTCTGTCCTTTCCCTGGTCACCAATTGCTTCTTCCCTCTTCCTCTGCAATCCTCAACACTTGGTCGGCACTTCTGTCATTCTGAATTAGGATTATACCTTCATATAATAGATTCTTTATACGTCTGTCTCTCATTAGTCCAGGAGCCAGCACAATGTAGCCCATTTAGTTTTTGCAAAAAATGGTTTATTGGGACACAGTCACATATTTATTTGTGCACTGTCTCTGACTGTTTTTGTGCTAGAAGGGCAATTTATTCTTGCAATAGAGGTGGTCTGTAGAGCCAAAAATACTTACTATTTGGTCTTTTACAGAAAAAGGATGCCAACTCCTGATTATACAATAATAGGAGGGTGGGGACTGGGTCTTACTCATATATAAATTCCTGGGCACACTGCTTTGAGCAATAATGATTAATTAAAGAAAGTGGTGTCCAAGCCGGAGAAAATGAAGAACATCAAGGGGAAATAGTTCAATCACTTAAGAGCAAGAATCATTTTCAAGGACTTTAAAAGCCTTCATTTACATATTTGGAGTTGATAAGCTATCTGTAAACAATATTGTCCTAACTTCAAGATGCCCCTCATTGTCTCATTAGATAACACCTGCTGTTTCTTGACAATAATAAAGTTCAACTTCTTTCTTTCTTTTTTAGAATTATGTATGATGTTTCTTCCAATTATGCCGGCAGTATGGAAGAGCAGCAGGTCATCCACAAAAATCTGCTCTGCAGCCCCCCATAAGCCAGCTGCTTATATAGGTTAGGACATAGATTACACGGGGAAGTACAGAGTACAGACATGGGGAAGTAGAAGGCTGGGGTGGGACTTCATTATTTGGGCAACAAGGTTGTTAATCTTTCCATGATAATAAACAGTTCCTGAATAAGAATGGTTCCAAGGTTGACCATTCTCAGGTTCAAGGTTGACTCTCAGGTCATGGGAGCGTACAACTCCTAGCAAGATCAGAATGTCCTTTCTTTAAACAACACAAGGAAATCATGATTAACAGAGCATGATAATATTTCCCATAACCATAGCTAGTCCCCAATATTCTATTTTTGCCCCTAACATTTCCCCATCATCTCATCAATGAGATTAGTTTTAGATGAAAAGTCTCATCCTGCTGGACTTTCAAGGCATCTGCTTCTGCCTTGAAAGCAGTTCCCAGGGATGGAATACACCAAATGTAGGATCTTGGATATGTTTTCTATCAACTGAGAATTGTCAGAAAGATTAAAACAACACGTTCCTTTAAAGTCCTCATAACCATAGTTATGCTGCAATAGCAAATAATCTATTGCTGCCCAATTTTTTAGAACTGCCTCCCTGACCTGGCTCACCTCTTGATTTATTCCACGTAGAAGTATAGCCCTGGAGGTGGCAGTCAGGGCTTTTTACCATGCTACAAGCCAGCGAGGTCACTTCTATATTAAGGGAGCCTACTATTGCCAGCATGACAAAAATGGTCAAAACAATACAGTCAG
Organism: Lasiurus cinereus; assembly: GCA_011751065.1. NCBI lineage: Eukaryota > Metazoa > Chordata > Mammalia > Chiroptera > Vespertilionidae > Lasiurus > Lasiurus cinereus. Next base: position 31,009,115 of record JAAGEH010000032.1, read on the forward strand.
CAGGACTCCACAGGTGGAGATCATCATTGCAGTCTGGTGCCACCACCTTGAGAAAATCTCTTTGTGTTCAAATCCTGTGATGTTTCTGGGGCATAAAGACAGCCAGTTATCCTAAGGAACACCCCTTTACCCCCCCCCGCGTGGTGCTGTGAGCAGGGATAAATAGTTACCCCACATATCAAAAACCAACCAGCCAGCAGCTTAGTATGTCCATTACTATAAGAGAGGATGAAATTATCTGAAAAATTCATATTGTAGTTATCAGATACTTAAAGACAATAAGTAGAACATCCAGTAAAAGTCAGACATTCACCACAGGGAACGAATGCATTAACCTTTAGAGGAAACATCCCTGTATCCTTTTTCCAGACAGTGGGTCCTAACATATAAAAGCCCCCTTATATAACTTTCCCCCCCAAATGAATGGAATAGTTCTATATAATATTATCAATAGGTGTTTGCCGGTGCCAGCCGGCACTACAGTTGAACAGCACCTGAAAGGGGGGTGAGGATTAAGAAAAGAAAAGAGACAGACACAAAGATGGGATCGGGAGGACTGACAGTTCAAGACTGCAGTCCCGAGTTTATTTTTCTAAGCCTATTTATACATGTTAGTTATGCTAGCGTATTCGCAAGCCTTTCATTACTTCCTTTATTACAGAGACTCTTGGTTTCTGTTCTCTTATCTGACCTTTAGCCATTCTTTGTTTCAGGACAATCAGTTTGTTAATCACTAAACCTCAGGCAAGAATAGACACTCAGGATCATTTACTCATGGAATGTCGTGGTTAAGCAAACTCCATTTATGATTTCCTCGTTCCTTAAGCTTTAGCTAACTAAGCAAGCAACCTTAAGCAAAGCTAGAAACAATTCCAGTAAAACTAGGGGGGGTCGAGGTGCTGAGGCAGCTCACTTTGTGAACGCTTGCCTTCCCGGGACTTTGTCAAACCGAGACTGCCCTCGATAGGTGTTTCAACTCCTACTAGGCAATATGTAAAGACCTGCTTTACACAGATTCCTCCATTGCCAGCTTCATAGCAGTAGGAGTGGTGAGAACATCTCAGGGTCCCGTCCATTTCTCCTCTAGTTGGCCCATCATCCTTTCTTTGCTCATGTCTGTCTAACTGCCTACCACATACTCTCAAGGATGGTGGCTCTGAATTTTTTTTCAGAGAAAAGGGATGCAGGGTCTCTTCTGTAACTGCTTCATGCTGAAAAGGGGCGAAGTTTTTCTTCAGAGCCAGGAGATCCTTGCTCTCTGTCAGAAGGGCAATGAGGCCTGGTCATGGAAGGAGGTGGCCCTGGTGTCCTGAATATGAGTATGGCTTGTAACCTGGTGGAGACAAACTGTGTTATAAAATTTAGTATTATTGGGTGAAAATTAGAATAGTAAGAATTATGATAAATGTTCTGGTAGAAGGAAAAACATTTTAGTTCTAATAATTTCTTATTGAAACAGAATTTTTTTCTCCCTAAAAGTATCCTCATTTTTGTTAAAGAGCCAAATTAAGATAAATTTATTTACTATATTAAGTCTAGTTATGATTTGGCCTCATTGTTTGCATGAACACAATAAGAACAATAGTTGATCACATAGTCTATTTTAAAAAGATATGCTTTGTTGGAATTTCATGTCAAGCTTTAATTAGCTCCACAGAGCAAAGAAGCTGAGCCACCTAGCTGCCATCAGGTTTGCCTGCAATACCTGTAGATTTGGGTGACTTCCTCAAGTTGAGGTCCCCAATGATGTCTGAGGTTCCTTCTTTGCCATCTCTCAGGAAAATAACCTGATTTGTTACCTAGAAAGATTGCCATGAACTATGTGACCAAGCAGGGTACCAGGCTTTCTCCATGGTAATCTTATTGGCTTCATTTCTTAAAGCTTTTTGGTGACATCCAGAGTCCAGGCATGTCTATCTTGGACATAACATTCCAGTCAAAGTCTTGGTTAATATAGCTACAATTGGAAACAGTTCTTATTGAATTCATGCAAATAAATGTATTGTCACTTATTAAGAATTGCTAAGTTCTGGAGGGACAGGTAGGGAGAAAAATATATAATTTACCAACTTGTTTTAAAAATGCTTCCTTATATTTGAAAAACAAAAAGTTTAAGAATCAGTAATACTTTCAACAAAAGTTGTAAAAACTATATAATTATTTTTCGTTCATTTAGCCCCATAATCAAATTTTTGTTTCTCTTGATTTTTTCCTGCCAGTAATTCTATAAATCCAGATACTTTATAGAGTAATGCAAATGACATGGAAGCTTGTCTTTCTTGCAAAATACAATATTCTAGAATAACAATTAGAGCTGTAAATGAAAGTATAATATAATTATTATTTGACAAAACTTCCCATGTACCTTAAGCAGAAACTTTTCCTTCATGAGAGAAAACAAATGCTTGAGACATTCCAGGGCCTACTGCAATGACCTAAAGCCAATTCGAGGTTAAGAAAAGTTTCTTAAATTCAAACTCTGGAAAGATTGTTAAACTCATTTTACCAGAAGATCTTATAGCAAATTGACAAAAGGGCATTAGATACAAATATAGGCTAGCAAACTTCAGTTCCCATGATTAAGAAGATGGCTTTAAAAAAAATAATCAAGTGCCTAATTAATATAATAAATCATTTCAATAACTTATAGAACTTTTGCTTTCTGAGCAAAACCAGGAAAGACTTTTAATAGATTAGACTAGAAAAAGACCAACCAAAATGAGGTTTATTCTCTAACTTCTTTGTCCTTGGATGTGGTCAGCAAATGACACTAATTGGATTTTTGCTATCTGTTTCCTGGGTATATTGATATATGCTATTTATCCTCTGGTTAGGGAGGCAAAATGCAAATCATTTACTCTTAAGTGTCCTTGGTTTAGGGAAGATAGGATTTACTAGGTAGCTCCAAATTGCTGTTTAACCATCTCAGTTTCCCTATTCTACTACTCCTGGCCTATTGGCCTGTGTCATTTATATATCTTCCTTTCAACATTTCTCTTTATAAATATTTTACAACTTTCACAAACCTTTCAATTTTCAGAAGTAATCAACTTTAGAATCCACTTTCTTTTTTCTTCAAAATGCATCTCCGTACCTCATGCCTTCTATTACATCAAAACCATAATTTCTTTCCAAGGGTTAGAATTCTTAACCCTTAAAAACCTTAAATTTAGGTGACATGTAAGTAATTAACAATACTTACAATTTGAATGTAGCAATACATTCAAATTTTAAGAGATATTTCAAATAAAATATAAGACATTCATTAAAAGATTCAAATCCATCCTCTAGATCTTCCAAGTGAGGCAAATTCAGATTAATATTTCAGTATCCTATTATTTAAAAATACCTAGATATTTAATAACTAGAGGCCAAGTGCATGAAAATTTATGCACTGGAGGGGGGTCCCTCAGGCCAGCCTGCCCCCTCTCACAGTCTGGGAGCTCTTAGGGGGTGGCAACTCAGCAATCAGGGAAAGGCAACACACCCATAACACCTTTGCTGCTACTATTGTCAGCAGTGCAAGCCTGGGGTGGCCCTGGTTACCTGAACCTTGGGCGATCCTGAGTGGCTGGACAACTGCCATCTGAGGTTTGCCTGTGTCTTGGGCTGGCCCTGGGTGGCTGGGAGGCTAAGGGGCCTGAACGCCGCCATCTTGTGGCAGTGGGTGCTGCCATCTTTGTGAGGGCATGATGATCAATTAGCATATTCCCTCTTTATTAGATAGGATTTGTATTAGTTAACCCAGCAAACTCCAAAGTTTTAAGTTACTAAAAACTTTGGAAAACTATGTTTGGGCATATAACTATCACTGAAAAAGTTTTATCATATATCCTTCATTTTAGTTATATTTATTTTACCTTAACAACTTTGAGATTTAAAGCCAATTATTATTACCCAAAAAATTTTCTTGGCAGATTTTGTAACAGGGATAACTTACTATCTTCAGTGGCTTTAATGTGAAAGTACTTTTATTTTTATTTGCAAAATTGGAGTGGCCCTCCACTACTATTTCTGCAGCTTACTGGAGGGAACTTCTAGGAAAAAAACTTGGGGGAGTTTAGAAAGTTTTATTTCCTATATATTTTTTCTTTCAGAGTAGACTAACAATATGAAATCTTGCATATATCATAAGAACAGATCTTAAAAACAGAAACAGAAAAAACCCCTACAGTAAATGAATGAGTACTCACAAAAGGGTGGACTGGGACATTAGCCTTAGAATCTTATCTCACCCTAACCCAGCACAACTAATGGATTCTGAATGGCACAAAGCCCAAACAGCAGAGACAGGGGATTCCCTATGTTCATAAAACAGTGAAGTACACACTAAGTTCTCCAAATATAAGAAAGCAAACAGAGAACATCAGTAACCAAGTTACATTACAGACAGACAAGAACTTTCACTAGCTAAGAGTTTCCAGTGGCTGATGCCTTGAAAGAGATGACAGGAAGGGTCCCCAAGATGAAGAATTCTTGGCAGCTGCTGAGAAGTTCCTGCAATCCCTGCCATGGGTTCAGCCTGCCACTGAACCTCAGCTGGAGTCCCTAACAAAGTGAAATATGCCTGTCTTTAAACAAATTAAACCAAACAAAGACACAAAAAAACAATCAACAGAGACACTCTATGTACAATATTTACAGGCATGCACCACTTACAGACAAGAACTTCACACCATGCTCCTTGTCTGTCCAGCCACAGAAACTTCAGAATGCCCTGCATTTAAAATTGTCTGAAGCAGAGCAATGTCTCTTGTCCCAGAGTGGATCAGACTAGGGCTCAGAGACCAGGCAAGGACCGCTTGAGGTCCCTTGCCAACCGGAGCTGAGCAGACTTGCCTAGAGGAGAGGTAGTAAAATGCCTCCCCTGCCGTACACAGTACTGCCATACACAGTACATAATTCCTTACAAGGAAGCCCAGATGAGAGGCAGAAAGTGCTTCTTCTGCCATACAAACATGCTTGATTCCTCCTACAAAAATGCTTGATTCAACTTAGGTCTCAAGTGAGACGATGGGGATTGCTGAGGCTGTGGCAGGGACTCAGAACAGGAAAATTCCTGGCAGCACTGCAAAAAAGAGTCCAGGCCTCAGTCCCAGAAAACCCCAGTCCAGGCAGCAAGCAGGATCCCTGGTACCTACCCTAGAGGAGTCTCTTGCTTACATTCCATCTGAGTCACCAGAATATATAACTGGACAGTCATTGGGTCTGTGCTGCCTGTCACTACTTGAGCTAATTAAGCACATACAGTGTTGAATCATACATAAACATTTATTAAATACTGCCAGCAGAATGGGAGAGCAGCAGGTCATCCACAAAAATCTACTCTCTAAAGTTCAATTTCTAAAGTCCAGACTTATTCTTTCCCCACCACTCTAATCTCTCTTCAGTCTGAATTAGACATTAGCTAGATAGTTCCTCACAATTGGAAATGGCTAGGAAATGTCTAGCGGAGTGTTTTCAAACTGTAGAGGCTGGTGAGTGCAGCACCTTTTTTAAAAAAATAAATCTTTATTGTTCAGTTTATTACAGATGTTTCTCTTTTGTTACCTTGATAGCTCCCCTCCATCTGATTCCCCACCCCCCCATCCCATGCCTTTACCTCCCGCCACTGTCCTCATCCATAGGTGTAAGATTTTTGTCCAATCTCTTCCTGTACACCTCTCACCCCTTTCCCCCTGAGAATTAGCAGTCCACTCCCTTTCTGTGCTCCTGATTCTATTATATTCACCAGTTTTTTCTGTTGATCAAATTTTTAATTCACTTAATTTTTAGATTCACTTGTTGATAGATATGTATTTGTTATTCATAAATTTTTGTCTTTTACCTTTTTCTTCTTCCTCCTCTAGAAGAGTACCTTTCAGCATTTCATATAATACTGGTTTGGAGTTGATGAACTCCTTTAGCTTTTTCTTATATGTGAAGCTCTTTATCTGCCCTTCAATTCTGAATGATAGCTTTGCTGGGTAGAGTAATCTTGGTTGTAGGTTCTTGCTATTCATCACTTTGAATACTTCCTGCCACTCCATTCTGGCCTGCATAGTTTCTGTTGAGAAATCAGCTGACAGTTGTATGGGTACTTTCTTGTAGGTAGCTGTTTTTCTCTTGCTGCTTTCAAGATTCTCTCTTTGTCTTTTATTCTTGGCATTTTAATTCTGATGTGTCTTGGTGTGGTCTTCTTTGGATTCCTTTTCTTTGGAGTTCTCTGTGCTTCCTGGACTTGTAAGTCCATTTCTTTCACCAGGTAGGAAAAGTTTTCAGTCATTATTTCTTTGAATAGGTTTTCAGTATCTTGCTCTCTCTCTTCTTCTGGCATCCCCATAATTCTGATGTTGGTATGCTTGAAGTTGTCCTAGAGGCTCCTTACACTATCTTTACATTTTTGGACTCTTTTTTCTTTTTGTTTTTCTGGTTGTGTGTTTTTTGCTTCCTTGTATTTCAAATCTTTGATTTGATTCTTGGGGTACTCTAATCTGCTGTTGTATTTCTATATATTATTCTTTATTTTAGTGCATGCTTAATTTCTGACTGGTACTTTTCCATTTTTTTTTTGGTATTCTCATTAAGATCCTTGAAGGTCTCACTAAGTTTTTCAGAGGTTTGTAGAAGATTCTTGAGTAACCTTATAAATGTGGTTTTGAACTCTATGTCCAGTAGTTTGCTTTCCTCCATTTCTTTCATTCATGACATGTTTCTTTGTCCCCACATTTTGACTGCTTTCCTGTGTTGATGGAGTAGCTTTGTGTGCTAGTTGTCCTTTATTGCCCAGTAGCTCCGCCTCCCCAGTCATCTGAGGTGGACACTCTTGGTGCACCCCTTTGAGGGCTGGGTACACAGTCTTATTGTAGTTAAGCCTTGATTGCTATTGGTACACTGGGAGGAATTGACCTCCAGGCGAATTGGCTGTGAGGACCCCCTGTGTCTATAATGGAAGGACTGCTGTGCTGGAGACACCCCTATGGAGCAGGACTTGCTTCAGTGGGGGCTTTGGTGCTCACTGAGTCTGCCTCTTGAGTGTGTCATTTATGTATGTGAGGAGTTGAAATCTGGTATCATCTCACACTGATCTTTAGGTACACTGGTTCCTGGATCTCCAAGGATGTGCAAGTCAGCTAGTATCTGAAGCCATCCAGCATGAGCTACAGGGAGATCTGCAGATTTCTCCTCTTTGCTTGGTTTGGAAGTTGTCTGACCCCGTTGCAATTTGTTAGGTTAAGCTGTGAGAAGGCAGGCCATTCATATGCAAAAGCCGCTGCACACAGCTCAGTGGGTTTGTAAATTGGGCAGGGTGGGGTCTCGGAATCACTAGGCTAGTGCAAAACAAACAGAACTGCTTCCAGCCAGCCCTCTTTGCCACGTTCTGTTCAGTGTCCTGCATCCAGGGCCCCATCATAGTAAACAATGATTCCTGTGCGCACCTCTGTGAGAAGGCCACTCTCTTTCCCACCCAATGACCGACAGTCCAGTTTCTCCCTGTATGAGTGTGGGTCCCCAGAATCTCACCAGAAACTGGAGTTCAGAGAGTGAGGAACTTGTAACTCCCTCCCAATTGAAAATAAATAGCACATGCCAGCCCAATTTACGTGCATCTCTGTACCTCTGCCTTTCTGAGCCTCTGCACATTCTACCAGGTCTGGATGCACTTTTTCTTTCCTTCTAGTTGTAGAACTTCCACTCTGCCAGCTTTCCCATGGTTCTGGAGGATAGTCATTTTGTCTTTTCGTTGTAGTTTTGGTGTGGTTGTGAGAGGCAGTATGTACAGGTATATACCTTATGCCGCCATCATGGTTCTCTGCAGCACCATTTTGTCCATTATGCATTGAATACCTGGTACTCATGGCATCCAAGCTTCTCTGGAGCTAAGAAAATGATTGTGACATGGAAATTAAAAAGAAACTGTTGTCTACAAAATTAACACTCCTTGCAGCCAATCAAAACCAGTATGAAAGAATGTTTAATTAAAAGCCTACTAAGCAAATGACATCATGCCATTTTTGTCTTAATTCTTAGAGTTATTTATAAATTGCTAGAGGCTCAGTGCACGAATTTGTGCAACAGTGGGGTCCCTCAGCTTGGCCTGCGGGATTGGGCTGAAACAGGCTCTCTGACTCCCCCGAGGGGTCCCAGATTGTGAGAGGGCACAGACCAGAATGAGGGACCTCATCGGTGCATAATTGGGGATGGGGAGGGATATGGGAGTTTGGCCATCTGGGGAGAGAGGGCTCCCAGCCCATCTTGCTCAGTCCTGATCAACTGGACCCCAGAAACAAGCTAAGCTACTGGTCAGAGTGTCTGGCCCCTGGTGGTCAGTGCACATCATAATGAGCAGTTGAGCAGCCTTAGCATATTATGCTTTGATTGGTTGAATGGACGACTGGACACTTAGCATATTAGGCTTTTATTATATGGGGTATTTAATGGGAGAGGCAAGTGCATTTTAAGATATTTTGCATGATGTAGTGATGAGGCTTCCATATGTAGGAATAGGTATAGAAAAAGATGTACATTTTCTGGGGTACAAAGTTCACATAATTTTAGAGGCTCTCTTTAGGAATATAAAAATACAATAATATCTAACTTTTACAAACATTATACAAACATATGAACAGGCTTTGTTAGGGCACTTCCAGAGCCTTGGAATGACCTCTGGCAGGTGATGAGCACTGAAGGTCCTAAAAATTTCCTTTCCTCAAAAAATTAATTAAAATTCTTCAGCTCAGAAATCAATGAACAAATAAGTGAATGTGTGACACAAATACACCCCTGAATGGGTGGGTTGTTAGAACAATGTACTCAAAGAAGTTGGGGAAGTTTGGTTAGCCTATGCTTGGAGAGTCATAATTTCCAGGAACTCTTTAAATATTCTTAGAAGACTTGTAGTTCAGAACATTAATATTACTTGATCCAGAGTTTCCAAAACTCTTTTTTTTTTTTTTACCATAGAGACTCTCTCTCAGCAAATATTTTTGTTTTGATCCACTGAGAAGCAGTATGGGAAAGGCTAATTTTGTCATCCTGGTGCCCCCTCCTTGAGTTGCAGACAGCAGGTCACAAAGATGCTTTTCTGGCAGAGCCTGGTTGAGAGGAGAGGGGTCAGCTCAGATGACAGGGTCAGACCTGCTCATAAGGAATTTGTAATGTAATAAAAATCCTTTCTTCAAAAAAGAAAAGCAAATAAGGGGAGATCCAAGATGGAAGCAGATTAAGTGGAAGATATACTAAACTCTAATCAGGACCAAACTGGAATTACAACTAAATTTTAGAAAAATCATCCTAAATAACCAACTAAAGACCAGCTAGAGAGAAACCTTATAACCAAGGACATACAAAAGGAGTCACATCAAGACTGGTAGGAAATACTGAGGCATGAGAGGGCTGTCCATATTCCCATGGTCAGCATCTGGACTTCCAGAGAGATATTTCATCTGTGGGGGGTTCTCCTTGAATAGTCTGAGTCTAAATCCCAAGCTGTGCTCCCCAGCCTAGAGCACCAGACCAGGAATGGTACTTCTACAACATCTAGCTGTGGAAAGCAGCAGGATCTCTGCCTGCCAGGGAGAAATGGTTAGAAACACAGAATCAAGCACAAAATTTTGTTTGTAGCCCCTCACCCTGGTCTATAGTGAAAGGAGAGCAGAGTGGATAGAGCTGTTTGAGGAGATTCTGGGGTTGGTGGCTCTGGGAGAGATCAGAAGGGTCAGCTGCCAGGATCCCTATGCTGAGTCATTCCCTGATATTGCAGAAGCCATCTTTATTAGGCAGAGCACTCTCTTAAAAATGGGGTCAGCATCCGGGAAAATAGTAGGCCTACTCGGTAGAGCTTATGCCCTGCTGAGGTGAACAGCCAGAGGTTCTTACAGTGACTAAGCCCAACAAATAGCCTGCAGGTGGAGGTGGATCTCTGGGTACTTTGAGACTTTTGTTGACTTGCCCCCAGACCTAGTGCTGGTAAAAGCCAGCTTTGATGTTCATACCTATACCCAGCAGAGAGAGCCACAAGCTGTGTATTGCTGATAGCTCCAAACAGGTTACCTAGGGCCAGTCAAAGGCAATATCTAATATTGGACTACACCAATGTTCCTCTGAAGAGGCCTCAGAACCAATACAAACAGTGGCCAGATTCATTCAACAACAGAGCAGGATACAATAAATTTCACAAGCAGTGTATGCACAGGGAGAACTTGGCAGGCACCATAACCTGCTGAGGCAAATTCCACTTTGTGTGAGCAGCACCTGCATAGAAGCTTCCACACTGTGTTGGAGTTGAGCCTTACAGTCAGCCAGCCTGAAGGTTTATCACACATATTAACAGGCCAATATTAATTAAGATCGATTATAGCAGGAGCACACGCATAATACACACATGGGACATTCCTAGACACCCAGTTCAGGTGATCAGGGAGGCTGTTTCACTGTGTCCTACAGGACACCTACTATATAAGGCCACCCTCCCATGAGTGGGAGTCATAATAGATCTATCTTAAACAGAAACAAACAAAAAGAGGCAGCCAAAATGGGGAGACAAAGGAGCAGGCCCCAAATGAAAGACAATAGAATTTTCCAGAAGAAGAGCTAAATGAGACGAAGGCAGGCATTTGTCACATATAGAATTCAAAGTAATAATTATAAGGATGCACAACAATATAAGAAAAGGCAAATATTATATAAACATATGAACAAGTTTTAGAGACCATAAAAAATGACTGTCAGAAATGAAGAATACAATATCTGAAATAAAGAATGCACTACAAGGAATAAATAGTAGGCTATTTATAGCAGAGGATCAAATCAGTGACTTGGAAGACAATATAGAAAAAAAACCCAATTAAAGCAGAAAAAAGAAAAATAATTTTAAAAGTGAGGATAGTTTAAGGGACCTTTGGGATAACATGACATATAACAATATCTGCATTATAGGAGTACCAGAAGAAAAAGAGAGAACAAGGGATAAAGAACCTATTTGAATAAATAATGATTGAAAACTTTCCTAACCAGGTGAAGGAAAAGACACACAAGTTTAGGAAGTGCAGAGAATTCCAATCAAGATATCCAAAGAGGCCCACACCAAAACACTTCATAATTAAATTGGCAAAGGTTAAATACATAGACTAAATACTAAAAGCCACAAGAGAAAGGCAGCTAGTTACCTACAAAGGAGCTCCCATATGATTTTCAGTTGGTTTCTCAACAGAAACATTTCAGGCCAGAAGGGACTGGCATGAAATATTCAAAGTGATACAAAACAAGGACCTACAATCAAGGCTGTTTTACCCATCAAGGTTATCATTTAACACATTGCGGATGGATCACGAGAATTCATGTGTTTTCAGATTACACAGTGTTTTTACAAAGTATCATACTTTAAAAATATATTAGCTTATAAGAACATGTAATAACTTCAAAATACAATAGGTATTTAATTTTAAGGTGTGCCTTTAACATTTATGTAAAAATGTTTGTTGTACTTGTTCAATAGAAACTTATCTGGCCACTGGGTAAAGCTAGCACTAAACTACTGGTCCCACAATGTGTTAAAATAGAAGGAAAAAGAAGGAAAAATAAAGAGCTTTCCAGACCAGAAAAAGCTAAAGGAGTTTGTTACCATCAAACCAGTATTAGAAGTATTAAAGGAAATGTTAAAAGGCTTGCTAGAAGCAAAAGAAGCAGAAGCAGAAGCAAGAGGAGGAGAAGAAGAAGACAAAGAAAAAAAGGAAGGAAGAAAGGAAGAAAGAAGAAAGAGAGGAACATAGTTAAAAATGAAATGCCAATAAATATGTACCTATCATTTATCACTTTAAATGTAAATGGCTTAAATGCTCCCATCAGAAGACATAGGATAGCTGAATGGATACAAAAGCAAGTCCCATATATATGCAGTCTATAGAAGACCCATCTCATAATGAAAGATACACATAGACTAAAATAAAGGGATGGAAAAAGATATTTTATGCAGATGGAAAGGATTGAAAAACTGAGGTAGCAATACTTATGTCTGAAAAAAATAGACTTTAAAACAAAGTCTATAGTAAGAGACAAGGGATACTACATACTGAAAAATGAAGCAATCCAACAAGAGGCTATAACTATTATAAACATGTTTACACCCAACATAGAAGCATTTAAATATGTAAGGCAAGTATTGATGACATGAAGGGAGATATTCACAGTAATGCAGTTCATTTGGCCCCTTGCCCAGGCGGCCCCATGGTGGGCCTCTTTGGTGTATAAAAATGCAGGCCAGTCACACCTCCTGGTCACTCAAGTGGAGGTCCTGGTATCTGGGATTTATTTATCTTCTACAATTGAAACTTTGTAGCCTTGAGCAAAGCCAAGCCTCCTGCTTGCTCAGTGGAGGCAGCCATTTCTGTTGGGATTTATTTATCTTCTATAATTGAAACTTTGTAGCCTTAAGCAGAGGCCAAGACAGGCCAGGGATGCAGAAGCTTGGCTTCCTCCATCACTGGGGACAACCCTAGCCTCCTACTCTCTCCAGCTCTGTGGCTGCTGCCATTTTGTAGGGATTTATTTATCCTCTATAATTGAAACTTTGTAACCTTGAGTGGAGGCCTGGGCCACCACAGTGTGTGGAAAGCTTGGCTTTATCTATTGCGAGGGAAACCCAAGCCTCCCTTCTGCTCACTCAGTGGCAGCAGCCATCTTGGTTGGAGTTAATTTGCATATTTGCTCCTGATGGGCTTGTGAGAGTGGTTTTTGGCCATGGCTTGATGTTATAATGTAGTGATGGTTAATTTGCATATTATTCTTTTGTTAGATAGGATAGTACTGGAATTCCTAGCTATAGCAATCTGATAAGAAGAAGAAATAAAAGGCATTTAAATTGGAAAGGAAGAAGTAAAACTGTCATTATTTGAAGATGACATTATATTATTTATAAAGAAGCCCAAAGTTTCCATTGAAAAACTATTAGAACTGATTAATGAATTCAGTAAAATAGCATGATTCAAAATAAATATCCAGAAATCAGTTGCATTTTTCTAGATCAATAATGAACAATGAGAAAGAGAAACCAAGAAAACAATCCCATTCACAATTCTTAAAAAACAACAACAGCCACCTAGAAATAAATTTAAGCAAGGATGTAAAGGATCTGTATTCAGAGAACTGTAAGACACTGAAGAAAGAAATTGAAGAAGATACAGATAAGTGGAAGCATATATTGTGTTCATAGATAGGAAGAATAAACATCATTAAAATGTTCATACTACCTAAAAGAAACCTACAGACTCAAAGCAATACTTTGGCATATTTCACAGAATTAGATACCAATGGCATATTTCACAGAATTAGAACAAATATTCCAAAAATATATATGGAACCACAAAAGATTCCAAATAGTATCAACAATCTTGAGAAAGAAGAATAAAGTTGGAGGAATCACATTACCCATTATCAAACTATACTACAAGGCCATAGTATTCAAATTATACTGGCACTGGTATAAAAACAGACATAGAGATCAATGGAATAGAATAAAGAGCCCAGAAATAACTCCATGTCTTTATATTCAATTAATATTTGGCAAAGAAGGTAAAAATAGTCAATAGGCTAAAGATTGTCTATTCAATAAGTGGTTTTGGGAAAATTAGACAGATATGTGTAAAAAATTAAACTAGACCTCCTTCTTATACCACACACAAGAATAAACTCAAAATAGATTACATATTTAAATGTTAGACTTGAAACCATAAAAACCCCAGAAGAAAACATAGTTAATAAAGTCTCAGACATTTCATCTAGTAATATTTCCTCTGATATATCTTTCTTGGGCAAGAGAAACTAAGGGTAAAAACCCCCACACAAATGGACTACAACATACGAAAATGTTTTTGTACAGCAAAGGAAATCACCCACAAAATGAAAAGACAACCTGGGGGGTGGGAGGAAATGGCATGGAATAAATGGACATGTCCTGAGCCTTCTGCCTGAGCAGACAGAGAGAACAGCAAAGGGTTGTACTGGGACTGTTTGTTGGCAAGATAAGGCATAGCAATACTCCAGAAGAAGGTGGGGGACTGCTGGTCGGGGCTCCCCTGACCCAGCAGCCTCCTCTGCTGGTGGGTTTTCTCCCAGAGCCACCAGCTCAGATGCGGAGACTGCGCCATCTTGAAGGAGAAAGTGGATGTTTATAGAAGCCTAAAAATCTACAACTACGAAACCCACCTAACAGCTGCGAGCCCCAGATATCCGGTCCCCAATGGGTGCAAACACTTGATTCTGAGGAGCTCTACACTCCACACAGAAAGGTCAGATTTTTCCTGGAATAAGGAGAGAGAGACAACATAACCAGAAACCCAGGGAAGAGAGACTATGGGCAGACAAAGAAACAGCCCACATATGAAAGAAAAGCAGGCATCACCAGAAAAGGAAGTAAACAATATGGAGGCAAGCAACCTGCCAGAGAAAGAATTCAGAGAAATGGTCAAAAGGTGGCTGAGAAGAATGGAAGATAAATTTGACAATATGAGTAAGAACCAAGAGGAAATAAAGAATAACCAGAAAGAAATAAAAAATGACATTGCTGCTGTAAAAAACTCAATAGAAAGCATCAAAAGTAGACTAGAAGAAGTAGAGGGCCACATAAATAAGCTAAAAGACAAGGTAGGAAAAAATACCCAAGTAGACTAGCTCTAGAAAAAAAAAATTAAAAAGCAGGAGGAGAGCCTAAGGGAAATTTGGGACAATACAAAACAAAACAACATCCATATAATAGGGGTTACAGAAGGAGAGGAAACTGAGCAAGGAATAGAAAACCTGTTTGAAGAAATAATGACAGAAAACTCCCCTGATAAAGGGAAGAAAATATCCACAGAAATCCAAGAAGCTCACAGAGTCCCAAGCAAAATGAACCCAAAAAGACTGATGCCAACGCACATTATAATTAAATTGGCAAACACCAACGACAAAGTAAGAATCTTAAAAGCGCCCAGAGACAGAAAGTTACCTACAAAGGAACCCCCCATCAGACTAGCAACTGATTTCTCAACAGAAACTCATTTGGCTGGAAGGGAATGGAATGAAATATACAAAATCATGCAAAGGAAGGGACTGAATCCAAGAATACTGTACCCAGCAAGGCTATCTATCAAAATCAAAGGTGAAATCAGGAGCTTCACAGACAAAAAAAGTCTAAGGGAATTTATTACCACCAAACCAGGATTGCAAGAAATGTTAAAGGGTCTGCTGTAAAAAAAAAAAGAAAAAAGAAAAAAAAGAAAAAAAGAGAAATAGGACATAAAGAAGGAACACAGGGGTAAAGAATAAAAATGGCAAAAAATAACTACCTATCAATAACAACTTTAAAAGTAAATGGATTAAATGCACCAATCAAAAGACATAGGGCAGTGGTTCTCAACCTGTGGGTCGCAACCCCTTTGGGGGTCAAATGACCCTTTCACAGGGGTCGCCTAAGACCAGCGGGAAACACCTATTTCCCATGGTTTTAGAAACCAACAGACCACTCCTCAGTGTAGCAAAGTGTAGCAATGTAGTTTACTGTTGTCATATGAAGACTGTTGCCCATGCTACACCACGATTCAAGACAAAATTTCGTTTGTTTGTAATTAGAAATAAATATTTCACAATATATAATTACATACTGTTTTTGTGATTAATCACTATGCTTTAATTATGTTCAGTTTGTAACAATGAAAATACATCCTGCATATCAGATATTTACATTACAGTTCATAACAGTAGTAAGATTACAGTTATGAAGTAGCAATGAAAATAATTTTATGGTTGGGGTCACCACAACGTGAGCAACTGTATTAAAGGGTCGCGACATTAGAAAGGTTGAGAACCATTGACATAGGGTAATGGATTGGATAAGAAAACATGACCCATATATCTGCTGTTTACAAGAAACCCACCTCAGAAAAAAAGACACACAAAGACTTAGGGTAATGAAATGGAAAATGTTTTTTCAGGCAAATGGAAATAAAAAAAAAAGCTGGGGTAGCAATATTTGTACCTGACAAATTAGATCTCAAAGTGAAGGACATAACAAAAGAGAAGGAAAGCCACTTTATAATACTAAAGGGAGTAATCCAACCAGAAGAAATAACTCTGGTAAACATATACGCACCCAATACAGGAGCAACTAAATACATAAAAAACTCCTGGAGGATATCAAGAGAGAGATTAACAGCAATACAATCAGAGTAGGCGACTTTAATACCCCACTATCACCATTGGACAAATCCTCTAAACAAAAAATCAGGAAAGAAATATCAATCCTAAATGACTTACTAAACCAGATGGAATTAACTGATATCTTCAGAACATTTTACCACAAAGCCACAGAATATACATTCTCAAGTGCACATGGGTCACTTTCAAAGATAGACCATTGTTGGGTTATAGGAAAAGTCTCTTTAAATTCAAGAAGATAAAAATCATATCAAGCATCTTCTCAGATCATAGTGGCATAAAACTAGAAATCAACTACAATAAAAACAATCCAAAGAAATCATACACATGGAGACTAAAAAGCATGCTATTAAACAATGACTGGGTAACCAGAGAGATCAAGGAAGAAATAAAAAACATCATGGCAACAAATGAAAATGATAACACAACTATCCAAAATCTATGGGACACAGTGAAAGCAGTGTTGAGAGGGAAGTTCATAGCTCTACAAGTCTACTGCAAAAAACAAGAAACAAAGGCAATAAATTACCTAACCCTACAACTCAAAGAGCTAGAACGAGAGCAACAAGAAAAGCTCAGTGTAAGCAGAAGGAAGGAAATAGTAAAGATCAAAGCGAACATAAACGACATAGGAAAAAAAACAATAAAAAGTTGAACAAAACAAAGAGCTGGTTCTTTTAAAGGATATACAAGTTTGATGAACCTCTAGCTAGGCTCACCAAGAAGCAAAAAGAGAGGACCCAAATAAAAAAAATAAAAAATGAATAGGAGAAATAACAGCAGACCCCTCTAAAATACAAAAGATAGTTAAAAAATACTATAAACAACTTTATTCCAACAAACTGGAAAACCTGGAGGAAATGGACATATTCCTAGAAAAATATAACCTCCAAAACTCAATCAGGAAGAATCTAAACATCTCAATAGGCAAATAACTACAGAAGAAATTGAAGCAGTCATCAAAAAGCTTCAAGCAAACAAGAGCCCGGGATCAGATGGCTACACAGGAGAGTTTTGTCAAACATTCAAGGAAGAATTAAAACCTATCCTCCTCAGACTATTCAAAAAATTCAAGAATAAGGAACACTTCTAAGCTCATTCTATGAAGCCAGCATCACTGTAATACCAAAACCAAATAAAAACAACACAGTGAAAGAGAATTAGAGGTCAATATTCCTCATGAACATAGAATCCCAAATTCTCAACCAAATTCTAGAAAATCAGATCCAGTAGTATATAAGATATATCACATACCATGACCAAGCAGATTTTATCTCAGCAATGCAAGGATGGTATAATATCTGCAAATCAATAACTGTGATACATCACATAAATAAATAGAGAGTTAAAAATCACATAGTCATATCAATTGATGCAGAAAAGCATTTGAAAAAAATCCAACACCCTTTCCTGATAAAATCCTTCAACAAGGTGGGAATAGAAGGATCATACCTCAACATAATAAATGCCATATATGATAAACCCGCAGCTAACATCATACTCAATGGCAAAAACTAAAACCATTCCCCCTAAGAACAGGAAAAGACAGGGATGCCCACTCTCACCACTCCTGTTGGACATATTACTGGAAGTATTAGTCATTGCAATTAGATAAGAAGAAGAAATAAAAGACATACAAATTGGGGGAATCCAAGATGGCGGCATAGGTAAACACCTACACTGCTGCCTCGCACAAAAATTTCAAAACTACAACTAAAAGACAGAACGGACATCATCCAGAACCACAGGAGAGCTGGCTGAGTGTAAGTTCTAAAGCTAGAAGGAAAGAGAGGGGCTCATAGAAACCCAGAGGAGCTGCAAAAAGCCGAGGTACGGAGACGTGTGCGCTGAGAGAGCGGGTGCTGGAGTACCTGGCTGGCTTTCTCTGGCGGGAGGGAAACGGAGACTCCCAACGGCATTGAACCCCTTATTTTACCACACTAAACCCCAGGTCCAGCCGAGACTCATACGGGGGGGAGTTTGGACTGTGAAAAGGGAGAGGTGCATGGAAATTTAGGGGAGTCACAAAAAATCAGAGGTATGGTAGCGCGCACGGCACTGCACAGAGGACAGATTGCTGATTGTGCCGCTGGCTTTCGCGAGTGGGCGGGAGACAGACCCTCCTGACTGTGCCACTTCTGACTCCACTAAGCCCCTTTTTCAGGCGAAACCCTGGACACCTAGACTCGTGTGGTCCTGGTGCACAGGGGAGCTGGAAAGGCAGTGGTCTAGAGGCACTGCGGGCGCGCGTGCACAAGGACCGCTCCAGCGATTACCCAGCCACGTGAGACTCAGGGGCCATGGAGGGCAGGGCCAACTGGAAGGCAAGGCGGTCCCTTAAGCCCTGAGACTCCACCCCTCCCAAGCTCAACAGAGGCTTCTTCGGTTTTGCAAGTCTGGTATCATAAGGCTGAATTCAACAAAGAAGTTTCCCTGGCATAGTGAAAATGCCGAGACAAGGGAAGGGATCACAAATGAAAGAAATGGAGGAAAAAAAATGACTGGATATAGAGTTCAAAACCACGCTTATAAGGTTTTTCAAGAATATGCTAGAAAAGATGGATAAATTTATCAAGTCCCAAGAGGAGATGGAAAAGGACCAACTAGAGATGGAAAAGATCCAAGTAGAGATGATGGATAAATTTAGTGAGTCCCAAGAGGAGATGAAAAAGCACCAACTAGAGACAGTGGCTGAAATAAAAAATATTATACAGAGTCCTAAGAGCAGACTAGAGGAAGGCAAGAATCAAGTCAAAAATTTGAAATATAAAGAAGCAGAAAACATTCAACTGGAAAAGCAAGAAGAGAAAAAATCCAAAAATGTGAAGATAGTATAACGAGCCTCTGGGACAGCTTCAAGCGTACCAACATCAGAATTGTGGGGGTGCCAGAAGAAGAGAGAGAGCAAGATACTGAAAACCTATTTAAAGAAATAATGACTGAAAACTCCCCACATCTGGTAAAAGAAATAGACTTACAAGTCCAGGAAGCACACAGAACCCCATATAAAAGGAATCCAAAGAGGACCACACCAAGACACATCATAATTAAAATACCAAGAGCAAAAGACAAAGAGAAAATATGAAAAGCAGCAAGAAAAAAACAGTTCATTACCTACAAGGCAGCTGATTTCTCAACAGAAATGATGCAGACCAGACGGGAGTGGCAAGAAATATTCAACGTGCTGAATAGCAAGAACCTACAACCAAGAATAATCTATCCAGGAAAGGTATCATTCAGAATTGAAGGGCAGATAAAGAGCTTCACAGATAAGAAAAAGCTAAAGGAATTCATCAACTCCAAACTAGTATTATATGAAATGTTGAAAGGTACTGTTTTAGAAGAGGAAGAAGAAAAAGGTAAAAGCCAAAAAATTATGAACAACAAATACATATCTATCAACAAGTGAATCTAAAAATTAAGTGAATTAAAAATTTGATCAACAGAATAAACTGGTGAACATAATAGAATCAGGAGCACAGAAAGGGAGTGGACTGAATGGGAGAACATATTTGCAAATGTTATCACTGATAAAGATTTAATCTCCAACATGTACAAGCAATTTATACAATTTAATAAAAGAAAGTTAAATGATTCAGTAAAAAAAAAAAATGGGCAAAGGACCTAAATAGAATATTTTTGAAAGAAGACAAAAGGCCCATTGATACATGAAAACATAATCAAAGTCACTCATTATCCGAGAGATGCAAATCAAAACGACAATGTGATATCATCTCACACCTGTCAGAATGGCAATCATCACCCAATCATGAAACGACTAGTGTTGGCAAGGTAGTAGAGAAAAAGGAACCCTCCTCCACTGCTGGTGGAGAGCAGCATGGAGTTTTTTAAAAAAACTAAAAATGGATCTCCCATTTGACCCAGTAATCCATTTCCTAGGACTATATCCTAAGAAACTAGAAACATCAATCAGAAAGGATTTTTGCACCCCTATGTTCATAGCAGCACAATTTACAATAGTTATGATTTGGAAACAGCCTAGGTGCCCATCAGCAGATGACTGGATCAGAAAACAATGGTTCATCTACAGAATGGAATACTATGCTTCCATAAAAAAGGAATTCTTACCTTTTGCAGCAACCTGCATTGACTGGAGAGCATTATACTAAGTGAAATAAGTCAGTGGATGAAATGAAAATACCACATGATCTCACTCATTTATGGATAATAAAGAACATTATAAACTAATGAACAAAATGATAGATACAGAGGCAGTAAAGCATCAAATAGACTGTCAAATTACAGTAGAAGGTTAGGGAGAGTTGGGGTAGGTAAGAAATTAATAGAAGTACTTGTATGTGTGCATATAAGCATAACTAATGAATAGAAGACACTGGGGGTTAGGGCATGCATGGGATGGGTGGGGGGTGGCAATGGGAAGATATGTACATATTAATACATTTAAAAAATTAAAAAAAGAGAGTAATGAAGAAAAGACAATCCACTGCATAGAGGACATATTTGCCAATGATACATCTGCTAAGTGGTCGTATCCAAAATTTATAAGAAACTTACAAAACTCAACATAAAAAACCCCCCAAATAATCCAATTTAAATATGAGCAAAGAGAGAACAGATCCAAGATGGTGGCATAGGTAAATACCTACACTGCTGCCTTGCACAACAATTTCAAAAC
Source organism: Lasiurus cinereus (assembly GCA_011751065.1). Taxonomy (NCBI): domain Eukaryota; kingdom Metazoa; phylum Chordata; class Mammalia; order Chiroptera; family Vespertilionidae; genus Lasiurus; species Lasiurus cinereus. The sequence continues at coordinate 31,029,942 of JAAGEH010000032.1, forward strand.
TACAACTAAAAGACAGAACGAACATCATCCAGAACCACAGGAAAGCTGGCTGAGTGGAAATTCTACAACTAGAAGGAAAGAGAGGGGCTCATAGAGACGCAGAAGAGCTGCAAAAAGCTGAAGTGCAGAGATGCACGCGTGGAGAGCGTGGATGCCGGACTGCATGGCTGACTTTCTCTGGAGGGAGGGAGACGGAGAATCTCAGCTGCACTGAACCCCTTATCCTATGGCACTAAACCCTGCGTCCAGCTGGGACTCATATGGGGGGAGTTTAGACTGTGAAGAGGGAGAAGTGCACGGAGACCTGGGGGAGATGCGAAAGGGCAGAGGTCTGTGTGCAGAAGATCATCAGCTGATTGTGTCACTGGCTTTCACGAGTGGGCCGGGGACAGAGCCTCCCAACTGCGCCACTTCTAGCCCCACTGAACTCCAGTTTTGGGCGAAATCCTGGGGACTAGACTCATATGGTCTCAGAGTGCAGGGGACGTGGAAAGGCAGAGTTCTAGAGGCACTGTGCAAGTGTGCGCACAGGGACTGCTCCAGCAATTACCCAGGCACATGAGACCCAAGGGCCATGGAGGCGGGGCTGACTGGAAGGCAAGGTGGTCCATTAAGCCCTGAGACTTCACCCACCCCAAGCTCAACAGAGAGGCTTTTGCAGTTTTGCAAGTCTGTATCATAAGGCTGAATCCAACAAAAGTTCTCCTGGCATAGTGAAAATGCCGAGACAAAGGAAGAGATCACAAACAAAAGAAATGGACTCGATATAGAGCTCAAAAGCACGGTTATAAGGCTTTTCAAGAATATCCTAGAAAAGATGGATAAAGTTAGCGAGACCCAAGAGAAGATGAAAAAGAATAAGCTAGAGATGGAAAAAAAAAACAACAACTAGAGATGGAAAGGACCAACTAGAAATTAAACATACACTGATTGAAATAAAAAATATTATTCAGAGACCTAAGAACAGACTAGAGGAAGGCAAGAATCAAGTGAAAAATTTGAAATATAGGGAGAGAATCCAAGATGGCGGCATAGGTAAACACCTACACTGCTGCCTGGCACAGCAATTTCAAAACTACAACTAAAAGACAGGACGGACATCATCCAGAACCACAGGAAAGCTGGCTGAGTGTAAGTTCTAAAGCTAGAAGGAAAGAGAGGGGCTCACAGAAACCCAGAGGAGCTGCAAAAAGCCGAGGTACGGAGACGCGTGCGCTGAGAGAGTGGGTGCCGGAGTACCTGGCAGGTTTTCTCTGGCGGGAGGGAAATGGAGACTCTCAAAGGCATTGACCCCCTTATCTTACTTACAACACTAAACCCCAGATCCAGCCGAGACTCATACGGGGGGGAGTTTGGACTGTGAAAAGGGAGAGGTGCATGGAAATTTAGGGGATTCGCAAAAAATCAGAGGTATGGTAGCGCGCACGGCACTGCACAGAGGACAGATTGCTGATTGTGCTGCTGGCTTTCGCGAGTGGGTGGGAGACAGACCCTCCCGACTGTGCCACTTTTGACTCCACTAAGCCCCTTTTTCAGGCGAAACCCTGGACACCTAGACTCGTGTGGTCCTGGTGCACAGGGGAACTGGAGGGGCAGCGGTCTAGAGGCACTGCGGGCGCTCGGGCACAAGGACCGCTCCAGCAATTACCCAGTCACGTGAGACTCAGGGGCCATGGAGGGCGGGGCCAACTGGAAGGCAAGGCGGTCCCTTAAGCCCTGAGACTCCACCCCTCCCAAGCTCAACAGAGGCTTCTTCGGTTTTGCAAGTCTGGTATCATAAAGCTGAATTCAACACAGAAGTTTCCCTGCCATAGTGAAAATGCTGAGACAAGGGAAGGGATTACAAACAAAAGAAATGGAGGGGAAAAAACGACTGGATATAGAGTTCAAAACCACGCTTATAAGGTTTTTCAAGAATATCCAAAAAAGGTGGATAAATTAAGTGAGACCCAAGAGGAGATGAAAAAAGACATACTAGGGACAATGACTGAAATAAAAAATATTATACAGAGTCCTAAGAGCAGACTAGAGGAAGCAGAAAACATTCAACTGGAAAAGCAAAAAGAGGAAAGAATCCCAAAATGTGAAGATAATGTAAGGAGCCTCTGGACAGTATCAAGCGTACCAATATCAGAATTGTAGGGGTGCCAGAAGAAGAGAGAGAGCAAGATACTGAAAACCTATTTAAAGAAATAATGACTGAAAACTTCCAACATATGGTAAAAGAAATAGATTTACAAGTCCAGGAAGCACACAGAACCCAAAATAAAGGAATCCAAAGAGGACCACACCAAGACACATCATAATTAAAATACCAAGAGCAAAAGCAAAGAGAGAATATTAAAAGCAGCAAGAGAAAAACAGTTCATTACCTACAAGGGAACACCCATACGACTGTCAGCTGATTTCTCAACAGAAAAGATGCAGGCCAGATGGGAGTGGCAAGAAATATTCAACGTGCTGAATAGCAAGAACCTACAACCAAGAATAATCTATCCAGCAAAACTATCATTCAGAATTGAAGGGCAGATAAAGAGCTTCACAGATAAGAAAAAGCTAAAGGAATTCATCAACTCCAAACCAGTATTATATGAAATGCTGAAAGGTACTCTTTTAGAAGAGGAAGAAGAAAAAGGTAAAAGACAAAAAATTATGAACAACAAACACATATCTATCAACAAGTGAATCTAAAAATTAAGTGAATTAAAAATTTGATCAACAGAATAAACTGGTGAATATAATAGAATCAGGAGCACAAAAAGGGAGTAGACTGATAATTCTCAGGGGGACAAAAATCATAAAGCATCAAACAGACTGTGAAATTATAGCAGAAATATTAAAGTTAGGTGAGGTAGATAAGTGATCAATCAAGGGACTTGTATGCATGCATATAAGCATAACTAATGATCACAGACACTGGGGGGTTGGGGTATGCCCGGGAGTGAGTGCGGGCAATGGGGAGATATGTATAAAAATTAATAAAAGTTAATAAAAAGAAAAAAAATTGAAATATAAAGAAGCAGAAAACACTCAACTGGAAAAGCAAGACAAGAAAAGAATCCAAAAATGTGAAGATAATGTAAGGAGTCTCTGGGACAGCTTCAAGCATACCAACATCAGAATTGTGGGGGTTCCAGAAGAAGAGAGAGAGCAAGATAGTGAAAACCTATTTGAAGAAATAATGACTGAAAACTTCCCACATCTGGTGAAAGAAGTAGACTTACAAGTCCAGGAAGCACAGAACCCCATAAAAAAAGGAATCCAAAGAGGACCACACCAAGACACATCATAATTAAAATACCAAGAGCAAAAGACAAAGAGAGAATATTAAAAGCAGCAAGAGAAAAACAGTTCATTACCTACAAGGGAGCACCCATACGACTGTCAGCTGATTTCTCAACAGAAACGATGCAGGCCAGACGGGAGTGGCAAGAAATATTCAACGTGATGAACAACAAGAACCTACAACCAAGAATAATCTATCCAGCAAAGCTATCATTCAGAATTGAAGGGCAGATAAAGAGCTTCACGGAGAAGAAGAAGCTAAAGGAGTTCATCAACTCCAAACCAGTATTATATGAAATGCTGAAAGGTACCCTTTTAGAAGAGGAAGAAGAAAAAGGTAAAAGACAAAAAATTATGAACAACAAATACACATCTGTCAACAAGTGAATCTAAAAATTAAGTGAATTAAAAATCTGATCAACAGAATAAACTGGTGAATATAATAGAATCAGGAGCACAGAAAGGGAGTAGACTGATAATTCTCAGGAGGACAAAAATCATAAAGCATCAAACAGACTGTGAAATTATAGCAGAAAGATTAAAGTTAGGTGAGGTAAATAAGTGATCAATCAAAGGACTTGTATGCATGCTTATAAACATAACCAATGATCACAGACACTGGGGGGTCGGGGTACGCCTGGGAGGGAGGGGGGGCAATGGGGAGATATGTATAAAAAATTAATAAAAATTAATTAAAAAGCAAAAAAAAAAAGAATATATGCATCCCTATGTTCATTGCAGCATTATTTACAATAGCCAAGATTTGGAAGCTGCCCACGTGTCCATCAGTAGATGAGGGATAAAGTAGATATGGTACATTTACACAATGAAATATTACTTTGCCATAAAAAAAAGAAAATTAACTTTTGGGGCAACATGGATGGACTTGGAGAACATTATACTAAGTTAAATAAGCCAGTCAAAGAAAGAAAAGTACCATATGATTTTACTCATGTGAAATCTGAGGAACAATCTGAACTAACAGGCACAATAGAGACAAACTCATAGAGAGCAGGTTGACAACTCTGGGGTGGGGAGTAGGCATCGGAGGTGGAGGGATTCTGCAAAAAAGGAAAAAAGAGAAAGAGCTCATGGACTAGAAAATAATGTGGTGATTGTAGGGGCAGAGAAGTGAGTCGAAGTGGAATAGAATGTAGATGGGATAAATGGTAATGGAAAAATATAAAATAAAATTAAATTGAAAAGAGAAAAGCAAAGAAAAGATTTTGTAGCTCAGACTTGGCTTGTTCAGAATTTTAAAACAATGGGACATTGTGATTCAAATGAAGGCAAAGGGGCCTGACTGGATTTCTGTGTCTCACTTTCTGTTAGCATCATCTTGTTTTTGTTTTAAGAGTTTGGTGGAAGACCAGTGACATAAATTGTAGGCCCCTGTGGAAAATGAAAATACTGGGGGCTCTTGTTCAGAAATTAATAAAAACATCACATGAGGGACCCTTCTAATCTCAAACCCTGTGTCATTTCAGGGGTCGCATAACCATGAGGTCAGTCCTGGTTTGAAGTAGATTTGTTTACTTATTTCAAAGTTGGAAAGTTCTTAAAATATTTAAACTTTGTATGGAAAATCCCATGGTTACAAAGAGGACAGTGATTTTAGCTAAAGGGCCAGATCTGGGCACCTCTATGAATGTGCATTTTTACGAGGCTGATCATTAATTGAGCATTCTCAGAATCACTCAGCCTTTTCAATGATTTCATACGCAAGGCTGCTGCTACTGTGTAGTTCACATTATCATAATTAGCTGGAGCTTCTCAAGTCAAAACCCTGCTCCAACCTGGGTCTTTTTAAAAACAGTATTAGTAACTATGGATCTGGGTTCAGCATACAATAACTCCCTCTCTTCCTGGCTTGTAAAGATTAACCTCTTCTATCACTCTAATTAATTGCCTGGGCAATTATGAGGAAAGCAATAGGATAAGAAAATGGGAATTCAGGAGGGAATTTCTTTTTCCAGGTTCTCATTTTCAGCAGCTGCAGAAATGTGCCTATGCCACGAGAAGTAACAGCAGGGGAATTACGGTCTGAGCCTTTTGCTACCCTGTGGATTAGATTTTCCAAAGGGATGGGCTCTGCCATGAGGCAAAGCAGATATTCAAAAGGGATTTCTGTGCTCCTGCATCCAAATGTGGACATCTAATCTGCTCTGGGTCAAGGTGCTCACAAACCCCTTTCCACAATGCAAGCTTGTTGGACCTCTGCTTCCAGGCCTTACACCCACTCCTGCCTCCAAACAGAAGCTCCTTCAGGTCTGCAGAGTGCCCAGCATCTTCCCTTCAAGAAATAGGACTTTGTCCATCAGCAGTGAGAATGAAGTTTGGAACTTGAGGATGATCAGGAGAGGGTGGCTGGTGCCTATACTTCTGGGCAAGTGGGGATAAGTGCCCTTGACCCTAGCATTTAACAAGTTTATTCCTTTTTACTTTCAACATCTTTTTGGTTCCTGGTAGTGAGCATCCATGTCACTGTCTGCAGAACTGAGGGGAGAGGCAGGAGGGAGGGAAATTGGGGAGTCTGACAGAGGCTTCTGCTTGTGCTCTATGGGGCCATGAAGTGGGGGAGTTCAGCCATGGTGGACTTTGGCCAAATACATGACCTGGCCTAAGAGCCTTCTGCTTAAGGGAGGAGGTGGGGAGTCTTCCGTGTTTACCCAGAAGTTATGCTGTGTGGATTGGGAGAATAGAGTCATCTCTACTTAATCCATGCCATAGGTTACCCTGGTGTTTGTGTGTCTTTGTGTTTACTCTCCTGTTCCCAAAGCAAATTATTTTGAGACAACCTTTGCTGAGATACATAGTATTTCATTGAGAGCTGGTTAATCATTAGGTTGAAAGCAAGAGTGTCAACATAGGTACAGATCACATATTTGTTTTTAATTGTAGCAGAGACACCTTCATTAATTAATAACTTTCTGGTGAGGGAAGATGAGTCAAGTCACCTCCCACACCTTTTTAAGACTAGCTTTAACTTCTTGATAACCTGTCAATGGTTTTTGCCTTTGAAGACTTTACTTATTGCTATAACTGATCCTCTCTATGACCTGGGGCAAGTGTCTCCCTTTCTCGATGCTTCAGCTGTCCCATCTACAAGTGGAGGACCCCTTGTCTTCACAGCCTCCTCACTGCCTGGAACTCAGAACCTTGGGTGGTCTATTTGCAGTGGAAGCAGTGGTGTTCTCAGACACAGTGAATTTCTCCACCTGATCATTAATTGACTGACCTCATGGTTATGCGACCCCTGCAATGACACAGGGTCTGAGTTTAGAAGGGTCCCTCATGTGCTGTTCTTACTAATTTCAGAACACTCCCATGGGTGGTGTTCTCAGACACAATGAATTTCTCCACCTGCACGGCGCCCACTCTGTGCTGACCCCAGCCCGATGTTAAGTTTTCTAGGCAAGGCTGGTGGGCTTTCTCACTGGGAACAGTGGCATCCCCCAACAGTAACAAATTGGCAGTGACAACTTGTTTTCACTAGGGTCTGTCCTGCCTATGTCACAGAAACAGTAATAAGTCTCCACGATACACTGAGAGATGAGAGGATGCACTGAGAGGCCAACATACAGTAGCCCATTTAATCCTTATCACAATCCCTTCAGAAATGTATTATTATTTCCATTTTATAGGGAGGAGTGTTGAAGTTCAGAGAAGTTAGATAACTTGTCCAAGGCTGCACAGCTAGCACACGGCAGAGCTGGGGTTCTACCCAAGGCACCTGACTCTGAAGCTCATACTCTTAATCATTTCATTTTTATCCTTCAGTTAAATGCTTAAATGCATGTTTAAAGATCCATTAAAATTAGGAATGCCCCTTCTCAGAGCCACATTCTTCTTTGATTTTTATCATTGTGAGACCAGATGTGAAATGCCAGAGATAGCCAAAATGGTTTATAAGCTACTTTACTCTAATAAAATGCTGTGTCAAGCAATACCTGGAGTTACCCACACAGCTTATGGCCTCTGTTGGAAAAAGGCCTCAGTCTTCCTGATGGGCCAGGACCCAGCATAGGTTTTCCTACTTACTGTTTGGGGTACATGGCTGAGCTGTGCCTAGGCTCTGCCTGCAAAACCAGGACAGCAGGCCAGGTTGGAGAAGGGGTCAGAGGGCAATGGAGCAGATCTTATTCTTTTTGTGGCGTTTCTCAGAAAGACATGGTGGACAGTAATGATATCTGCTCACAGGCCTCCAACCTCATTTGAGACACTGAGGAGCAAGTATGCATTTTTCACTGTTATTATTTTATAGAAACATTAGAAGGCAATAAAACATGGTTTTAGACTTTTCAAGCAATTTGCAAACATCCTTTCCCCTGACCATCTTCTGGGAAAGGACACTTATGTCCAGTCAGGCACTTGCCTTGAACAATAGATGATAGCCACAGCCATGGTCCATTCCATTGCCATATGGTGATGTCCGAGGGTCTAGAGTCTTGGAGGGCCACCCGCCAGGGTCTCCCAGTAAACAGCCCACCTCCTTACACTGGGACAGTGTTTTTGGCTCCAGAGTGTACTCTGAGTTATCTTGGGCCTTTGGGTATGCCATCTTCCCTTGGGAAGTGATGATGGAGGGTCCAACCAGGTAGAACCAGCAGCTGCAGCAAAACCAGGTGTCTTGGCACTGATTCTGGGATTTCTTCCACTGACCAGCTCTCATGCACGGAGAACTCAGTGGTCAGATAAAGCATCTTTATTTCTGGATTTTCTTCTACTCTGTTGAAGCCTTCTGAATCATATTCAGATTTGCCTTCTCCAGCTTGGAACTTACACCTAGAAAGTTTCAATATAAAGCTGCTACCAGGAAGTCCCATTTGGGCTTATGAAGAATGAAATCAGCTCCCAGCCCCGATCTTTCTGAAAAGTTGTAATTAAATTCTGTGCATGGTCCTAACCTAGATTTAAAGATTTGCAAGAAGACAAATTCCATTAGGGCCCTGACAGCGCAGCTTAAAGATAACATTTACATTCTGCCTGGGCTTGTATCTCTGTTCCCTGCTCAGCCCCTCTCCTGCCTCCAGTGAGATCAATACCTCGGTTGAGGTCACATGGAGGTGGCCACATTCTTTTAAGCTGTTTGCTCAGCGCTTGGTTTGCTTTGCTAACACGCCAGGCACTTCTTCCAACAGGCCTGTTTGCCCAGTATTAGGGCTGTTTGCTGAAACACCTACCCCAATCCGAGGGGGCTCAGCTTTCCAAACAGTTGGTCCCTGCACCTGTCAATCAATAACACCATTCAGGTTCCTGATAGGGACAGCAAATGTGGCCAAGTCCAATATTTGCCCAAACATGGCCCCCTCCCTCTGCACCTGACTCTCCCTGAGCTTGACAAGGGCAGACGTTCGCCAAGCGCACAGGCTGCTGGGAAGGGAAGATACTACAAATGAAGAGCACACACGAGCAAACACCACGTTCCTTTATGGGAAGTAATTTGGTGAAACACACAGCGATTACCTGCTCATGCAGCCCTGGTGTAATTAAAAATGGCAGGCTCAGGTCCTTGGTTTCCACAGCACTGGTGAAGGAAACTGGATTTCATCTTGTGAAGATGGAACTTGTAGTCCTAAGAGATCAAAGGGACACTAGGATGTTATCAAGCTCAGGATATCAATTCCCGACAGGGACAAAATGATAGCAAGAGAAAATCTCCCCTAAGAGGAGGGTGACATTTAATGGGTAGAGGCTTTTTGAGTTTTGGAACTTGATAGAGGTATTGGTTCACAACGTTGTGAATGCACTAAATGCCACTGAATTGTTTGCTTAAAAATGGTTAATTTTATGTTAGTTGAATTTCAACTCAGTTGGAAAAAAAAGGGTGAATCTCAATGAGCCTAGGACATTTACATTTGAGAAACTCTAATACCTAACTCAGGCTTTGGCTCAGAGTAAATGCTTAATAAATGTTTATTGAAAGAACAGCCTAATATTTGCACAGTCAACAAAGCTCTTTGCTACACATTAGCTCATTTCATCCTTAAAGAGCTCTATGAGGTGGGCAAAGGAAAGCATTTTTCCCTTGAAAAGGGGAAACTGAGGCAAGAGTGACTAGCATATTATCACACGTAGTAGTAGTGCTGGGATTTGAACCCAAAAATATCTAGCTCCAAAATTTGTACACTAGTATTTTGTATACCTCATGGCTTCCAGGACAGAAGAGAAATAGGTTCTTATAAATATTTCCTCCCCCCACTTCTTTTAGGGTATTTATTACTAAAAATGCGTCCCTAGGTCCATAGCAGCACAATTTACCATAAAACTGGCAAAGCCACCTATTTTCCCCACAGTTCCTAGCACAATGCTTGATAAATATTTGCTGACTCATTTAGCTGCAGAGACCAATTTCTGGTTGCTGTGGTGACTGTCCAGAGCAAAGCTCAGGCAAAGCAGGGCATCAGTGAAGCCAAGGACTCTGGGCCTAAGTGTCTAGGAGGAAGAGCTGGGTCTGAGGTGATGACTCCCGGAAGCCTTTGTTCAGGGCAAGGTGTCCACTACATACCAGTGGCACAGGAGTGCTGGGGCCATCTTGCCACTATAATTTCTCATTATTGTTTTATTTTTATTATTTTTCTTTTCTTCTTTTTTCTTTATAGATTAAGGTATTATATATGTGTCCCTATCCTCCCATTCTTCCTCTCCCCGCCCCTTCTCTCCCCCCACCCCCCCCGCCACCCTTACTCAATCCCTCACCCCCCTGGTGTCTTTGTCCCTTGATTAGGTTTATATGCATGCATACAAGTCCTTTGGTTGATCTCTCCCCTTTACCCCCACCCTCCCCTACCTTCCCTCTGAGGTTTGACAGTCTGATCGATGCTTCTCTGTCTCTGGATCTGTTTTTGTTCATCAGTTTGTGTTGTTCATTATATTCCACAAATGAGTGAGAGCATGTGATATTTATCTTTCTCTGACTGGCTTATTTCACTTAGCATAATGCTCTCCAGTTCCATCCATGCTGTTGCAAATGGTAAAAATTCCATCTTTTTTACTGAAGCATAGCATTCCATGGTGTAGATGCACCACAGTATTTTAATCCACTCATCTACTAATGGGCACTCAGGCTGTTTACAAATCTTAGCTATGGTAAATTGTGCTTCTATGAACATATTCTTTCTGATTGGTGTTTCAAGTTTCTTGAGATATATTTCTAGAAGTGGGATTACTGGATCAAATGAGAGTTCCATTTTTAGTTTTTTGAGGAAACTCCATTCTGTTCTCCACAGTGGCTGCACCAGTCTACATTCCCACCAGCAGTGCATGAGGGTTTCTTTTTCTCTGCATCCTCACCAGCACTTTCCACGGTCACTTTTTAGTCTAAAGTAGTGGCGATGTAGCCTTTTATTAAAAAATTGTTAAGAATTTTAAGAAGGCATAGCATTAACCCAGCAGACCTCTGAGGACAGGGCTTGAGGGTGGCTTGTTGTGCAGTGGCCCCAGGGCTGGCATTGTCTGGCCTCCTGATGGGCAGCTCTGTGGGATCTATGTGTGGAGCCAGGAAGCCAAGGGCAGAAAGAGTAGAAGGTTAGTTCCTCCACAGGGCATCCTCCACTCCTTTAAGGAGCACTCTAGTCCTCTAACTCCCTTGCCCCATGGGGTAGACAAAGCTGGCTCCAGATCAGCTGGTTTTCAATTCTGGTTCTGCCATCAAGATGGGAGCACTTAATTTCTGGGTACCTCAATTTCTCAGTTATAAAATGGTACCAATACTTTTCCCATTCAGTTATTGAGGGGTTGAATGAGAGGATGCAAAAGATATTGGCACAGTGCCAGATACGTGGTGCCTCTCTTCCCAGATTCCAGCACCTCTCATACCAGACTAAGCTAGCCTGAGTTCCCTCCCTACTCCACAAAAGATGTGAGTTGGCTTACAAAGATGTATAAGAAAGAAAAAAGAACACACAAGTGGCTTGAAAACCGAACCACTTTCAGAGGCTAAGCAGAGAGTAGATATGAAAGAGAGAGGCCACATACAAGGCATTAGGGAGTGGTGAGGATTATGGGAAACTGGAGGTTTTGTGTCCTCTCTGAAACAGCCTAAAGTCAAAATTTAAACTTGCAGAAGGATTCTGTAAGTTAATTAGGCTGTAGAAGTTCATTTTGAAACCTTTGAAACAATATGAGGAAAGTTGGGACAGGTATGCATGAAGTTGATAAGGGGAGAAATCAAAATGCCATAAGATCCTACATAGTGAGCTATAAACTTGTCTCTGATCTTCTTGGAGTCATTGCAATAAAGGCAACATAATCAGTTACATGCTTCTCATTGTCGGTGAAGAAAAATATGTAGCATTTCCTGTTAGCCAGCTCAAAAAGACACCTCAAGGCATCATTTAGTATATTGACTTGTAATACTAAGGGTGGCATGACAGGCGCTGTCCTCTGGTGCACGCAATAAACAGGTGCAGAGGAGTTAAAAAAAAAAACAATGAATTTGACTGGAATTAGGTCTACTCTTAGTGCCACTGTACATTGACAATTGTAAACAATGTCAGCAATAAGATACTTCTTCATGAAAAATCTCTTTTTTTTGGCTTAAAGTATAAACAATTACCTTATTGCAGAATATATAGGAATATAAGTAAATAAGTTTCACATTCAGGCAATTTTATCACTTATCCTTTAATCAACATTTTATTGTTCAGGGAATTTACTTGGGAGAGGTGGCTTCCAAAACCTGGACCTCCCGCATGCATTTAAGAATGACTTTATCAGGTGACAGATCATGCATTCCTTTTGGGTACAGTCAGTGTTTCCAAGCCCCAGGGCATCACATATTTTTGTGTTTACTAGTAAACAGTAGATTTGAAATGAATGATGATAGTGCAGTGGTTGTAAAGATGAAAAAATGCAACTTGAGTTCTTTTAGTCATTCTAGGTAACTACTGGAGTTCATTTTTGTTTAAAATTTAAAGTGGTAAAATTATGTGAACTGTCAGGTGTGCTATTTTTGTTAGTAAGTGTATAGTTTAATTCATGCTTGACTTACTTTACTACATTTTAATATTTTTAAAATTAAAAATTGTTTTTTTATTTCTTTTAAAATGACAGAACAAAATCTAGAAAACAGACTTATCAAAAAAAATTATATCTTTTGTGAAAAAGAAAAACAAAGTTGGAGGGATCACATACTAGATATCAAGTTATTCTACAAAGTCACTATAATCAAAACAGAGTGGTACTGGCACAGAACAAGCTAATAGATCAATGGAACATAACAGAGACCCCAGAAATTGATCTGAGGCATTACATTCAATTAATATTTGACAAAGGAGGCAAGAGCATACAGTGGAGTAAAGACGGTCTCTTCAATAAATGGTGTTGGGATATTTGAACAGGTATATGCAAAAAAATTAAACTAGATCACCAACTTACAGCCTACACAAAAATAAACTCAAAATGGATAAAAGTCTTAAACATGAGATGTGAAACCATAAAAATCTCAGAAGAAACCATAGGCAGCAAAATCTGACATCTCTCATAATAGTATATGTTTGCAGATACATCTCATAAGTCTAAGGAAAAAATAAACAAATGTGACTACATCAAAATAAAAAGCTTCTGCACAGCAAAAGAAACCATCAAAAAAATGAAGAGGGAGCCCACTGTATGGGAGAACATATTTGGCAATAATGCAGCTGATAAAGGGTTAATATTCAAAATATATAAGGAACTCATACAACTTAATAAAAGGAAGACAAACAGTCCAATTAAAAAAATGGGCAAAGGACCTAAATAGATACTAGGCATACAGATGGCTAAGAGACATATAAAAAAATGCTCAAAGTCACTGATCATCAGAGAGGTGCAAATTAAAAAAACAATAAGGTATCACCTCATACTTGTTAGAATGGCTACCATCAACAAAATTAACATATTACAAATGTTGGAGAGGCTATGGAGAAAAGAGAACCTTAGTACACTGCTGGTGGGAATGCAGACTGGTGCAGCCATTATGGAAAACAGTCTGTAGTTTCTTCAAAAAATTAAATATGGGAAACCAAGAGGGTGGCATAGGTGAACACTTAAACTGCTGCCTTGCACAACAATTTCAAAAATACAACTGAAAGACAGAACAGACATCATCCAGAACCACAGGAAAGCTGGCTGAATGGAAATTCTACAACTAGAAGGAGAGAGAGGGGCTCACGGAGACTCAGAAGAGCTGCAAAAAGCTGAGGTATGGAGACACGTGCATGGAGAGAGTGGGTGGCAGAGTGCCTGGCTGGCTTCCTCTGGTGGGAGGGAGACAGAGACTCCCGATTGCACTGAACCCCTTATCCACCACACTGAACCCAAGTTCCGGGTGAGACTCAAATGGGCGGGGCGAGTCTGGACTATCATGAAAAGGGAGGAGTGCATGGAAATTTAGGGGAGCTGTGAAAGGGCAGAGGTCTGGGGGCATGGACATCACTGCACGCAGAGAGGACAGACTGCTGATTGTGCCACTGGCTTTCTCTAGAGGGCAGGAGACAGAGCCTCCCAACTGTACTGAACTCCACTTCTGACTGCACTGAACCCCAGATTTTGGAGAGACCCTGGGGACCCAGACTCATACAGGTCCTGGAGCACACAGGAACCAGAAAGGCAGAGGTCTAGAGGCATGCCTATGTGTATGCGCACAGAGAGGGCTGCAGCGATTACTGAGAAACACTTGAGACCCTGGGGCTGCATAGGACAGGGCTGACTGGAAGCCAAGGCTGTCTGCTCAGCCCTGAGACTCCACCTCATCCAAAGTCAACAGAGAGGCTTTTGCAATTTTGCAAGTCTTGTATCATAAGGCTAACTCCAGCACAGAAATTCTCCCAGTATAGCAAAAGTACAGAGACAAAGGAACATGTCACAAAAAAAGAAATGGAGGAAAACAAACGACTGGATATAGAGTTCAAAACTATGGTTATAAGGTTTTTTCCAGAATTTCCTAGAAAAGATGGATAAATTTAGCGAGACCCAAGAGGAGATGAAAAAGGACAAACTAGAGATGAAAAAGGACCAATGAGAAATTAAACACACACTGACTGAAATAAAATATATTATACAGAGACCTAACAGCAGACTAGAGGATTGCAAGAATCAAGTCAAAGATTTGAAATACAAAGAAGCAGAAAACACTCAACTGGAAAAGAAAAAAAAAATTCCAAAAATGTGAAGATAGTGTAAGGAACTTCTGGGACAACTTCAAGCGTACCAACATCAGAATTATGGGAGTGCCAGAAGAAGTGAGAGGGCAAGATACTGAAAACCTATTTGAAGAAATAATGACTGAAAACTTCTCACACCTGGTGAAAGAAATAGACTTACAAGTCCAGGAAGTGCACAGAACCCCATATAAAAGGAATTCAAAGAGGACCACACCAAGACACATCACAATTAAAATACCAAGAACAGCCAAAACCGGTGTGGCTCAGTGGATAGAGCGCCGGCTTGCAGACTGAAGGGTCCCAGGTTCGATTCCAGTCAAGGGCACGTACCTTGGTTGCGGGCACATCCCCAGTAGGGGTGTGCAAGAGGCAGCTGATCAATGTTTCTCTCTCATCGATGTTTCTAACTATCTTTCTCCCTTCCTCTCTGTAAAACATCAATAAAAACAAAGAAAAAAAATACAAAATAGACAAAGAGAGAATATTAAAAGCAGAAGAGAAAAACAGTTAATTACCTACAAGGGAGCACCCATATGACTGTCAGCTGATTTCTCAACAGAAACTATGCAGGCCAGATGGGAGTAGCAAGAAATATTCAAAGTGATGAATAGCAAGAACCTACAACCAAGATTACTCTACCCAGAAAAGCTATCATTCAGAATTGAAGGGCAGATAAAGAGCTTCACAGATAAGAAAAAGCTAAAGAAGTTCATCAACACCAAACCAGTATTATATGAAATGCTGAAAGGTACTTTTTAAGAAGAGGAAGAAGAAGAAAAAGGTAAAGATAAAAATTATGAACAACAAATACGTATCCATCAACAAGTGAATCTAAAAATCAAGTGAATAAAAAATCTGATGAACAGAATAAACTGGTGAATATAATAGAATCAGGGGCATAAAAAGGGAGTGGACTGACAATTCTCAGGGGGAAAGGGTTGAGTGGGGTGCAGGGAGAGACTGGACAAAAATCATACACCTATGGATGAGGACAATGCTGGGGGAGGTAAGGGCAGAGGGTGGGTGGCAGCCAGATGGAGGGAGTTATGGGGGAAAAGAGAGGAACAAATATAATAATCTGAATAATAAAGATTTATTAAATAAAAAAGGAAAAAAATTAAATATGGAACTGCCATTTGACCTAGTGATCCCACTTCTAGGAATATATTCTAAAAAACCCCAAACAGCAATCAGAAACAAAATATTCACCTCTATGTTCATAGCAGCACAATTTATAACAGCTAAGATCTGGAAACAGCCTAAGTGCTCATCAGTAGATGAGTGGATAAAGAAGCTGTGGTACATTTATACTATGAAATACTATGCAGCAGTAAAAAAGAAGGGCAGCTCTGTGTGATCTATGTGTGGATGCAGGAAGCCAAGGGCAGGAGGAGTAGAAGGTTAACTCCTTTGCAGGGCATCCTCTACTCCCTTGGGGAGCATTCCAGTCCTTTAGCTCCCTCACCCCAT
The DNA here is from genome assembly GCA_011751065.1 of Lasiurus cinereus. Taxonomy (NCBI): domain Eukaryota; kingdom Metazoa; phylum Chordata; class Mammalia; order Chiroptera; family Vespertilionidae; genus Lasiurus; species Lasiurus cinereus. The sequence goes on from JAAGEH010000032.1 coordinate 31,045,841, forward strand.
GGGTTAGACAAACTGGGTTTCCATCCTGGTTCTGCCTTTGAGACAGCATGGAGAGATCTGGAGAGTATTATTCTAACAAAATAAGTAGTCAGAGAGACAAGTATCATTAGATATGTGGAATCTAATGAGCAAAATACACTGATGAACAAAATAGAACTAGTGACATGGAAGCATAGAACAGAGTATTAAATCTCAGAGGGAAGGTGGGAGAGAGTTGGGGATGGGGAGAGGTGATCAACCAAAGAACTTGTATGCATACATGCATAACCCATGGACCCATAGGGTGGTGGAGACCTGGGGCAGAAGGCAGGGACGGTCTATAAAGAGTCAATGGAAGAAAAAAGGGGACATATGTAATACTTTCAACAATAAAGATAAAAAAAAATACAACTATAAATTATACCTTTTGTTGACATTTTGGGCTTATTAAAATCCTCTTACTAGTTACTGGATAACTATTTACATAAACTATTTATTATACTAGGCTATAACCAAAAGATCAAAGTTCAAACTGATAGGGGTGTATAAATCAGGATATCTTTTTGTCCTGTGGGAAGCTGGAGTAACTTTCAATCTCTTGCAGTATTGTGAAAGTGGCAACTGGTTCATAATTGTTCTGAAACTGTAAAAAAAATTCAAGTGGGGCACCTGTACCAATATGAAACCATACAAATTTAGTGGAGCTCAAACAAAGAAAAATGAAAAGAATAAAAGAGTGGTATATATTTAAAATATGTAATGCATTCAAAATCACGTGTAGTTAATGAAAATTCTGAAGAAATACCAACTAACATATCTGGTGCATCTATATGTTATTGTTATTCATTGCATTTCATGATTTTTATAAAAATAATTTTGTTGTATGGAAGAGGAGTAAGTTTAAAAATTACCTGCCTGGTTATCAAGAGCTCTGGTTATATTGCTGATTTGCTATCTCTGGTTGGGCTATATGGGCTGGGGGGATCTCTTTCCAGGACCAAAGTGTGGCAAAGTCAGTTACATCACACCCCCTTTCCTGACTGGCTCCTGCTCCCTTGAAAAGGGACCTTATATTGGAAGGAGCAGACACACATTTAGGCTGGCTCAAGCCAGCAGGGTTCAGCTGTTCATCATCTGTCCATAGCCCTGTCTCATCCTGTCCCTCAGGCACAGAGGCTGGCAGGGAGACTTGGGGAATGTCACCCAAGGTTGCTCCAGGTTAAAGCAGCCCTCCATCTGCTTCTAAACACTTGTTTTTAGAGTAGGGTCATTTAAAAGAGGCACATAGCTACCAAGTTTCCCCAAAGGCCCTCTGGGAAATTCTTATTAATTCTTATCAACACAGTCAATAAACATGTATTAAGTGGCTTCTTTAGGGCCAGGCACTACCAGTAAGAATCAAAGACAAGATGCAGTGCCTGTACTTGCCATGAGCATGGATGGAAGCAGAAGCTGCTCTAAGAGAGAGACAGGTACAGCCTTTAGGGGAGGTTGAGGAAGAGTAGGAGAATTTTTCCCTAGGGGTCTGTGAAGGGCTGGAAGCCTCCTAGAATCTGAGATGCTGAGAAAGAAGTCTTTTGAAGGCAATGTTTTCTGATCATACGCTATGTTTGTATCCAAGAACCACTACTTACGAGCTCTGTGACTTGAACAAGTTCCTCTGCCTTTTGAGATTCAAACTCCCTCCTCTGAGAAACTGAGTGGGGGGCAGGAGTCCAATCTTATGGCTGGATGTAGTGAGGATAAAGTGAGATGTTGTAAAGCTCCAGCCCCACTCCAAAAAAAGTGCTTAATAAATGCCAGTGGATCTCAGAATCCCAGGCCTCCCACAAAACTCCCCTTCAGATGGTTCTCCAGTCTGACTCATAGCAGGATCCAGGGCTTCATTCAGGGAAGGTCTTTCTGCAGCTCACTTGGGGCATGTGGCTCTCTGGTGAGTTAACCAAACTAAACTAGGACTGTCTAGAGGAGCAGATGAATATCATGGCCCTGGCAGAGCCTCCCTCAAATATAAATGGTCTCAGTGGAGCTTTGAGAAAAGCTGGATAGCTCTTATAAGATATATAACGTCATTTTTGTTGCTAATAATAATAATGACAATAAGTCCTGGGCATCTGCCCTGAGATCATAGTCTGTTTGTAGGCAACTCTCATCATTCACCAAAAGACTGGCCTAGCACCAGAATAATAATTTCAGCATTCCCTACCCTCAGAGCTTATTAGGACCGTGCCAGGACCTCCTGACTCATCTCTAGGATTGGCACCTACCTGTACAAGGGCCTGTTATTGTGCCAAGTCACATATTTTTCAGCTGTTTTCAATATATCACCTAATTTAATCTTGTAGCAGCCCCATGAGGCAGGTCACCTTATCTCCATTTTACTATGCCTCAGAGAAAGTAAATGCTTGTCCAAGTTCAAGTTTATGCAGCTTTCAAAAGCCAGAGTTGGGATTTGAATCTGAGTCTGCCAGAGGCCAGAGCCCAAGCTTCCAAGTCTAGTCTCTTTATTATGGGACCAAAACAGTTCAATTTCTGGGAGTTACAGACCACGATGACAACCATGAAACAGGCTTCTGAGAAAAGGAAATAACTTAAAATAAAGGTCTTGACTAATGACTTATACTCAGTCACCACCAAGTCAGAATTTGTAGAAGTCTGGTCAGAACTTCTAGTCTGCGTGGAGCCTTCTCTAAGTGCCAAGAAGCTGTTGAATTAATAAGTTGCATTAAGATAATTGCAAGGGAAACACATAATCTAAAGAGGGCAATGCGGAGGAATCCAAGATGGCGGCATAGGTAAACACTGCTGCCTTGCACAACAATTTCAAAACTACAACTAAAAGACAGAACGGACATCATCCAGAACCACAGGAAAGCTGGCTGAGTGGAAGTTCTACAACTAGAGGGAAAGAGAGGGGCTCAAGGAAACCCAGTGGAGCTGCAAAAAGCTGAGGTACAGAGATGCGCACGAGGAGAGAGCTGGTGCCGAGTACCTGGCTGGCTTTCTCTGGCGGGAGGGAAACGGAGACTCTCAAAGGCATTGAACCCCTTATCCTACGACACTAAACCCCAGATCCAGCCGAAACTCATACGGGGTGAGTTTGGACTGTGAAAAGGGAGAAGTGCACGGAAATTTAGGGGAGTCGCAAAAGATCAAAGGCCTGGTGGCGCGCACGGCACTGCGCTCAGGACAGACTGCTGATTGTGCCGCTGACTTTCGCGAATGGGCAGGAGACAGACCCTCCCAACTGTGCCACTTCTAACTTCACTAAAACCTGTTTTGGACGAAACCCTGGAGACCTAGACTCGTGTGGTCCTGGTGTGCAGGGGAGCTGGAAAGGCAGCGGTTAGAGGCACTGTGGGTGCGCGCACAAGGACCGCTCCAGCCATTACCCAGTCACGTGAGACTCAGGGGCCGTGGAGGGTGGGGCCGACTGGAAGGCAAGGCAGTCCCTTAAGCCCTGAGACTCCACCCATCCCAAGCTCAACAGAGGCTTCTGCGGCTTTGCACGTCTGGTATCATAAAGCTGAATTCAACACAGAAGTTTCCCCAGCATAGTGAAAATGCCGAGACAAGGGAAGGGATCACAAACAAAAGAAATGGAGGAAAAAAAACGACTAGATATACAGTTCAAAACCATGCTTATAAGGTTTTTCAAGAATATGCTAGAAAAGATGGATAAATTTAGTGAGACCCAAGAGGAGGTGGAAAAGGTCCAACTAAAGATAAAAAAAGACCAACTAGAAATTAAACATACACTGACTGAAATAAAAACTATTATACAGAGTCCTAACAGCAGACTAGAGAAAGGCAAGGATCAAGTCAAAAATCTGAAATATAAAGAAGCAGAAAACACTCAACTGGAAAAGCAAGAAGAGAAAAGAATCCAAAAATGTGAAGATAATGTAAGGAGCCTCTGGGACAGCTTCAAGCGTACCAACATCAGAATTGTGGGGGTGCCAGAAGAAGAGAGAGAGCAAGATACTGAAAACCTATTTAAAGAAATAATGACTGAAAACTTCCCACATATGGTAAAAGAAATAGACTTACAAGTCCAGGAAGCACACAGAACCCCAAATAAAAGGAATCCAAAGAGGATCACACCAAGACACATCATAATTAAAATACCAAGAGCAAAAGACAAAG
>JAAGEH010000032.1:31059965-31134267 GCA_011751065.1 Lasiurus cinereus
TCTTTTTTCAGTGTCCTGTAGTTTTCTGCATAAAGGTCTTTTACCTCTTTAGTTAGGTTTATTCCTAGGTATCTTAATTTTTTTGGTGCGATGGTAAATGGGATTGCTTTTTTAGTTTCTTTTTCTATAATTTCACTGTTAGTGTATAGAAATGCCATAGACTTCTTAGCATTAATTTTGTATCCTGCTACATTGCCGAATTCATTAATTAAGTCAATTAGTTTTGGAATGGAGTCCTTTGGGTTTTTTATGTACAATATCATGTCATCTGCAAATAAGGACAGCTTTACTTCTTCTTTTCCAAGTTGGATGCCTTTTATTTCTTCTTCTTGTCTAATTTCAATGTCTAATACTTCCAGTACTATGTCGAACAGGAGAGGTGAGAGTGGGCATCCCTGTCTTGTTCCTGTTCTTAGGGGAAATGGTTTTAGTTTTTGCCCATTGAGTATGATGTTAGCTGTGGGTTTATCATATATGGCTTTTATGATGTTGAGGTATGATCCTTCTATTCCCACTTTGCTGAGCGTTTTTATCAAGAAAGGATGTTGGATTTTGTCAAATGCTTTTTCTGCATCAATTGATATGACTGTGATTTTTATCTCTCAATTTGTTTATGTGATGTATCACATTTATTGATTTGCGGATATTGAACCATCCCTGCATTCCTGGGATGAATCCTGCTTGGTCATGGTGTATGATCTTTCTGATGTACTGCTGGATCCAGTTTGCTAGAATTTTGTTGAGGATTTTGGCATCTATGTTCATGAGAGATATTGGCCTGTAATTCTCTTTCATTGTGTTGTCTTTATCTGGTTTTGGTATTAGGGTGATGCTGGCTTCATAGAAGGTGTTTGGTAGTATTCCTTCTTCTTGAATGTTTTTGAATAGTCTGAGGAGGATAGGTTTTAATTCTTCCTTGAATATTTGGTAAAACTCTCCTGTGTAGCCATCTGGACCCGGGCTTTTATTTGCTGGAAGCTTTTTGATGACTGCTTCAATTTCTTCCATAGTTATTGGACTATTGAGATGTTTGGCTTCCTCCTCATTGAGTTTTGGGAGGTTATACTTTTCTAGAAAAATGTCCATTTCTTGCAGGTTGTCCAATTTGTTGGAATAGAGTTGTTCATAGTATTTTTTAACAATCCTTTGTATTTCCACAGGGTCTGTTGTTATTTCTCCTCTTTCATTTCTGATTTTGTTTATTTGGGTCTTCTCTCTTTGCTTCTTGGTGAGCCTGGCTAGGGGTCCATCAATCTTGTTTATCCTTTCAAAGAACCAGCTCTTTGTTTTGTTGATCTTTTGAATTGTTTCTTTGGTCTCCAGGTTGTTTATCTCCACTCAGATCTTCGCTATTTCCTTCCTTCTGAGTACACTGGGCTTTTCTTGTTGCTCTCGTGCTAGCTCTTTGAGTTGTAGGTTTAGGTAATTTATTACCATTGTTTCCTGTTTTTTGCAGTAGGTTTGTAGGGCTATGTACTTCCCTCTCAAGACTGCTTTCACTGTGTCCCATAAATTTTGTATTGTTGTGTTGTCATTGTCATTTGTTGCCATGATGTTTTTTATTTCTTCCTTGATCTCTCTGGTTACCCAGTCATTGTTTAAAAGCATGCTGTTTAGTCTCCATGTGTTTGATTTCTTCCTATTGTTTTTACTATAGTTGATTTCCAGTTTTATGCCACTGTGGTCTGAGAAAATGCTTGATATGATTTCTATCTTCTTGAATTTGAAGAGACTTTTCTTATGACCCAACATATGATCTATCTTTGAAAATGACCCATGTGCACTGGAGAAGAATGTATATTCTGTGGCTTTGGGGTGAAATGTTCTGAAGATGTCAATTAATTCCATCTGGTCTAGTGAGTCATTTAGGATTGATGTTTCTTTGCTGATTTTTTGTTTAGAGGATTTGTCCAATGGTGACAGTGGGGTAGTAAATCTCCTACTATGATTGTATTGCTGTCAATCTCTCCCTTAATATCCTCCAAGAGTTTTTTTATGTATTTATGTGCTCCTATATTGGGTGCATATATGTTTACCAGAGTTATTTCTTCTTGTTGGATTGTTCCCTTTCGTATTATGAAGTGGCCTTCTTTATCTCTTGTTATGTCCTTCACTTTGAGATCTAATTTGTCAGATATAAGTATTGCAACTCCAGCTTTTTTTTCATTTCCATTTGCCTGAAATACCATCTTCCATCCCTTCACCCTCAATCTGTGTGCATCTCTTTTCCTGAGGTGGGTTTCTTGCAGACAGCAGATATATGGATCATGTTTTCTTATCCAATCGGTTACCCTATGTCTTTTGATTGGAGCATTTAATCCGTTTACATTTAAAGTTATTATTGATTAATACTTATCTGTTGCCATTTTTAGTCCTTACCCCCGAGTTCCTTCTTCGCTTCCTCTTTCTTTTTATTACAGCAGACCTTTTAACATTTCTTGCATTGCTGGTTTGGTGGTAATATATTCCCTTAGTCCTTTTTTGTCTGTGAAGCTTTTGATTTCACCTTCAATTTTGATTGAGAATCTTGCAGGGTACAGTATTCTTGGATTCAGACCCTTCCTTTGCATGACTTTGTATATTTCATTCCATTCCCTTCTGGCCTGATGAGTTTCTGTTGAGAAGTCAGTAGCTAGTCTTATGGGGGTTCCTTTGTAGGTAACTTTCTGTTTCTCTCTGGCTGCTTTTAAGATTCTTACTTTGTCGTCAGTGTTTGCCAATTTCATTATAATGTGCCTCGGTGTCGGTTTATTGGGGTTCATTTTGCTTGGGACTCTGTGAGCTTCTTGGATTTGTGTGGGTTTTTTCTTTTCTATATTGGGGAAATTTTCTGTCATTATTTCTTCAAACATGTTCTCTAATCCTTGTTCAGTTTCCACTCTTTCTGGAACCCCAATTATGCGGATGTTATTTTGTTTCATGTTATCCCAAAGTTCCCTTAGACTCTCCTCTTGCTTTTTAACTTTTTTTTCTAGAAGCTGCTGTACTTGGGTATTTTTTTTTACTGTGTCTTCTAGCTCCCTGATGAGGTCCTCTGCTTCTTCTAGTCTACTTTTGATGCTTTCTATTGAGTTCTTTATAGCAGTGATGTCATTTTTCATTTCTTCTTGTTTATTCTGCACCTCCTCTAGGTTCTTCTGCATTTCTTCTTGCTGCTTCTTCACCTCCTCTAGGTTCTTCTTCATTTCCTCTTGGCTCTTACTCATATTGTCAAATTTGTCTTCCATTCTTTTCAACCACATTATGATAATTTCTCTGAACTCTTTCTCTGGTAGGCTTATTTGTGGTTCTATTTCGTTTACTTCCTTTTCTGGTGAAACCTGCCTTTCTGTCTTATGTGGGCTGTTTCTTTTTCTGCCCATGGTCTTTATTCTCTGGGTGTCTGGTTATGTAGTTCTCTCTCCTACGTTGATTGAAAGGCACAAACTACAACACGATCAGGTACAGCACACAAGGCACTGAGTAGAAATGTATTCAAGACGTTAATAATCCCAAATAAGGTGACCACCATTGAAGGACAAATTAGGGGCAAATAGAGAAAGAAGAAGAGGAAAATGAGGAAAAAGAAAAGAAAGAAGTGCCAAAATCAAATTGGGAGAGTGAGAAAAGAAAAGATAAATAAATGAACAATAAAATAAAATAAAATAAAATAAGAAAATAAAAAGGAGCAAAAGGAGAAGGAAAGAGGAAGAGAAAAAAGTCAGAGAGAAAAGAAAGTGTATAAGAGAGAAAAGAGGAACAAAATATAGATGTCAGGAGACAACTCCAATAGAACAGTCACTAATCCCAATAAAGGCCAGCAACCAGTACCTAAAGATTAAGGCAAATTGCAAATAGCAACTGGTATCGAGGGAGGTGAGGGAAAAGAGAGGTAGAAAACAGAGCAAGCAAAAAGCAAAATAAACAAGTAGAATAAACTAAAACAATCTCACAAAAAAATGTCAAAAAATCGATATAATCACTTTTCAGGCAAATAGCAACAAAAAGACATAGAGAAAAAACAACTTTTTGGCTAGTGAAGACAAGAGGGGAGAGGTTTGTGTGGACTTGTAGTAGGGGATTTGAAATTAGATGTATGAATGGGGTGAAATTTTAACCAGGTAAAGAGAAAAATAGGGAGAATCTAAAGTTGGAAAAGGGAAAGAGAAACAAGACAACAAAATGGGGAAAGTTAGGAGGAAAGTGTTGGCATAAAGGTAGAGTTGAGTTGGAGTAAAATTATGCTAAAGGAAAGATGAAAATATAATGTAGAACTCTAATCCCGAAATAAAATAAAGAGAAAACAAAATGACACTTTTTTTTTCCCAGAATGGTAAAGTACTACTGGTAATTAATAATACTAGTTTAAAACAAAAATGTAATAAGTATAAAGGTAAAATCAATTGAGGCAGAAAGAAAAAATATTCTTTTAATTAAAATAGGTGAAAATGAAAAATAAAAAAAATAAAAATTAAAAAAAAGAAAAAAGAAAAAAGGAAAAATAAAAAAAAAAGAAGAAAAATAGAATGGTCCTTCACTTCCACTATTATTCTGCTTGGCACTCCTGTTTCCCAGTAGGGGAGGTATTGCAGTTCCCTGTGTTCCCCTCTTGGTGTTTTAATCTCTTTATTCTTTTATGGTTATGCGAGAGTCAATTTGTGTGTCATCCATTGGGTGGCAGTGTTTCGGAATTGATCTCTGAGACAAAGCACAGGACCTCTCTAGGCTGTGCTCAGATCCTGCTACTCTGTGGTTCTCAAAACCAGTTTGTGGGGGTTTTGCAGCCTGGACACTGTAATAACTCCCAGGCTGTCCCTCTGCCCCAGAAAAAAAAAAAGAGTTGTTTTCCAGAGCTCCCCTCTGTCAACAGCTCAGAGGGTTTGCCTTCACACTCAGGGATCACGCCCTGACCACCTCTGCGGACCTCTCCAGAGGCAGCTCTCCTGCAGCCCGGCTCCCACAGTGTGCGCGTCTCTGCCCTGCCGGGGTAGGAGACCTCACCCTGGCCCAGGCGAAATCTGACCCTTCCGCCTACCGTGTGGATCTCTGAATCCTCCGCCTGTGCGTCTGTGCCGCCTGGGAAGCCGAGCTCCGGGTCCTGGCTGCTCTGTGGGTGCCTCCGTCAGCCGCAGCTTTCAGACCTCGGCAGACATCCACCTCCCCCTTAAGTCAGGCGCAATCTGACCTTTCCGTGTGCTCTGTGGATCTCTGGTTCTGCCGCGTGTCTGTGCCGATTGGAGAGCGGAGTTTTGGGTCCCCGGGTCCATGGCTGCTCGATGGGTGCCCAGCCGAAGGCTTCAGACCGCCGCAGACATCCACCTCCCACTGCAAGATGGCTCGGGCTCCGCGTTCGCGCTGGTGGCTCTGGCCGACAAAAACCCCGTGGCAGTGGGGCTGCCTGGCCGGGAGAGCCCCCTCCAGCAGTTCCCCGCCTTCCCCTGGAGGACAACTGACTCCTAGCTTGCCAACAAACACTCCCAATGCAACTCTCAGCCGCTCTCTCTCCCTCTGCCCAGCGACAAAGCTCCAGACGCGTCCTTCTACTCCGCCGCCATTTTCTGTCTTCCGGGAGAGAATTTTTAGGGAAAGAGGAAACATCTAAAAATGGATGGGGTAAGGGAGAGCAGAGTTCCTTCTGGGGTTGGAAATATTCAGCTTTTTTGGGATCAATGTATATGAACAGACATGAGGCTGAGGTTGGATCTGGATCCCAGAGGGCCTTGGGATGCAGGCCAGAGCAGTCCAGCTGCAGCTTGTAGGCTGTGTGGAGACCAATGAGGAAATTATTGTCATAGTTCAAAAAAAGAGGAAGAGGAGGTCAATTAAGGAACACAGGGGAGAGGAATAGAAGAATAGCTCTAAGAGATCCTGTGTGGGTAGAATCCATTCAACTGGATGACCATTTGGATGTGGTGGTGTGCCAGAGGGAAAGGAGGGGCTGATTCCTAGTTCCCTGGCTCAGGTGATTGAAAGCATAGAGTCCTTCACCACTCCTCAGGGTGTGGGAGAGGAACAGGTTGGATGTTGGTGGATTCAGTGGTAGATATGCTGAGTTTTGAATACTCATGGGCACCTCAGGAGAGGATATCCAACAAGCATTTGGTGTAGAGTTTGAAAAACTGACTTGCTCATCATCAGCATTTGGGTAAGATTTGAATTCCTGTGGTGCAGATGAGATGATTAAAAGGAGTGAATAGAGAGAGACCAAAAAAAAAAAAAAAAAAAAAAAAAAAGAAAAGAAAAAAAAAATAGGGTCCAAGTAAGAGCTCTGGGGAGCACTGACATTTAATAAGTAGGTAGAGGATACAGAGAAAGGAATGAGCAATGAGTAGTAGAATGGTGTGATGGAAGTCAAGGGAAGTCTGTGAAGAAGGAATAGTTAACATTTCCAATGGCTGCACAGACTAAGGCAGACAAGTTTTGACCATTGGCCGGAAGGTCATTGGCTTGAGTGATGATGGTGGAACGTCAGGAGAGAACATTGGCTATGGTACTGACTTATGAGTAGCAGGCTGCCCTGTCCAATCTAGCCTCACAGCTTTGAGCACCAAGCTGGATACTCAGTGCCAATCAGAGTGCGTGATTAGGAAACATTTGTTGAACGAATGACTGTGGGGTCAAAGAAGAGACTTTTTTTGTTTTGGGAACTAATGAAACTTGAGACTTGGGTGTCTCACCTCTCCTACCTCCCTGTTCCCAGAGTGAGTCACAATCAGAAAGGTAATGACAGGAATTTTCCAGTCTTTATCATGATCTGGAAATGATCAGCTAACCTGGAGAAAATGTGGAGTCCTTGTTTGGAAAGTCATGAGTGCTCCCTGGCTTAGGTGTGAGAGCTCCTTTTGCTGGGGGCTTTCCCACAGTTTGCCTCCAATGATGAACTGTGTGATCAGATATCTCTAACTTGCTGGGCCCTGGAGCAAAGCTTCTCTTTTTGGAGAGTTGGGCATCTGGAGATCTAAACCTAGATCAGCAGCCTTTATAAGGAAGGAAGTAGGAGCCCTGGCTTGGATTGTAACCCAGGTGAGAAAATCATCTTGCTGGGACTCAGTTTCCCCAGCTATAAAGCAGACATTCAAATCTTGCATTTACAGTGGTATCCTACAAATAAAATGGGTTATGGATGCAAAGGTGATGTGAAAAGTAGTAAGGGCTGTACATATGCCTGAGTTTTCTTCATTAATACTCATTCATGCATGCATGCATGCATTCAACAAAAAACGATAAAGTGCTCATGAGGTGCTATGATTATAAAACAAGTGTTAGGGGCAGAACAAGTAGGCAGACTAGTGAAAGAACCTGCTTTTGACCATATTTGTTTCCGTCTCCCACTGTTTGCAAGGGAAGAGAGCGTGGAGCTGATGGGCCGATGGGTATCAGTGCTCCAGGCTCAGACTATGGCCACCAGACATGACATTGCACTAGTCAGTGGGCCCTGCTGCTTTGTGTTCCATGATGTCTTCAGCCCCCCTCTCTCCATCCTGAGAAGAGTTTATACCAAGTAGGATCAAGGGTTCTTTTTCTGCCTTATCATCTTGATCCTAGGAATTGCCTTATTTGGCAGCAATGGCACATCAGTCATTTATGTGGGCAAAGTCACTGTCCTGAAGTGTGTGTGTGTAAGAGAACCCCTGGGCAGCAAATGGTCATCAGAGACCAGTGGCTCCTGGATATGAAAGACCTAGGTTCTAATTGAGTGGGTGAACTTGGATGAGGTACTTAACCTTGATTAGATTCAACTTTCCCCCTGCAATTTAGGACTCCTTATGCCTGTCCTATGTGCCTTGAAAAGATAAAGAGAACTTTAAAATATTGTAAAGCTGGCTCTTCTTCCTCCTCTTCCGCTGACATTAATTCACCATCATCGACATCATGGCCCAGCCACCCTCCCCATCCTACTCTCCATTTCTTCTGGTGGAGTCTGTAATGTGCCTACTCAGTAGGACAGCCATATAAATGACCATTGAATGTTTGGCTTGCTGGTCAGGTTTTACTGATTTCATGTCATGACTATTCTAATACAATTTATGGAGGTTGTGATCCAAAGAGTTCTGGGCCACAGAACCACAAAACAAGAGGAAGCCTTGGAGAGCATGTGCAATAGCCAAAAAGAACATGTGGATAAAAATTGGTTGAATGGTGTATCTTAAGTATGAGTGGCTTTTTGATGACCCTGCTAGCCCTCTGGCCTTCAGTGAACCTCAGGGGCAGAGATAAGTATGGTTCAAGTATAGGGCCCCACACAGGGCTCCCCATCCATCATCAGGTATCCACACAGATATTCAGATTTGGGCAGCCTGGAGAAGGAGGTGCCAGGGATCATTGGGTTTCACAGATTAAGCTTTGAGGTTTAACTACCCATAAATGACTTCAAGGTCCATTATATGTCATCATTTGTAAATTAGCCAAGGCTAAATGTGAACTGCTGGCTCTCAAGCCTCATTGGAGAGAAAGAAATTTGGCCTGTGGATAGTCCTATCTGTTGTCCAGCATCCCTTATCAAAGTGGATTGGCTGTTCTCTAGCCATCATCAAACTCTCAAACTTATGAAGTGATAATGGAGTGGGCCAACTGCTGGTGCTGAGGGTGGCAGTGAGAAAATGATTCATGGGATACAATAAAGTAAAGATTTTAAGCCAGAAAATAGAAACATAAGGTAACTTAACATTAAAAAATATTTTTTATTGATTTCAGAGAGGAAGGGAGAGGGATAGAAACATCAATGATGAGAGAGAATCATTGATCGGCTGCCTACTGCACACCCCCTACTGGGGATTGAGCCCACAACCCTGGCATGTGCCCCTGACCAAACCTGGACTCCTCAGTCTGCAGACAAATGCTCTATCCACTGAGTCAAGACAGCTAGGGCAGATAACTTAACATTTTAAGTTGTATTTTATTTTATCACTAGGGTCCCAGTTCATGAATTTGTGCACCTTGAAAGGAGCTGTAGGCCCTGAGGCTGCAGTGGGCACAGGGGTGGGTCTTGGCCCATTCTCCGTGCCCCTGCCTGGCCCTTTCTGCCATGGCTCCCGGTCCCCTGTCTACCTGCAGTCCTGCTCCCACTGCCATTGCTCCCACATGCTGATGGCAGCCTTGCTCATACCTGGCGCTGGCCCTGTTTGTACCTGCTGATGGTGCAGAGTAGTTGAGACCTGCACCAGCAGAGGGTGAGAGTGAGGATGATGCTGTAAGTAGCAGGTGTGAGTGCCCAGCAAGATTGGGGCATGCAGGAGCAAAAAATTTTCAGTAACCACCAGAGACTCTCCCAGATGACAGTGACTGGTGCCCTGCCTTGGTCTGGTGCCCCTGCTCACCTGATCCACCATTCTGCCACTGCCGATGCCTCCCATGTTCCATGCTCTACTGCCTGCTGCCAACATCCACCATGTTCTGCATGCACCTCCTGGTGATCAGGGTATATCATAGTGACTGGCTGTTTGGTTGTTTGGCCATTTGGTCTATTTGCATATTAGGATTTTATATATATAGATTTGGGAAAAGTTTTGTGTTGTACTAATATTAATAAACTGAGGAATTCACAAAGTTCTTGGGTTATATTATTTGGAAATGTTCTAGAGAGCTGAATGCAATAGTAAAAACTAAAAACAGGTACAATCCCAGTAGGAGAATGGGGTTTTCTTACTATAGGATGTAATGGGGAAGCTAAAAATACAAGTAATGCTTAAATTTTTTTTTTAATCCTCACCTGAGGATATGTTTAATGGTTTGAGGGAGACAGAAAGGGAGTGAGGGAGGGAGAGAGTGTATGGGGAGAGAGAGAGAGAGAGAGAGAGAGAGAGAGAGAGAGAGAGAAAGAAACATTGATGTTAGAGTGAAACATTTATCAATTGCCTCCTGTGTGGAGCCAGTTGGGGGTTGAACCCACAACTTAGGCATGTGCTCTGAGAGGAAATAGAACCAGCAACCTTTCTGATGTATGTGACTGATGATCTAACCAACTGAGCCACCCAGATGGGGTGAAAGAAATGTAAGTGATGCTTTAATAAATGAAAAAAAGAGGCTACAGAGAAGAATGTGTAAGTATGAATCCATTTATATTAGTTTTTAGAAAGATTATGCATATATATCCCAGGAGAGACCTTGGTTTTTTAAAGTTATTTTTTTGGAAGGATACATAGGCATTTGTTACTGATGGTTACCTTATGGAATTCTCACATTTACTCTCTAAGCATCAGTTAGCTTCTCTGGACAGAGAACCTTGGAATCCCATATCCTAGGATGTGAGTGAAGCCCCAGTGGGCACCCTGAGAGGCTAGCCCTTACCAGCTGGAGCCTCATAGAAACAGAAATATTGCTGTTTGTTTTAGGCAGCTTGAAGTGGGGGAGGTAAGGAAACCTCTGGAGTCAGGCAGGTCTTGGCTGCTACTCTCTACTTGTGGGATCAGAGGTGAGTTGTTCCTTGCTTCTGAGCCCATTTTCCTCACCAATTCTTCAATGTAAAGTTCCTCCCACAGCTCCATGCACAGAGCATGCATTTGCTCCCCTTCTCCAGAGTGGCTGAAGTCCCTGAGCGGGACAGGGGTTTCCCATGGATCCAGACATACGGCCTCTCTGAAAGACAGCCAGACTTCCCTTCATCCCTGTCATTGCATCTCCTGCTGGGCCCCCACTATGCCTGGATGTTTTTCCTGGGGAAAAGTGGAAAGGCCTGTTTCATGGGAGCTGTGTCTATCCACCAGCATTTGCACACTCCACTGGATGGTGGATAGCCTTCTGGGAGCAGCCTTCCAGGATCATGCCTAGACACCCCAAATCAATTTGCTAAAAGCCAGTTTGCCAAATGATCAATTCATTAAATGACTAATTTGCTGTAGGACTGAAGATTCGTTTTTAAATTTGTTTCCCTGCGATTTTGTGCAGCCGCTCTGGCAGTAAGTATAGTTTTGCATGAGTATCAAATTTTAGATGCTGAGCCTGATTCCAGCACTCAATATTTCATAAGGAAAGTCTAGGCTTGCCAACCTCCATCCAGCCCCTGAATCTGCCTCTGTTCTGTTTTCTAGGTGGGCTTTCTCTTCAAATGCATTTTTGTCTTCTCTCTCTGCAAATTAGCCCTATGTTTGTCCTGGAACACGGACAATGAGAGTGGGTTCACAATGGAGGGGAGGCCCAGACCCCTTCCTCTGAAAGGTTCGAGACCTTGCACTGGGGTAGTAACTAAGAAATGGATTTGCACACCTAGGCTGTGATCTAGCATTCATGCCTTTGTTATTATTATTATTTAGCATTTTAGTTGAAGTTGCAACAGATATTGAAATAGTGACCATTTCTAAGTGAAGAAATCTAACTATTTATTTATTTAGTTAATTTTAAAACCTGAAATTGAGTTTAAAATTGTATTGTTGCTGGCATGTAGGACCATGAGATTTACTAATTACCTGAAATAAGCAGCTTAAGGTGTTGAATTATGAGAAAAAAAATTAGTTATTTAAACTCTTGATTGTTCATATCTAAGATCTATATAACTATATCTGTGTCTAAGTTTGTATTTGTACCTGTACCTAGCAGTAGGCAATTAACAAAAGCAGACTAATACCAAACATTTTCATTTGCTTTAGAATGCGTCATACTTTTTATTGCTAGACTTTTCTTTTAGCAGGCTTTACTTATATTTGTAACTATTCCATATGTATACCTAATGAATGTTACTTCTTTTTGCCTTTTCACTGGTGCTCATGATTTCTTGAACAGAACCCTGGGCAGGTGATCTGCCTTGGTCTGGTGCCCCCGAACTCAGCTTGAAATTAAGTTGATTAATTTCACTGAGGCTCAGTGTCTTCATGTGCACAATACCTACCTGATGATGTTTTTGTCACTCATGGAGTTGCACAGATACAGGATGTTAATATAGCATTACTTCTGGATAAGGAGAGCAAGTCCTGATATTTGCTGTCTTTTAGACACAAGCTTTTTAAAATATGCAGTACCTAACTTTAGTCAGGGACACTGACTTCTTTTCACTCAGACTGTCAAATAAAAACTGACAGTAGTCAACACAACAATAGCTATTCAGTGTGAATGAATCAAAATTATACCTATTCTTTTTGTTGGATCAGCAAAAATATATTTTTTGGCGTGCCTCAGAATTTTAGTAATCAGTTTATATGTGCCATGAGATGAAAAGGGTTGAAAATTGCTACTTTAGAAGAAAGATGGTCTAGGCCAGGAAAATAAGTTGTGATAGCCAATTTAAAAGCAGGGAGCTCTTACTTTGTTGAAATTTTTCATGGGCTTCCCACCTGTCTAGGCTAGATCCTTTGCTGGCCTGGAAAGTTCTACTGCTGCTCCAGCCTTATTGTAGTGCCTTCTTTCCTTCAATGGCTCTGAGCTCCAACCACACTGACTAGAGAGTTCTGGGATATTCTGTGCTCCTTTCTGCCCCAGGATCTTTGCACAGGCTGTTTCCATCTTTTCATCTCACCAGGAAAGACCATTTTTGGTCTTACATAAAACATCACTTCTGCCGAGACTGGTTTGGCTCAGTGGATAGAGCGTCAGCCTGCGGACTGAAAGGTCCTGGGTTCGATTCGGTCGGGGGCATGTACCTTGCTTGCGGGCACATCTTTAGTGTGGGGTGTGCAGGAGGCGGCTGATTGATGTCTCTTTCTCATCGATGTTTCTGACTTTCTATCCCTCTCCCTTCCTCTCTGTGAAAAATCAATAAAATATATTAAAAAATTAAATAAAATAAAAAGAGTGGTTCTCAGTTCTCGGGCCTAAGAATCCACTGGGAAGCATTTAAAAAAAAATCACTTCTGTGAAACTCCTGTGACCTGCAGTCAGGTGAGCTTCCCCTGAGAAATGTTCTGTCCTAGCATCCTCACTTGTTCTTCACAAATCAGCTAGAATAGCAGTTAGTTAATTCATTGTGTACTTGTTTAATGGGCTGGTCTATGAACACTGTGAAGTCAGAGACTATGCTTTGCTAGCTGCTGTGTCACAGCATTTAGCACTGTGCCTGGCCATTGGGGTGCTGGATAAACAGTTTTTGAAAGAATGAATGAAGCTGAGCTGCAGGAAAGGGAAGGGTAAAAGCCTACTGGGTGCTCTCTTCATGACATCTTGGCACTCTCCAGTACAGCCTGACTTGCTTTCCCTCCTTGGTCTGTTCCAGGTTCAGGTCTTTACCTCTGTGCTGGGGGCTGGAGTTCTTCAATCAGCAAACATTCCATAAGGTGGAGCAGCATTCTGCCTGGGTGACACAGAATGTGAGGTCTGTCAGGGCTCTCAGGAGGGAAACAGCTCTGGGGAGTGGGGTGGTTGGGGGGCTGCATAGAGAGGGTGGGACTTGCAGTTGAACAAATAAATGTTGGAGGAAGGTCTGGCCAGCTGTGGCAACCCCACAGAGGCCTCAGCAACACCATCAGCTGTCAGGACTGAGGCTGGCTCAGGAATGGGCGGCCTGGATGAGCAACCCCCTTAGGTAACTCATCCTGGCAGAGCCCAGAGTTAGCCAGGCTCCTCAGGGAGAAGGGTTGCTTGAACCTGGTCTGGCTTCTTTTACCTGCTCGTCCAGGCTGAGTGAATGGGGGCAGGCTGGACCAAATGGGTCTCCAGCTCAAGGACCTTAAGCAGGCTGCAGAGCGAGAAGCAGGAATTTGCTGGATTCTTATAGGTGTCCCACCCCTTCTACCCATTTCCTGGGGAGCAGGGACAGTGAGCTGGTTCTGTACTGACTCCTTCTCTCTGCCCCCATGTCAATGGATAGGAAAATATAAAAAGTAAGTTCTGGTCGATTGGAGCATCATCCCGTATACCACAAAGTTGTGGGTTTGATCCCCAGTTGGGGTGAGTGTGGCAGGCCACTGATTGATGTTTCTCTCCCACACAGATTTTTTTTCTATCTCTCTCCCATTTCCTCTCTCTCTCTCTCTCTAAAAAAAAAAAAAAAGTCAACAAAAATATATCCTTGGGCCCAGCTGGTATGGCTCACTGATTGTGAGTTGACCCATGAACCAAGAGGTTATTGGTTTGATTCCTGGTCAAGGGCACTGGGGGAACTGCAGGAGGCAGCCCATCAATGTTTCTATTTCTCATTGGTATTTCTATCACTATACATCTCCCTTCCTCTCTAAACTAAAGAACACATAAAAAAAAAACACATATAAAAATAAATGGAATTAGTTACATTTCCCTCCTCTGCCCTTTATTAAACACTAGAGGCCCGATGCATGAAATTCATGCAAAAGTAGGCCTTCCTTCCCTAGGCTACTGGCACTGGTTTCTCTCTGGCACCCGGGACCTGGGCTTCCCTCGAAGTCCTGACTTTGTCTGGAAGGTTGTCCGGAAGACTGTCTGGTCTACTTAGCATATTATGCTTTTATTATTATAGATTTTATGGAACCAGAGAATGTTGGAGTTGAAGGGAAGCTAGTTCAACTGGAACCTTTTAGGAGTAGGAAGTCAAGACACCAGGAGGTAAACTGAGATTCCCTGACCAGGTATTGTGCAGTAGTGGCACATGTCTTTGCTTCAGAAAATTGGACACTGATACCTTAAGGCATTGTTAGGTGCCGCATTGTAGTAGTGAGGGTATTGGTGGGAAAACAGCTAAATGCCAGGCCCTATGGGAATGGGTAAAGGGACACAGCACCCAAAGGTGGGAGAGCACTGACTCAAGAACCAAGAGGGCATGTGCTTGTCCTCTCCTACTGCACCCTAGACAGAGCCTCTGAGAAACTGCCACCTTTCAGAGTCCCAGTTTCCTCATCCATTGATTGGGATAATAATTTTGGTTCTGGACCACTACTTACCAGGGAGGTTGTAAAGGTTTCATGATGAGACAGAGGTTTGACTTCTTGATTTCTGAAGTCACCCATCATTTTAGGAATGTCTGTCTTGGAGCCGGGGCCTGGAGTAGTGGGAAGCTCTGAGTTAAAGTAAAAGAACAAGTTGTGTGTCGGGGGGACTGCTTCCCAAGCAAAGGGGAATGACCCCAGCATCTCTCAGTTCCTCTCAGATGGGCTAACTGTCCCCAGCCTTCCTGGGCAAGGTGACTGTGGTCCCCTCTCTCATGCAGAGAAACAAGGACTCCAATCCTTGAATGACCAACTTCATGGCCAGATTCCTATTTAAAAAGCCTATTGGGTGAAAATACACTGAATTGTACTTTCTTGATAAAAATTCAATATCTCCTGTAGCATTTGGTGAGGTGCTACTAATATTTCTCAGTACCTTGGGATCCTCTGGTCCTGGCCCTGACCTCCTGGAAGTCCTGGTTTTCAGAGCCAACAGGGACCTTTTATAAGAAATCTGTCTTAAGTCAGCATCATGGAAAGAGAACAAGGTACATCTCCCCTCTCTGCTCCCCAGTGTTCAGGAGAGGAGAGAGTTACTCCTGCAGAGAGCCCTTTAAGCAGGAAGGACCTGATGGCTCAGCCTTTCCTGGCTCCTTTTTCCCTAAAGCAGAGGAATATAGTACCCAGACCCGTGTTGTGGCCCATCTTTCTCCCTCCTGTTCCACAGTCTACTCCATTTCCCTTTCTTTTCTCTTCTCAGCCCCCAAACCGAGAGATTTTTAAGCCAATCACATGGAGAAGTAATGGGAATGGAGAGTTGGGAGAGGCCCATGGTGCTGCAGTAGTCAGGGTGACCTTCCTGAAAGAGGTGGTCCCAGGCTGGGCTTTAAAGGATGGATAGGGATTGGAGAAGAAAGAGGAGGAAGGATAAGCTATAGAAGAATTTAGGGATGGGTGTGAGAGCCCAGTTCAAGACAGCAGTGTGGCATGGGGGCAGTGGGTGCGGTGTCTGTGTGTGTGTGTGTGTGTGTGTGTGTGTGTGGTTGTGTGTGACTGGGAGGGAGACAGGCTAAGAGAAGGTTGGGAAGCCAAAGCTGAGGCATTTTCTTTGACAGAGAATCCAGTGATCCCCAGCTGCAGTTGCTTTAGCTAAATAAAGCAGTCACTGTTTTTTTTAAAACCACAGTGGGCTTGTTCCACGGTGATGGCAACTAAAATTGTGGATTGTAATTGTTTAAACAAAGGGAGATGTTTTGACCTGAATAGTAATAATGTGTCTTCCCACAGCCAACATTGAGCCACCACCTGTCCACACTCCCTGCCCCTTGGAGAGGCAGTGTTCACCTGGGCTCAGGGAATGGCATTTATGAAGTCTGCTTGAGGCAGGCCATGGTAGTGGGGAGGACTGAGAGGGACTTGGGTGAAATCTTTGCCTGTCACCTGGGCTAACAGCACCAGAGAGGGCTTTTGGAAAGAGGACAAGACACCAGGGGGAAGGCCGACACTGGATGCCTAAGCGCTGTGACGACTATGAGTAGCGCTGTAAGTGGCAAAGTCAAGTGCCCTCATTTTAGAGATCAGGAAACTGAGGACCCATGGGAGGCTCAACTGAAGTTGTGTGGTCACAGAGATTTGGGGTTTTTAAAGGACTCCCGTCAGCATCATCTCACCAGTGTTTACAGTCACTCTAAATCGTCATGTGGACAAATTACCTCTCTGAGCCTCAGCTTTCTCCCTTGTTAAAGGGGGAATAATATACACCTGCCTGAGCAGCAATTATGAGGATTATATGAGATGATAACTGCAATGCTACACAGTGCCTGGCATGCAGAACATGCTCAGTAAGTGGTGGTTCTCCCTATCCCCCCGCTCCACCAACCCCACTCTGTGGCTTCATTAAGGCATCATGTCCATGTAGAGGCATCGGTGATGCTCAGACCCACCCCTAGCGCCCTGGGAGAAGTGCTGGCTCTGTGGGTTACGTCCAGGGTTGATGCAAGGCTGACAGTGCACAGATGTGAACTCCTCTCAACTCTCCAGTGGGGCCTGTTTCTTTTTCTTTCTTTTTTTTTTTTTTTTGCCTGATCCTGGTCTCCCCTTACAGCTTTCAAACTGATGAGTCTCCTGTCCATTTTGTCCGAAAGCCCTGAGAGAAGAGGCTATGGCATGAAGCGGTGTGCCCTCTCCCTGCCCCAGCACAGCCTTGCAGAGCCCTAATAAATATTTCACCAGATCTGAGTGCAGAGTGCTCACTTTACAGCCAGAGAGGCCCAGAGGGGCTGTCATGTTCCTGCAGAGTCAGTACTGAAAGCCAGCTCCTGACCCCACTCAGTGCTCTTCCTCGGCCTTGCTCAGTTTTCCTCTTGGGTTGAGCTTTTGGTTTCCTCTGCCTGGAGTTCTTCCATACCCCTTTGCTTAGCTGGTTCCTGTCTATCCTTTGGTCTGTTTAATTGTTATGGCCTTGAGTCCCTACCTTGACCTAGTTGAATCCTCCTGTGTTTTGCTCTCACAGAATCATCTGAGACAAAAACTGTTGGCTCCTTTCTGATATGCATGTTTAGCTCTTTCTTTTGTCAATCCAGTTTAATAGGGAAGTAACTCATACAATTAAAAGACTATGTCTCATAGCCTTCCTGACTGCTAGGAAGTTGCTGGATAATGTTTCAGAGACATTGAGAAAGAGCAGACTACTTTTTCTCTTTGCATTTTGTTCTTTGCACTTTTTCTTTATTTTGCCTGGAACACAGATATGATGGCTGGAGCTCTAGCAGCTGTTTTGGGCCTTTTTGTTAAAGATATTAAGGGTGCTCTCATGTTAGAGTAGAAGACAGTTATCACTCCAGCCCTGGGCGATCTATTTCCAAACTCCTTTTGTGTAAGAGATAAAACCCTCTTTAGTTTAGAACACCATAGTTAGATTTCTATTCCTGACAGCCAAACTCAATCCCAATTGATAGAACATTCTTTATAGCTGTTATCATAGCTTATGATAGTTATGTGCAGATCTTTTTAATGTTACCACCATTAGAAACTGCTCAGTAGGGACCCCATCTGCCTTATTTGCCTAAGTAGCCACAGCAACCAACACAGTGCCTGGCACTATTAGTACCGGTAGGTACTTAGTAAATTTCTTGAATGAATGAATGAATGAGTGAATGAATGAATGAATAACTAACTAACTAACTAACTAACTAACTAACTAAATGCATCCCAATGAGTACCTGGTGCCTACCAGGGGTCCTACAGGCTCATTTGAGAAAAGGGTGACTGATTATATCCTTTGTAATGATTATGAGAAGCAACTTTAGTTGACCATGCTGCTAGGAACCACTTTCCTTTACCTGTAAATTAGATTCCAAATATCATTTTATTTCCCCTCCCCCCAATCCTTAAGATTTCTTTGAGGGAATTCCCCTAGAGTATCACTACCTCTAAAAGCTATTTAAAATTATACAAGTTTTTTTTTCAGTCTTTTAAAAAAATAAATGTTTTTATTGATTTCAGAGAGGAAGGGGCAGGGATAGAGAGATAGAAACATTAATGATCAGAGAGAATCATTGATCAGTTGTCTCCTGCGTGCCCCAGACTGGGGACTGAGCCAGCAACTGGGAAATCAAACAATGACCTCCTGGTTCATAAGTTGATACTTAACTACTGAGGCACAGTGGCCTGGCTCAGTCTTGGTTTTATGCAGTAGCTTTTCTTACATAGTTGACTCACATAAAAATGTGTATCTTCTCCTCCCCTCCAATATGGTAACAGAATTTTCCCATTTATTAAAATCTGAACTGCATTATAATTTTTAGTGGATAAATGGCAACCTATTTTTCATCAAGAGAAATTACTTAGCCTGCCCCCTCTTCTGGCACTTTTAGTTGGAATAATGCTGTGATGAACATCTTTGTGACCAAAGCATTTCCTGTGTTAAGGATTATTTCCTTAGAGGAGTTTCTCAGAAATGGAGTTATTTGTTCAGGGGAGATAAACATGTTCAAATGTCATTTTGAAAATCAGGAGTCAGTGCAAAATTAAAGGGAAAGAGAGACTCAGTCCTTTTATTTTACTCTGGGCTCAGTTTCTCCAGCTGTAAACTAAGTAGGTTAGATTAGAGGGCTCTAGGCTCCCTTACAGATTGAAAGTAATGTGG
This sequence comes from Lasiurus cinereus, assembly GCA_011751065.1. Lineage (NCBI taxonomy): Eukaryota > Metazoa > Chordata > Mammalia > Chiroptera > Vespertilionidae > Lasiurus > Lasiurus cinereus. Next base: position 31,078,854 of record JAAGEH010000032.1, read on the forward strand.
AAATGGACTCTTACATCCTTCATGGCATGAAGTGAGGGCAGAAGGAAGAGACTGACCTGAATATGCCCGCCAATGCCTTGTTTTTCTCTGGATCTTCCTTTCCCCCACTGGCAGAACTGATTGCCTGTGGAAGTAGGTCATTGGAGCCTCCTTGCCCCCTTTCTTTGTCTTCCTCACCTTTACCACTTCTTCCCAAACTCCTGGCAACCTTGTGCTTTATTGCAACCATACCCTTTCCAGAGAGAGGGGGGCTTTAGGTCCCCTCTGAGTTTGAGGGCCTGCAGGGGAGTCACCTTGGCAGGCAGAGGCAGAAAGAGAGCTATGTTTAACCTGATGGAATACTTCTGGACCAGGACATCAGATTCTCCCTGCAGGCTCCTGAGGGACCTGAGGATAGCACAGCTGGAAATGCCACTTAGTCTTTGTAATGGGGGCCTCCAGCCTTCTGCTCATGGAGGTGGTATCACTGTATTAATTTTAGTTCTTTGCCCCACCAATGTTTGAACTCCTGAAATGCAGGGATTCTCTCAGATTTGTCTCTGCTTATGGGACAGCAGGTGCTCAATACCCATTTTAAGTCAACAAGAAAAGGAAAAGCCCAGATGCGACTAAAACATTCTTAGTAAGATGGAAAGGGAACCTAGAGCTGGGATAGGAATAAGTGAGAGAGAATGGGCAACTGCAGGAAAAGGGCTGGCTGTTTCTTTCTGTCAAGGCTTCATGAATGGAACCAGCTCCAAATCCCTGCAGCCTGGCTCTTCTTATTTTTTTTTAATTTTTATTAATTTTTTATACATATCTCCCCATTGCCCCCCCTCCCTTCCAGGCATACCCCGACCCCCCAGTGTCTGTGATCATTGGTTATGCTTATATGCATGTATACAAGTCCTTTGATTGATCACTTGTCTACCTCACCTAACTTTAATCTTTCTGCTATAATTTCACAGTCTGTTTGATGCTTTATGATTTTTGTCCTCCTTAGAATTATCAGTCTACTCCCTTTCTGTGCTCCTGATTCTATTATATTCACCAGTTTATTCTGCTGATCAAATTTTTAATTCACTTAATTTTTAGATTCACTTGTTGATAGATATGTATTTGTTGTTCATAATTTTTTGGCTTTTACTTTTTCTTCTTCCTCTTCTAAAAGAGTACCTTTCAGCATTTCATATAATACTGGTTTGGAGTTGATGAACTCCTTTAGCTTTTTCTTCTCTGTGAAGCTCTTTATCTGCCCTTCAATTCTGAATGATAGCTTTGCTGGATAGATTATTCTTGGTTGTAGGTTCTTGTTGTTCATCACGTTGAATATTTCTTGCCACTCCCGTCTGGCCTGCATCGTTTCTGTTGAGAAATCAGCTGACAGTCGTATGGGTGCTCCCTTGTAGGTAATGAACTGTTTTTCTCTTGCTGCTTTTAATATTCTCTCTTTGTCTTTTGCTCTTGGTATTTTAATTATGATGTGTCTTGGTGTGGTCCTCTTTGGATTCCTTTTATTTGGGGTTCTGTGTGCTTCCTGGACTTGTAAGTCTATTTCTTTTACCATATGTGGGAAGTTTTCAGTCATTATTTCTTTAAATAGGTTTTCAATATCTTGCTCTCTCTCTTCTTCTGGCACCCCCACAATTCTGATGTTGGTACGCTTGAAGCTGTCCCAGAGGCTCCTTACATTATCTTCACATTTTTGGATTCTTTTCTTTTCTTGCTTTTCCAGTTGAGTGTTTTCTGCTTCTTTATATTTCAAATTTTTGACTTGATCCTTGCCTTTCTCTAGTCTGCTGTTAGGACTCTGTATAATAGTTTTTATTTCAGTCAGTGTATGTTTAATTTCTAGTTGGTCTTTTTTCATCTTTAGTTGGACCTTTTCCATCTCTAGTTGAATCTGTTGCATCTCTAGTTGGTCCTTTTTCATCTCCTCTTGGGTCTCACTAAATTTATCCATCTTTTCTAGCATATTCTTGAAAAACCTTAGAAGCGTGGTTTTGAACTCTATATCCAGTCGTTTTCTTCCCTCCATTTCTTTTGTTTGTAATCCCTTCCCTTGTCTCGGCATTTTCACTATGCTTGGGAAACTTCTGTGTTGAATTCAGTTTTATGATACCAGATGTGCAAAGCCGCAGAAGCGTCTGTTGAGCTTGGGAGGGGTGGAGTCTCAGGGCTTAAGGGACCGCCTTGCCTTCCAGTCAGCCCCGCCCTCCACGGCCCCTGAGTCTCAGGTGACTGGGTAATCGCTGGAGTGGTCCTTGTGCGCGCGCCCGCAGTGCCTCTAACCGCTGCCTTTCCGGCTCCCCTCAGCTTTTGCAGCTCCTCTGGGTCTCTGTGAGCCCCTCTCTTTCCCTCTAGTTGTAGAACTTCCACTCAGCCAGCTTTCCTGTGGTTCTGGATGATGTCTGTTCTGTCTTTTAGTTATAGTTTTGAAATTGTTGTGCGAGGCAGCAGTGTAGGTATTTACCTATGCTGCCATCTTGTATTCCTCCCCTGGCTCTTCTTGTGTGCAGGTTGCAGATATCTGGCACTGGAGTCTGGGGAATAAGTCCTCAAAACACATTCATTAGCAAGTGTGGCAGAGAGTGCTATGGGTGGAGGCGAAGCAGGTGCAGAAAAAGGAAGCCAGGGCCCCAATGAAGCACTAGTTCATTTATTCTTTCACCCAGTATTTTGATTCATCTGCTAGGAGTTATATTCTATGTTAGGGGCTGGGTCTTAAAGAATGGACAACAAAGATATGGCCTCTGCAAAGGCGTAGAGTGCTCTGGTGAGATATTGGCACCTAGAAAGGCAGTGGATGGTGCCCAGCAGAGTGGGCATAGGCATGGATGGGGCATGAAGGCAGAGGTGATGGTGTACAGCTGGGGTGAAAGGGACTTCCCTGGCTTGTCATAGGCCCTGTGAGTAGCAGTGAGGCACTGAGAAGGCTGGGGAAGTAGAGGCAGGGAAATGAGCACTCCATATGGTAATAATTGGGTAGAGCATTGAGTGGGATTGGAGGTTATGTGTGGGGAAACATGAGCCTGTGAGATATTACTTACACATAGCAAAGCAGCAAATAAGATAAAAAAACAAATTAGAAACTACGGTCATGATATGTATGCTAGGGTCATGTCTATGTAAAAATTACTACCTGTGCTAGGTAAGATACATACATGTAGGTGTCGACTTCATTAAGGGCAAAGCTGAGTGATTTGTTACATGCTTTTAAAAAGTTTAATTTATTATATTAGTAGTTATAATATCTTTGTTATAATATAATCCAGAGGTAGAACAATACTAAAGCTTATGGGGATAGGTGATGTTTTCTTGAGATTACATAGAAAGAGAGCTATGTTTCTCTGTGTCACATAGTAAAATGGTACCCAGTAAAACTAGGATGGGATGATTCCTCCCAATCTTCTCCTATGGTGGGCCAGGGCAGCTGTGAGGCCAGGAGGGAAGCCCTAACACTACAGTGGAGCAGCTACATTTTCGATTCTCTTGTGGATTAACTGGGGCCAATTGTTTTCTCTTCATGGGCAACAATGAGCAAATACCACTCCACAGTCAGTAAAGTAAAAGCTGTGCCTGGTTTGACACCTCTTTCAGACTGGGTTGTTGGTGTAACTGATGATGTCTAGCTACATTAGGGCTGGTAGCACATCACAAGTGCTCTTCTGTTGTGACAGAAAAATGGAAAAATATGCTCTCTGGGGTTTTCAAAGTTTTATTTTTTTATTATTAATTTTTTCAATATATCTTTGCAGGGATTGGGGAATAACTAATGGATGTTTGTTGAATGACTAATTATTGACTGGTAGGCTAATGACCTCCATTGAAATAGATGGAGCAAAGAAACCACTGAGTGGAAGATGGTGTCTAGGTTACACAGCTTACTTACCTGCTGATTGCCAGGGCATACTGCTAAAACACTAAAAGGAAGCACCCAATATGGAAGACAGGAAAATATCAGGAGAAGAAAGGGTCAAATTAGATCTAAGGGTGGGGAAGGAGGGACGACGAGAACAAAAGCAGTTCAGAAAACACATGATTTCTTAATAGGTGTCTAGGTCAATAATAGTTTCGTGCAAGAAACAGAATTGTTATGAACTTAGTTCTTACTACTAAAAAATAAAAATATGTGTTGGAAGGCTATGAGGATCTCAATGAACCCAGGGGCAGGACTGACACCCACTGGCTATGAGATACACCAGGTGGGACTACTAGAAAGTTACCTGAGACCTCACAACTGCTTGCCTGTGCTCTGTGTTCCTCCCTCTCTGGGCCCTTGTGGTCTTTTATCTCAGCCACTCTCAGTAGGTCTGTTCCATTCTTTTCTCTGCAGACTGGCCTTCTATAGTTCCAAAAAAGGCCACCTCAATCAGGACATGATCTCTCAGATCATGGACTCAACATGAAGAATCTAAACCCAAATTCACAGAAGAAGGAATCTGATTGGCCAATGATCAGCCAATGGTGTGCCTCCCTTCAGTCAGTGTCCATCTCTGTTCCAACAGGGTTTATTCAGGTGCATACCCATGGCTTCAGGGACTATTTCTATGGATTGAAAGCTATTCCTCAGAGAAAGGAACACAGACTGGCAGGCACATTGGCTAACATGTTTGCTGTTGAGGAAAACTTGAATGACTTGGCTGTTGAATAACAATATTCAAAAGTGAGTAGAAAATGCTCACCATACACTTCCAAAAATGAATAGCTTCTGAAGTTTAGAGTCTAGCTCATCATAAGGGCCTATGCAATAGCTAATTTCTGAGGAGTTCCCCCCCCCCCCTAATTTTCCAAGTCTTTGGAGAGAGCAGTTAGTAGAAAATGTTAATGATCAATTTTTGCAAATGACCATTTTGGTGTTCCCAAGCCACTAGGGTTGGCCAGAGCTAATTTTTAGAATGCCCCTTGATAATTCTGGCAACTTGTTTAATGTCAACCTAGAGACACAGCATGGGCTCAGATCCAGATGCATAGCTAAGTCTAGCTTTGCTTTATTGAGGGCAAGGAAAGACAACCCAATTACTTCACATGCGCTCTCATTACTGAACACTCTATGGCTTGCCTAGTCTCATTGAGCAGTTCCTGGGCAGGTGATGCACAACTTTCTGAGGTGGCTGTGCTCCTGTTGTTAGAATTACTCAGTAGCCTTAATTACACACTGGTTTCATAGTTCTGTGCCTCTGGACTTCTCCTCTGAAAGGCAGGAGATGTGCCTCTCTCTTATGTCACCAATGCAGTTTGAGCAGGCCTGACTGCTGGTGTCTCTCCCCTGTTCAGCTCTGCTCCACCAAAATGACTCTCAGAAAGAGCCTGGTGCCCAGCCTCAGACACAGATATGAATAGAGGCCACTAGTCCTTCTGCTAGATTGCATCCCGAGGCTTTCATAGTGGCATATTCAATGCTGGCTCCTGTGAAAGGACCTGGAGCCCAGCTGGCAGGAGGGTGCTTTTCTGAGGAGGAGGTTACTTTCAGTTCTGAACTCGCACCCAGTGGTTGCTTGCTCCCTTGCAGCAAAGACCAGCCCCAAGATGAAAGCTGGTTTTCTAGGTCTCCATCATTAAAATACAGCAGCCTTATGGGCTTATCCATGAGGACTTTCCACTCTTAGTTTCAGTTCCTAATTTGCAGTGTTGGCACCTAGTATGCCTTCACCTAGTGGATGCTTGGTTGGTGGATGGATTCACCATCTCACTGCTTAGTCAATTGGAGCCAATGAACCTCAGTCCCTGTGGGCTTTTCCCTATAGTTACCACCCACAGGGTTGGGCTTATAACCTGAGGTTGCCCCATCATCATTTTCACTAACCCCTCTCCCCCCAAAAGGTTATCCGTATAACCTTTTTCAGTCGCTCTGGCTTCTCTGAGTGTTGACTTAGCTGGTGAGCACGCTCCCTCTATAATCTTGGCATGTTTGCTCAGTGGAGGAATGGGCAGTAGGTCTGCTTGACTCCATGAGCACACAGGACCCTCTATCTTTACAAGAGTGTCCCACGGAGGGATGCAGCCATAGTGGAGATTTGCCAAGGATGGAGGCACAGCTTCCTGTTCTGCTGCCGGTTATCACAGGCTGTTCTACTGCTGCTCAAACAATATTGAGAATAACCCTGGCTCAATAGCACCAGTGTTAGGCTGCAAAGTCAATATTGGCTGAGCAAACATGGCAAATAAGGAGTTGCTATTTGCGTAGCTATGAGTGTTTGTGTGCTCCGGCTGCCTGCCGGCGGGCTCTGGAAATAAAGGGGCAAGGAGTTGTTGTCTGGAGGTGGAGAGGCCAGGAGAAGGTCTAGGTCTGGGTTTCTCACCTCAGCACTATTGACAACTGGGGCTGGTTAACTCTTTGTTGTGGGGAGGATGTCCTGTGCATGGAGCAGCATTCCTGTTCTCCACCCACTAGATGCCAGTAGCACCTCCTCCACAGGCGTGACAAACGGAAATGTCTCGAATCTAGACATTGCCAAACGTCTCTGGTGTCATCTCTCCTGGCTCTGCTCTGGGTCAGGCCAAGGAAAAGGAGGGTATGAAGGTGAGAAGAGCCTCCTCATGCCTCCTTGACCCTTTTGCTCACCAGTTTGGTCAGCCAGTGTTTTGTGAGGGCCGAGAAAAGCCAGCAATTTCTTAAAGAAATACCTGCAGCGGAAGGTGCCTCTGCAGCCAAAGCCTGTCAGCCACTGTCTTGGAAGCTACTCCTGTGCCGAGAGAGAGAGAGAGAGAGAGAGAGAGAGAGGAGAGATCTGGCATATTTCACTCTGGTCAGTCTCTTTATAATAATCTGTCTATCTTTGGCTCCACGTTCTCCTCTTTGCCTCCTGGGGTTGACCTGTGAGCTCTTGAGTCCTGCAAGTCCTGTGGGAGGGCACATGGCAGAAAGGACAGATGCGTACATGGGCCACAAGGGTTTCCCTAGTGACAAGCTGTACCCGCTTAAGCTCTGAAGGTCACATCTAGGCTCCCTTTGGCCATCCCTCAGGAGGGGTGAGAGAGCATGCTTCTAGCCTGGCAGGCAGGTGGCCAGACAGCCCTGAACTGAGCAGCTCTGGCCATGGAACCTCTCTTTAGAGACTGGGCTCTCAAGCTGGGGACTGGAGGTTTATTAATTAAAATAATGACATGACAGTACCTTCCTATATGTGATTCTAGCTCCCATGATGGAGCAGTAGGAGATCCCATCTCTGAACAGCCACGAGGACGTGGAGTCCTGATCACCATAGCCATCGGCTTGGGCTCCAGGAGATAGCAGGGGGAAAGCTCCTGGGCACTCAGATGTTGAGAAGGAAAGAAATGTGTTTACCACCAGGAATGCCAGACATGGGCAGTCAGAGCAGAGCTGGGCAGCATTAGTGTGCTGAACAGCTGCAGAAAGTCTCCCCCAACCCCCAAAGGTAACACATACTTCTCTATGCACCACCCCTTTGGCCTTTTTTGCACTCCCTTTTCTTCTCCTCACACCTCTGCCTCTTTGACAGGATTAAGAGAAGTTATGCGAAGACCTGCCACATGTGCTACTTCCCAAAGATACTTGCCTACTGTCCTCTCACAAACAGCAGGAATTGTTCTGCACTCTTAAGCTTGCTGCCTGGTTTCTTTAGAGACTTGGCTGGGGGCTGCTTAGCATGATTAGCAGCTCAAAGGCCAAGAGTAGGTGTCAGTAGGTCTGAGAACACACTTCTTATAATGCCACCCATTTGTGGAACCATGTGGGGAAATAGGATCTATATTTGGAGTGTCTGGGGAGTGAGTCTTGGGACATACACCACCCCAGTGGAGCCTTCTACTGCTCTTCCCCCGGTTCCCCTGCTCTTGCTTCCTTGTTTCTACTCCCTGCAGGTGTATTCTTTCCCTGAGGGGCTGGGGCTGTCCATGAAACCTCAGCTCAGCGGTGGGAATGTGGAGGGTGGCTCTGGGTCCTGCATGTTGCCTCCAGCCAGACGACCTCATTCTTCTCTCTCCTGCATACTGAGGTTCTGTATCAGCTTTCATTTGAATAGAGGCTTCTGCTGTTTAAAATAGAAAACTTACAATTGTAGTAGAAAATGATTTGACTCTCAATCCAGGGGAACTAAGTTCTAATTCATATCCCTCAGCTACTAGTTACATTCCCTTAAGGTGATTAACTGTTCTTAGCTGGAGTTGTCCCGTTGGCAACATGGGAATAGTAGTATTTAGCCCGGAGGTTATTATGAGGACTAAATGAGACAAATGTGTATGTGGTAACAGTGCTGTGCATGATGTCAGACTCTCCCGAAATGTTTATCCTCGATGCTCTTCACCTTTCACCTGCCTGATCCTGCCCATGTTCATGGCCCAGCCCCCACCAGATAGTCTCTGATGCCCTCACTTCTCAAGCCACCATAATTTTTGAACATCAGCAATAGGATCAAAAGACCTGGCTTTGAATTCCACTCAGCACTTCAGTAGTGGTAAGACCTCATCAGGTCAATGACTTAGCCTGTCTGCACTTTCCTTTCCTCATCTATGTAAGGGGCCTGATGATACTTTGCTCAGAGGTAACAGGAAGTTGGGGTCAGGCAGCATGCCAGAAATGCTGGTACAGTTGTAAAGTCCACTTTGGGATTTGTTTAAATTACAGATTTCTCTGCTCTGCTTCCCAGAGCTTCTGATGCAGTTGGTCTGGAGTGGAGCCCAAGAATCTGCATTTTAGATAAACAGGCAAGTGATTGTGATGTAGACAATCCACTGAGAATTGGTCTAGTGTGTGTATGTGAGCCCAGCACAATTGAGGCCAGCACAGAGCACACTCTTCTCTTCAGCTGCTCAAGTAGGGCCACCTGCAACATCTTCTCAAGTGCTTCTGAGATTCCTCCCAAAGTCCCATAGCATACACAATCACCACTCTGTGCCTGTCTAATTCTTTCTGTCCCACCTGTTCCCCACGTTCATGTCCGCTCTCGAGGCTGCCAAGTGATCTTCACTGTTGCAGCCATATATCACAAGTGCCTGTGCCTGCGGGGGGCAAGGTCCAAGGCAGAGTGCAGGACCCTAGAATTTTACAGAGTGCTATAAAGTGCTTCCTGCTAAAAGCTCCTCAAGCCTCTGGCCAACACTTTTCTTTTATTGGAGCTGGAAACAGTCCAAGGGCTGGGGCCAGACACCATCTCTCCCCCAAAGGATGCTGAGCTCCTGATGTGGCAGACACAATTCTTCCTTCCTTCTAGTCCTTTGGCAGCTCACAAAGGGCTGGGAGCAGAGTATAAACGTGGTCAGTGCTTCTGAACTGGCTGGTGGCTCTGAGGGAATGGGTGGCTTGTAGGCTGATCTTTGCCTTTTTTCTCAGCTCCATCCTTTCACAGGAATGCAGCTGCCCTATTACAACCTGAGGCTCACACCTCTCACCACCTCAGTCCTCATGAGAACACACCCTATTTCCATTTAGGGCCTTGACACCTAATCCCATTCTTCCTCCTCCCACAGGACTGCCACCACCTCAGGGGACTTTAGTGTCCCTGTGACTGACACATCTCCCATCCATAATTCATGTGCTTCCCAAACCTTCTCTGATCTGATGGCCATCACCACCACTCCATGGTACCTCCCCTACTCCCAGTTCTACACCACATGCTAGGGATTCCCATGCTTACTGATCATCAGTACCACTTTAAAACCATTCAAATATAGATTCCCAGGTCCCAGGAACTCCAGAAATGGGACCTAGACACTGGGTTTGCCATGCTGATGATCAGTCAGGTTGGGACCATCTGAACCTGGTCATCCTCTGTGTGGTTCTCTCTGGAATACAACTTGATAATATCCTACATCCTGCCACGACCAGTCACCTTTAGGCCCCTCACTCGCTGTACCTGGGCCCCCTCATCAAGTCACCTAGGTTCTGGCCCTTCTCATCCTGTCCATCAGTTTCCTCCTGTCGTAGTCTAACCCCTTCATATCAGCCCAGACTGCAGGAACCACGCTTTCACACTGGTGCCTGCCCTTGTCCCTTGTTCCTGCTGGTCTCCCACTGCCCACACCTATCTGATAAAACAGAGGTCAGCCTTCTCTGCTCCTGCACCAGGTTGTCCCTGATACACTGGGATCACTGCCACATACCCAGTCTAGAAATCTGCACTCCCTTAAGTTCGCTGGGATACCTGGCATCCTCTTATGAGTTAGCCCTGTCTCCCAGTCCCTTTCACAGCCATTTAAAACTTCCACTGATTTTTCCTCAATCCACCATCCCAGCACCCTACCTTGTGCACCCTGCCATAAGCAGTCACCTTTAGGCCCCTCACTGGCTATGCTCGGCAAGTTGGACAGAGACCCTGCTTCCTGGAGCTTACAGCCTAAAATGAGAAACAGACAGGCAATCACTATCAGTGCTTTTGATTGTGAAAAAGGATAAATGCCATGCCTGGCCTCCTGCCTCTCCAGGAAAATGAAGCCCTTAGATGGAAACTGCCTTCAACCAAAAGCCCTGCTGCATATATGCACCAATGCTGCCCACACCATTGTCTCCTTCCCCCTGTTCTCCTCCCTCTTCCCTCTCCTCTTCCCCTCCGAGCTCTGTCTCTCCCCTCCCCAGCGACATGATGATTAGCTCTCCTCTCAAATGGCCAATCTGTTCTTCTCTATTACTTTGTTCCTTGTAGCTCAATCCTTTCTATTTTATTATTGGTAATAATATTAACTATTTGTTGAACTATGTGCAGGTAAATCCAATTGATAAAGAACCAACCATAAAATAAAATAGCCACTTGGAGAAGGATGAGCTTATAGAAGGGCAGAGAAACAGGAAGGAAGAAGGAGTTGGGCTGGCATGTCCTCGAGTTCTCTTCTTTAATCCTCACAACACTCCACAGGGTAAGTGGTACCACATTTTGCCTTTGAGAAGTCAGATGACTTGCCTAAGGTTGCTGAGCTGCTTGCTCATGTTCCCATACAAGCAGTATTAATTCAGGGAAGTAGAGGCTGAAGCCTCTGCTAGAAGGGTGGAGAAATGAGGGTCAGGAAGTCATTGCTGAAGATGTTTGCGGGTTCTAGAATGGTTCTTCAGAGCTCACCCAGAGGCTGTGTGCCATCTCCAGGAATCTCGGGCCCACACTCTGCAGCTGTGAGCGGGCAAGGGCAGGTGCTGGCCCAAAAGGATGCAAATCACACCTCTGCTCATGGGGCTGCCTCCAACTGTCTTTGGAGGAGAACGGCCTCTTCATTCCTTCACTTTTCAGATATCACGTGAATGTCTCATTGACGGAATAGAGGCTGGGACCCCTTGCAGAAAGGAAACCTGGGAACCCAAATTCCCAGATTTGAGCATGGAAGAGAGTGGAGAGATGCTGAGGTAATGACAGACAGTCTAGCAGGGCTGCTGCCGGGCAAAGCTGGTGTCTGAACTTGGACCTGCATGCCTTCCACCCCTTTGCTCATTTCTCCAACCATGTGACCCCTGTCAAACTTAGTTGTAAAGAACTTTTGTCTTCCATACCCCTGCCATGCTCTGGAGTGCTTTGAAATGCCTTCAACTTTCAGTGGCCATGGAAGGCATGGGCCACTGACTGTGGACTGAACCGTTATGCACTTTTCCTCTTCTGAAACTGCTCACTTGCTTGCCTTCCTGATTGCCCCTAACTGCTTCTGCCTGCCAGCCTGATTCTTTAGAATCAAACCCAAACACTCAAGAAAATCAGTTTCCAGTGGTGGTTTTTGCAAATTCATTTATTCAGTTGTTACCCAGATCTGCACTTTACACACAGGGCACTGTGAGACTGCTGAATGCCATGCTGACTGTCCTCTCTGACTTTGCTGGGGCCAGGGTGAAACAACCAGTTCTGGAGAACATAGAGAAGAAGAAGGCCAAAGAGCTTCCTCTCAGCCCAAGTGGCAGAGGATTGTAGGAGTGGAGTGATAAGAACAAAACTTTATCTCTTTCCTCTCACTCTTGCAGGGAGCTTTTATAGGCTACTGACCAGACTTCTTTGGAAAGGAATGGGGCCTCAAGTTTTGATATATAGGAATGAAGCTAAAAAGAAAGCTATGTCCCTTTAACTATAAATTTCACACACACACACACACACACACACACACACACACACACACACACACTAGAGGCCCAGTGCACAAAATTTATGTATGGAGGGCGGAGGGGTGTCCTTCAGCCCAGTCTGCACCCTCTCCAATATGGGACCCCTCGAGGGATGTCCGACTGCTCGTTTAGGTCTGATCCCAGGACTGCTGGCTCTCAACTGCTCACCTGCCTGCCTTCCTGATTGCCCCTAACCACTTCTGCTTGCCAGCTTGCTCACCTTGTAATCACTCCACTGCCAGTCTGATTGATGCTTAATTACTCCCCTGCCAGCCTTATTAGATAGAAGGTTTAGATAGGATAGAGGCCTGGTGCATGGCTGGGGGCCAGTTGCTTTGCCCCGAAGGGTGTCCCAGATGAGGGAGGGGATTCCCTTGGGGCATGGGGTGGCCTGGGTGAGGGGCCTGTGGTGGTTTGCAGGCAAGACACGCCTCCCACATGGACCCAAGCAGAGGCTCTGGTATCTGGAATTTATTTATCTTCTACAATTGAAACATTGTAGCCTGGAGTGGAGCCAAGCCTCATTTCTGTTGGGATTTATTTATCTTCTATAATTTTAACTTTGTAGCCTTAAACGGAGGCCAAGGCAGGCCTGGGCTGCAGAAAGGGTGGCTTCCTCCATCACCGGGAGCAGCCCTAGCCTCCTGCTCTCTCCAGCTCAGTGGATGCTGCCATTTTTGTTGGAATTTATTTGTTTTCTATAATTGAAACTTTGTAGCATTGAGTGGAGGCCTGGGCCAGCCAGGGTATGTGGAAAGCTTGGCTTCCTCCATCACTGGGGAAACCCAAGCCTCCCTCCTGCTCTCTCCATGGCTACAGCTATCTTGGTGGGGATTAATTTGCATATTCACTCCTGATTGAATGGTGGGTGTGGCTGGTGGTGTAGTGGAGGTACAGTCAATTTGCATATTTCTCTTTTATTAGATAGGATATGGATGTGTGTATATATATCAGAACCACAGAATGACCAGAATGACTGGATTGATCAGTAGCTATGACACACACTGTGGCAGCCAACCAGCCTGTTCCAGGCTCTGATCACTGCCCACCCTCCCCCCAACTGCTGCACCCCACTCCCCCACTTGCTGGCCTGGCCTCTGATCAGCTTCCAACACCTTGATTGAAGGCAGGGCTGGCTGGCCAACTGCCCTCAGCGCCTCCTCTTGGCTGGTTCTGTCCCCAATCGACCCCCAATACCCAGATTGAGGGTGGGCTGGCCGGACCCCACCCATGCATAAATTCATGCACCAGGCCTCTAGTGTGTGTGTGTATGTGTGTGCATATGTGTGTGTGTATTTGAAATATATATATATTTATATGAAATATATATATATATATATATATATATATATATATATAATTTTAAAGAGGAAGGGACAGTGAGAAAGAGAGATAGAATCATCAGTGATGAGAGAGAATTATCAATTGGCTACCCCCTGCATGCCCCACACTGGGGATTGAGCCTGCAATCCAGGTATGTGCCTTGACCAGGAATTGAACTGTCACCTCCTGGTTCATAGGTTAATGCTTAATCACTGAGTCACTCCAGCTGGGACAACTACAACTTTCCACAATCCTCATCTTCTTTTTCTGGAGTAGCTTTTGGCCGGAAGGACTGGTGATTTCTTGTTACCCAGCAGTGTCCTGGTCTGGGTGGGGCCTTCTTTAAGGATTCTCAGAGTTTATAGTTTTGTTTTGTCTTCTTTCCCTAGTTCCTGTGGACTCAGACTAGTATTTGTGTGTGTGTATGTGTGTGTGTGTGTGTGTGTGTGTGTGTGTGTGAAATGTATGACACTCTGTGTCAAGATAAATATAATTCTGAATTATTAAGTCTACATGACAAAAGAGTGCTTATTAATTTTTATCTTGAATGAATGTTAGAACTGAGAGAAACCTTTATTTGTTCTAATTTAACAAACATGTATGGGGTATCTCTTAGATCCCAAGGATTCAAAAGCACACAAGAAACTGTTCTAGTCCTCAAGGAGCTCATAGTTCATTAGGGACAAGGCCTAGTGAGGAAACTACAGCAGTGGGAATTTGGTCAAGGAATAAGGGTTGTAGGAAGTTAGGGTGGGCTCTCACTAACTCTTTTGTGGGGAAAAAGAGAGCCAGAAAAGGCTTTGTGGAGGAAGTTATATTTGACTTGGATTTTGCTGTATGAATAGGAGTTTGGCACACACACACAAAAAGTTGGAGAAAGACATTTTTGCCAGAAAGAATGAGAACAAGGGCTTATTAAACCATGATGTAAGTTCAGAAATTCAGCAGTCTGAAGGTATGAAATGGAGGGAGATGAGGAGAGAGCGGTGGCAGGGCCCAAAACTGAAAGCTAAGCTGAGGACTGGTCTGGACTTTTCCTCAGTGATGTGGGTAGAGGCTGCCAAGGGTGTGAAACAGGGGAAAGGGAAAGGGCATTTGGTGATGCTATGGAGGATATAAAGCTGGAAGTAGGGAGACCTCTTGAAGAGATCACAGTGTTGGGGCTGGAAGTCAAGTGGGGCAATTCAAAAGGAAAAAAATTGATGGCTGTATTAATTTCTTTTTTCTGCTATAACAAATGACCATAGATTTAGTGGCTTAACACAACACAACTATATTTTCTTATAGTTTTGGAGACTAGAGTCCAAAATCAGCATCAGTGGTATAAAGTAAATGTATTGATGGGGCAGCTCTCTCTGGAGGCTTCAAAGGAGAATTGATTCCCAGGATGCCTTTTTCAGCATCCAGAGTCTGCCTGCATTTCTTGCCTTATCTTGAACATGCACCACTTCAGTCTCTTCTTCCATTACCACATCACCTTTGTCTGACTCTGAGCTTCCTGCATCCCTTAGTCATGGATATCCAAGGCCCACCTGAGTAATTCAGGATAAACTTCCCATCTCAAAGCCCTTAACTTAATCACACTCGCAAATTCCCTTTTACATCAACATTCACATATTCTAAGGAAGGCTATTATTCAGTCTACCACATGGATACAAGGGAGTTTGAGGGATGTAGCCAATACAAGTTGATTACTGACAGGGAGTATGGGTGGGGGCATGAAGATGAGAAAGGAGTGGCTGAGATAATCCCTCTGTTTATTGGTTTGGACAACAAAGGGATGGTGGGGCTACCAACTGAGAAAGAGGGAAGAGCAGATTTGGAGAGTAGTTGTAGGGGAGATGGAGAAAAATCAGCTCTATTTATCAAATTTGAGATGTTCAGTGAACCATCAGATCTGTATAATTGAAGGGAGAGGTTTAGGTGACCTAGGTGTAGTTGGTAGTCAAAATTGGGGGTGTGGATAAGGTAATTCAGGGAGATATACAAAAAAGTTATTGAATGTTATGGTACATGAGCATCACCTTGGGATAGGGTTGGCAGGTTTAGCAAAATAAAATATAGGATGTGCAGTTAAATTTCCCTTTTAGAAAATCAAGTAACTTTTTAGCATAAGTACATTGCAAATATGGCCTTCACCTTTGAGCATCCTGAATTTTAGCTGTCAATCTTCCTTTAGGAGCTCATTGGAAAGCACATTTATGGGCTCCCTTCCCAGAGCTCTGGTCCAGTAGGTCTGGGGGCAAGGCCTGAATACCTGCATTTCAACCCATTCCCCAGTAGGGTCTTATGCAGTTAGACCTGTGACACACACTGTCACAGGTGTGTCAAGACAGGCCTCAGGAGTGGCCCTGGGGATGGTCTCAGCTCTTAGGGGAGAGAAGAAAGAAGCCAGTATCTAAGTCCAGAGAAGGAGCAGTTTGAGCAGTGGGATGAGGACTGGCTTGGGTGCCATCCTTGGGCAGCTGGAGATGGGCAGTGAGCAGGCAGCAGCAGTGCAGTGAGCAGGTGCAGGGGCACACTGAGAGGAGACCATTGATTGCCAATGTGAGGTCAGTGATGAATGCAGCAAATTCATGGGCTTGCTACCACATGCCCCTGGGTTCACTGAAGGTGCCCTATATCCATGAACTGTTGCCAGAACACAGTGTCAGCATCTATTGTCTCAGCTTCTCTGTCTAGGGCTTTCCCAGGACAACTTGGTTGTAGGCAGGCATCACCTGAAAATGGGGGAGAGCAACTGCTGCCAGGGCAATCCTTACCAGTGGGGATGCAAGTTGGGGGTGAGATGGGAGGTCAATAACCAAGCCTCCTAGCCTCTGGGATCTCAGTCTACTTTGTTCCTCAGTGGGGCCCAGAGGGATGGATCTCAGTTGCCCAAAGTGGTGACCTGCTCATTAATTGCACTTGGTCAGCTTTTCTTCCTTCCCTGTCTTTCTCCCCATCCCAGTTCTATATCACCGTCCTCATTTCTTGGGATCACCTCCCACTTACTGAATTATATGTACCCATGTCCTTCTTCAGGTCTGATTCTAAGGGGAACCAAACCAAGATTTTGGAGGTGGCTATTTCTGTGGAGTCATGGGGAGAAGCTGAGTACAATATGGGGAGGTTTGTCTTCAGGAAATCCTGGAGCCCCCTGGTGCACCTCCTCCTCATTTGCAGCATCTAGTCCTTGCTGCTTACACCATGACCCTGGGTTTCCCAACTCCTTTTGTAGAATCTCCTTCTGGGGCCCTTTATTCTGGGGGAATTGGGACTCTGTCCTCCACAAATGTGCTAATGAGATCTTGTGATTACCTGCTTCCCCTCCCCCACAGATAATTCACTATTTCCAGACAGGCCTTCGATGTCCTGGAGAAGGAAGGAGATTAAGCTTTACTGCTATGTGTCCAGCTCTGCCAAATATTTTCATTTTCACAACTCCATTTTCCCCTTCTTTCAGATAAGGAAACCGAGATTCAGCATAATTAAGTAACCTGATAAGTAAGGTCCTCAACCCAGTAAGTGGTAGAGCTGGCCCTGGGGATGTGGCACTGTTGCTTTTCTAGGTAGATTCAGACACATGACAGGTATTCGAAGGTGGTGTCCACACTCAATCATGCTTTCCTTTATCTGTTTAGGCCTCTAATTGAATTCTTTTTAGACAATTCTTCAAGGGGCACAGCTCTCTGACCTCTCACCTCTTGGGTGATAGTCTTGGTCTGCATTCCTGGTGAAACGTGGCACCCAGGCTGCTACCTTTCCAAACTAAGTTTGAAACCTGCGGTTTTCCCCTCTGTTGGCCTGAAATTTACATCTTTGTTCCCAGGATCACATTTGCTTCTGAAGCAGCCCAGCCCTGTGCAGGCTCACATAAAGCTTTGGGGCCACTTAAATCCTGGGTCTTTTTCACATGGATTGTTGCCAAGTCTGGGAGCTCCTGGGTAGTTCATCATTTTGAACCCCAATGCAGGCCTTGACATTTGTTAGGACTATGGTTTTCATGATTTGGGCTAATATCACAATAAGATGAAATGCAATAGGTGTTGATCTAGCTACAGGGTGCGGCAAAAGTAAGCTACATTTGTAATACAAATAAACAATATGTTAATTAATAAATTATAATACAAGAAAGAATAAACTCTATTTCGTGTATGCATAATGGAAATGTACTTTTGTTCAACCCATATATGGCCATTTATTGGCAAGTAACAGATTCCTATTTGTGTTCCTCATTTTCCCAAGTAGATTGCAAGTTCTTTGAAGGCAGAGGAAATGCTTTATCTCTCACAGGACCTGACACAAAGGTTTGCAGAAAGTAGGGGCTCCATAGTCCTCCTCTTGCCTCACTGAAGATCAGAGACTTCACTCTCAGTCCCCATTCCTGCTCCTGTAGGGCTGCCCCTTCCCAGAGCACCAACTGCTGACTCTGGTACCATCTGAACAACTCTGGGCAGGGCCTGTAGATTGCCTTCTTAGTAGCACTGCAGGCAGGAGGGTGGATAAAAGAAAGTGCTGGCTGGGGCCAAGAGATCTGGGTTTGAATCTAGCCCCAGCACTTCATTATCTGTTGTTTTCTCACCTGTAGATGGGACCAGAAATATAGGTAATATATATTGAACCAGTACTGAAAACTGATCATTGCTTTATTCCTATAGTTCCTACACAGTGAACTAGGGATAATTAGAATTATTATGTTTTAGATTCAGAGAAGTTAAGCAATTTGCTGAAGATAACAAAGGTAGAGAGTGTCTGAAACTCCATTGGAACCCATGCAGTCTGCTACTCCCTCAGCCATGATTATAATACATCTATTACCTCAAAGAGTATTGTGAGAGTAGCTCAAAACACATAGGCTTAGTGCCTCTTACTATGCCTGGCACATAGTTAGTGCTCAATAAATGCTAATTCTCTTTGTCTCCTCTCCCTGCTGCCTCTTACCCCTTCATATCCCCCTTGCCTTAGAGCAGAGCCAGGACCACTGTATGGAAGCAGCAGGAGATTTACTTTCAGCCTAGTGAAAGGAAGACTTTCTGATAATTGAGTCCTCTGGCAGGGATAGCTGGTAGCTGATCTTGGGAGAGGAAGAAAGAGCCTGAAGAATGGTTTTTGAACTCTAGTTTCTATTTTGGGAAAGTGAGGGATCATCATGAGAGGTTTGGTTAGAAACCCAGGAACCTTTGAACAAAAAATTTACTCATTCATGGGTCATTTTTAACTTTTTTCTCCTTGTTCTCCCTACCTTAACTATCACCAAATTATTTTGACTCCACCCTCAAATACCTGAGCATCCATCTACTTCTCTCCACCCTATTGCCACCACCTGCTTCTGCACCTCTCCCATGGACCTTGGCATCAGTTATTTCTTGACTCTCCTGTCTATCTGCACAGCACCTCACAGGGTCTTTCTATAACACAGTGTAATCATGCTCCATTTCAGCTGAAGACCGTCTTAGGGCCTTTCCATTTCTGTAGAAAAAGGCCTATAATTTTTCAGGAGTCACCAAAGCCTTTTCCAGGGCCCCTTCCTGGGACCTCTTTTAACCTCCTTTCTCTGGCTAGCATTTGTCCTTCTCCCTCTCTCAGCATGTGCATTTCCCCCTCTTTCCTCCATCTTCTCCCAGTTGATGGGTGTGTCCACTTGTCTCATGTTGTTAGAGCCTCCAGCTCTTGTCTCAGCTTTGGGACTTAACCCTGAGTCATGAACCACATGCATTTCTCGAGTCTTCCAAGTGCCAACTCCTTGGCTACACCCTGAGGACACACATAAATGTGCCATGTTCCTGAGCCTGGAGGAGCTCACTATGAGAGTAGGAGACAGGGATAAGATGTATTGGCCAAGTTAAATGCAGGTGGTCTGGGAAGAAGCACAGGGAAAACAGGTGACAGCCTGAGGGGATGAAGGAGGGCTTTCTGGAGGAAGAAGTGCTGATGTAGAGCACTTAAAACTCCACTTTACAGTCTTGGTATGATAGATGAGGTTTAAAAGGTTAGAAAAAAAATGGGTGTCCAGTTAGAATCCTGAGTGAGCATGGTGAGGTGGGAATTGTAAGAGGGCTGAGCAAAGGCTGGTGAGCAGGAAGGGGATCCACAGAGACTCCCAGGTTCCTAAAGGGCTCTACCGGGATAGAAATACAATCACAGAAATGCACAGGAGGACTGGTTTCTGGACAATAGGATGTAAAGTTGGTGAGGATACTGTTTGAATTGGGGTCCTCCTGGGTCCACTGAGTGGAAATTGCTTGCAGGAAGAATCCTGGAGATGAGAAGAACAGCATAGACTAAAGCCAAGTGAACAGAGTGAATGGGGCATAGGTAGGTAGAACAGTAAGGACACCTGGCTGGGGCCTGGGGAGAGAGGAAGGAAGAATTGGAGATAAAGTCCCACAGCCAGCTAGAGGAGGTTCCTGAGGCGACTGTACTGGAAAGAAGGTTATGAACCAGATAGGGTGCCAAGTGCCTTTTGAACATCACTTTTTATCCCAACACCAGCCTGCATTACAGATAAAAACATAGAGGATCTGTGGGATAGAGGAGGTGCTCATGATCACATAGCACTGTCCAGAGCCTGGTACATGATCGGTGATTAGTATATATAGGTGAAAAAGACTGACTGACTGATCACATGAATGAATGAATGGATGATGAATAAATGGATGGATAATGAATACATGAACTATAAATATATAGGTCATATAATAGAGTTGCATCTTATTGGTTATGTCACATAATAAAGTTGTGTCTGATTGGTTAATTCTTTTTTTTAAATATATTTTTATTGATTTTTTACAGAGAGGAAGGGAGAGAGATAGAAAGTCAGAAACATCAATGAGAGAGAGACATCGATCAGCCGCTTCCTGCACGCCCCACAGTGGAGATGTGCCCGCAAGCAAGGTACTGGTTAATTCTTGGTACCAGAAATCCTTATATACAAGTATAGGCACCTAAATTCCCTCACCTCAATAACAATAATGATAACTCTAATAGTGGGGAGGATGAACAACATAGGTTCCCCTGCTCCTGATGTGCCAGAGGCTTTGAGAATAGCTCCCCTCATCCCTCAACCCATCCCTTTAAGGCAGGAGTCCACAGGCTCCTTCCCTTCCAGAATCTTTCCTAACTGCTCCTGGAACAGCTCCATGCCAACTCCACAGCTGTCCTTTTGGAGATGCTGTTTGCTTTTTCTGCCTGAAGTTTTAATCATTTTCTCCAGGAAAATATTTGTCTTCCCATTACTTTAATCATGCCTCTGGGGGTGGGGGTTGGGGGTAGGGGGAGCTTTGGAGGGGAATTAGTTCTGGGTTTTGTTTGCTGTGCTGGGAGAACAAACAGGCTTGTTTGACTTACCTGTGTTTTCCCAATGGGTGGATCTCTCAGAGCAAACACGGATTGGATTTATCTCCGGCACCCTGGACTTTCAGAATATTTAAACCAAGAGTGTTTCCCTTCAGCACAGCCCTTGCCCTAGGCCTTTCTCTCTGGTTTACCTCAAAGCATGTATTCCTCTAGTCAGAGGAGTTACCAGAAGTGGGCCTGAGGGCCTCTACAGTCCAGGAAATACTCAGCTTCCCTCAAAATAGCAGCTTGTCCCTATAAAGCAGCAATTTTCAACATTTTGCATCTCATGACACACATAAACTATTCATCTCTGTTGAAACACCAAAAATTTATATTTTTGCCAACCTGACCAAAAATAGGTATAATTTAGGTTGATTTACAGAAATATAATAATAGTAATTACCTACCTTTTTTGCTCCAAAGTGGCTTTTTAAAAACTCAGGTGCCTATATTTGTATATAAGGATTTCTGGTACCAAGAATTAACCAATCAGACACAACCTTATTATGTGACATGACCAATAAAATGCAACTCTATTATATGACCTATATATTTATGGTTCAAGACAAGGCATTCACAATAGTGGTTCAGGACCATTATTGTTGTGTTTGCTATTGTCATTTTATTATTTGAAAATCTAAGGAAAAGAGGTCAGTGCCCCTGACTAAACAGTCAGGTATTGTATGTTATGGTGAGGTCTCTCTTTTCTGTGTCCAGCATGGAAAGAGAGATGATTCAGTTTTCTAGAAGAGGGGCTGAGGATTGAGAAATAAAAAAGAGACAAGACATAGAGATAGAAGGAAAAAGCTGGGACCTGGTGGACCACTGCCCTCTTCTGATGGAGAGACAGTGACCCAGAGCTGATGCAGTGTGTTTATTTTATACCCTAAATACCAAGAAGTTTCACCAAAAGTCAAGACAAAGGAGATTATTTGCATTGTTGAGGAGGCCCAAGTCCTATTCATTCCTGGTGCTTTTCTTGATTTACATATCAAAACCCACTCCCGGACATCTGGGCAAAGATAAGAGTCAATGCTGAGAACACATCTGCCTTTTTGGCAAAGCGTGTTCCCAGGGCCTGGCTTTGCCAGCACCACTGGGTTCAGCTGACAATAATTAAAAAATGCCCATGTGCCTTCCCAAGCACTCTCTACACAGTATTGTTTTAAAAATTCTTGTGGTACACCAATTGAAAATCACTGCTTTAATGGATTTATCTAAAAGAGGAGACTTCAGAATGAAAGGGTTCTAGAGCTGATGGGTGAGATTAGGTGAGGGGCTGTGATTAGGAAGAAACTTCCATTTGTTGATAGATGAAAATTTTGAGGCCAGACAGATCTGGTTCAATTTCAATTATGGATAAGATACTTGCTACTGAATGTGGCTAAGGGTTCAGTTGGTACTCCATTAATCTTACAAATGGTCAGTGAGCAATTCCTAGGTGCCAGCACTATTTCAGGTGTTGGGATGCATTAGTGGAAGAAACAGGAAATGGCCTCTGTCCTTTGGAACTACATTCCAGTGGGGGAAGACAGACAAACATAATATATAAAAAAAAATATGGGATGTTAGAAAGGGAATGAAAAAAAGTAGAGCAGAATAAGGCTGATAGGAATGGTTTTATGGGTGGGGGTTGTGATTAGGACAGGCTTTACAAAGAAGGCGAGTTGAGTTGGGTCAAGACTTGAAGAAGGGAGGTACAGAATTTCAGGCACATCTGATTCCAAATCCCAGATTCATAAGCCTATACTCTCTTTCTTCCAGCTCAATGAGACCAGAGAGCTGGACACAAAAGAGTGCTTGGTAAGGGTTCATTTTTATCTCCCATCCCTCTCCCTTTTAGAGTCTCAAAGGCATTCACCCACCAAGGGGCAGACGTGAGAGCAGCATTGCCAAAGCAAGGTGTGGGTGTAAAGTGATGGAGCAGACAATCACCAAAATGACCATGACTGATCTCTGGTTAGAGAGTGAGGTTGGATAGGGGAAGGATAGGCCCAGCTAGCAAAGTTAAGGCCCATTCAGTGATGTCCACTGCATTCCCTAAATTGGCCCTGGAAAAAAATAAAATAAATAGGCATTTATTCAGGGCTCTATTAGATGCCAGGTGCTTCAAGGTATTTCAAGGTGCTTTCCCAGCATGTCATTCATACAACAGTCCTGTGAGGCAGACAATATTTTCTCCATTTTTTAGTTAAGAACTTTGAGGTTCAAAGGTTGAAAAACTTATTTATGTGTTACTGACTGGCTGGAATATAGATATTGATAATCTGATTCTGCAGATTTGTCCAAATTTTTACATCACAATCATTATCAGCTTCCCCATCTGAACAACCTCCAACATCTTTGTCATCATTACCACCATTATCACCATTAACAACAGCATCAACATCAATGCTGATGGTGTCGTCATCAGCATTACCATCAAACTCATCTGCAATGTCAGTGTAAGAGTTTAACAAGTAACAGGGTAAGAGGCAACCACAGGCTTTGGTTAAATCAAACCCAAAACTTTCTTTAGCTTCATTTTCTACAAAATGAGGATCAACATATCTACCTCAGAAGGTAGGTGAGATGCTGAAATCAGTTTTCTGCTTCCTCTATTCCACTGAAACTGCTCTTATCAAGATCATCAATGACCTCTGTATATATCATGATATTTGCCCCCTCATTCCCTAGGAACATTTGAGGTGTCTGACCACTTCCTCTTGGCTTTGTAATGATCACATTCTGCTTTTCCTTCTAGCTCACTGGTCCCTCCTCCTTTATATGCTCTGTCTCTTATACTGGGCCCCTAAAT
The DNA here is from genome assembly GCA_011751065.1 of Lasiurus cinereus. Taxonomy (NCBI): domain Eukaryota; kingdom Metazoa; phylum Chordata; class Mammalia; order Chiroptera; family Vespertilionidae; genus Lasiurus; species Lasiurus cinereus. The sequence goes on from JAAGEH010000032.1 coordinate 31,102,304, forward strand.
ATCTGAGTCCCCTCCAGTCTTCATCCAAGCTCTCAGACTGCTTCTTCCTTAGTCCATGCAACCATCCCATACACCCACCAACTCCCTAGGCTCTACAATAACTCTTACATTGACTGGGGATGGTCAGGGATGTGGACCTTAGAGTGTGCTGAGGAGACCCCCTAAGGAAAGAGGGTCCATTTGGGAATAAAAGCAATCTTTTAAGGATCATATATAGGGCCAATCAGGAGTAGAAGTTTTGTGAAGTAATTTTAGGGGTCTTCGTCTCTAGAATCTACATTCCTTTAAACTTTCAGTGATGACACTCACTGTATCATCATTATCTCCAGTGATCAGAGCCCCTGGCCTCCTCCCACCTCAAGTGTGTCCACACCAAGATGCCAGTGACAGAGAACCTCTTAGAATGTGGCCCCCACCACCTGGAAAGGGTGTTCTATTTAGCAAAGAACTAAGCATATAAATCTCTAGTTAGTGGCTAGGATAGTCAAGAATGCTTTCCTGGAAATTTTAAAATAGTACCTATTTGGGGGCTACTGTATCTGTCCCCACACTGGTCCAGCCTGAGACAGATGGCCTGATGTTGGACTGTTCTTATGCACATGAGCAGAGGTATTCTTTTAGGTCTTCTTGGCCTCAGGAGCATTTTGAATCAGATATCAGGAGAAACAGATTGCCTTCCCTTATTCTGGGTGTGTGTGGGTGGATGACTTTGAGGAGATCTCTCCTAAAACTGGTTTTCCCTTATATCTTTAGGATGTGACACACTTCGCTGTCTGCTCTTCTGAGGCTGGTTTAAATTGTGAGATTGTGTTGGGGGTGACACTTGCACTACCTCTGCCCTGACTGCTAGGAGAAGTAGGGTATGTGAGTCACTTTGGGGACCATTCTTTGTGCTCTTTCCATAGGGTTCCCTGTTGGTTATACTACAGTCTGCTCCCACTGCTGGATCAGTGTTTCTAAACAGGCCATCCATCGTTTGCCTGCTCAAGAACCATCCCAAATCTTCTGTTTCTCCTGGAATAAAGCCCCAGGCTTCAGTCTTACCCTCAAGGTTTTTCATTGGTTTTTCCAACTGTGACCCTCATTCATTCTCTACTAAGCTCTCCTTCCGATACAGGTAGAATGGCTGTCTCCACACCAGTCTCCTGGTTAAAATAACCCCTTCAATCCCTTTGTTTCCTATGTAAAGTTCTTGCACTCCTAGACAGGCTTGAACCCAAATTCACCTGCTTCTTCCCTTAGAAGTCTTTCTGAGTCCCTCAGTTATTCCCATCCCGCCACCCTCCTACCCACACCAGCCCCACTGGATCATCCACATGTTCATTTTCCCATGACTGACCACTTATTGCTTTCTCCTTTAAGGAAGGTTTATTTATGAAGGACCACTTACTAGGGTGTTGTCTGGGAGTGGGAGAATCACAAGGACTAATTCAGTCACCAGAGCAGGTCACAGCAGAGCTATTGCGACCTCCAGGCTTGAGCAAACAAGAGGAAGAAACTTTTAGCAAAACCCGCAAGGAGAGAGTGTGAAGATGCATCTCTGGCCCTGCCTCGCTGTGTGGTCTCAGAGTGAGAGCTCCATAGCTTATTAATAGATTGGTTCTTTAGAAAAGGTTATCTAATAAATTATACAATAGGAATGTGAGTTTGTTTTACCATGCTGGTATTCCTGCTAACTGGTGAGATGCTCTGACAGAGGTCAGTTTGCAAGGGGTGGATAGTTCATCAGGGAAGAGATTCATCCTGAAAGGAGAGGCCACTAACACAAGTTTTACCCAGTGGTAATGTTACAGAGAATCGGAATAATCAAACAATGCTCGGAGAGTTTGGAGTTACATTTATTACACGCTGGTCCAGAGGAAAATGTTTCTCAAATTGTGGGCCCCAACATGCAGAAATTTTCCCTATTTATATGTTTTTACCTTCTTGTCTCTGAAATATGAAATGTTTCCCACCCCTTTGCAAGTTTTTAAAGGGCTCCTATGTGCTGAGGCCTTGCAACCTCAACCAAAGACCTGGTCTGGTGCCAGCACTGATAATTTTGTCCAGGAAAGGTTTAATTCCCTCTCTGAAGTGAGAATAGTCTCATTTTCCTTATTATTTAAGCAAGCAAACATTTACAGAAGCCAAATAGCAAAGATAAAATTTCAAATAGCAGTTTTTATATAAGATGGATGCTTCAGTAAGTGGACTGAAGTTAGAAGCACAGATCCAATTTCACTTAAAATTGGATCCAGCTGGTTATGCCTTAGAACAAGCCTGTGATGGAGCCAGGGATTCTTCTATCCAATTATCAGATGAGGGAGTGAATTCAGGGAGGTCATAAGAATGGTCCAAAGTCCCACAGGTGGAAAGTGATGGATCCAAATCGTGAGCTTGACTCTAAAGAGCAGGCCTTTTTGATTGGACCATATTCAGTCCTCTCCCTCTGTAAACACTACCTTTCTCTGAATCTTCCCCTATTCTTTGCCTCTCTCCTTTCAGCTCTTCCCTTTCATCATCTCCATCTTCTACATCCTCTATGCTCTGTTTCTCCCTCGGTCCTTCTTTCCCCCTGTCCTCTTTTTTTTCTGAAAGCCAAAGGTACTCTCCCAACTGATGTGCTCAAAGCATAGTTTCAGGAACTCCTTGTTGGCTTCTTATTATCAAGGGTGACTGTACATAGATGTATTTGTTGGGAGGGACTCCACCTCCATGGGAAGAGAAACTAACTGGGAAACTTTCTGCTTCTTGTATCAACTAAAGTGTTGTTTGCAGACAGTACATAAAAATTACAAGCACCCTAAGTCATTGAGCAATCTTTCCTTGAACCAATTAGATTCTGACATCTGCTTACTATTTATCTTCTGACTAATGAAATGGAAAAGTTGACAAATAATTTAACCCAACAAGAATCAGGTTCTTTATTTTTCCCCTTTTGTGAGCGTGTTTATAGAACACCAACCTGCCAACATCTTCTATTCTCTCTGGGGCACTGGCAAAAAATATAAACAAATATGTATATTCCATGAACTCAAGATGGTTTTCATGTTTAACTGATTTCAAATGAACGACAGTGGCCCTTAATGTGGTTACAAGAATTTGCTATTAATTTTCACTTAAAATTGGATCTAGCTGGTTATGTATGGATCCAGCCTACATTGTATTATAGTTCTTAATGATTTGCCTTCTACAAACTCAGGCTGTTTCCCCCTGGCTGATTGGCACAGCAGCTTAGTGGGGGCATCAGTCTCCTACATAAATTAAGTTCAGAAAATCACTCCTATTATGGAGCTTTTTGCACATAGAATTTGAGACTGGCATTTGGGGTGAAGACTACAGAAGAGAGGCTGCTCAGCATGTCATCCTTCCCTGGTGGCTGAGATGCTGGCTCCAGCTCCCAGCAGGAGATAGGGCTGAGTTGCCAGGGCACACAGGAGTGTGCTGCAAGGTTTCAGAGCATTTAAAACACTTACACTTTCTATTTTGGATTTTGAGTGCATCAGGGTAATGTCCTAGGTTCTTTGTGAAGTTTCAAATCTTTCCTTACTTAGTCTAAAACATTGACATAGGTGGTGGAACAGAGAGGAATCGTGACAGAAAAGAAGAGTGAGCCAGAGGACTAGGATTCTGCTCTGTGGGGAAAGTCACTGTTGATATCAAGAAGCACTTAACCTCAGTGGTACTCAGTTTCAGTTTAATTAGTGTGACCATATAATTTATTGAACACTTTTGTAGGGGAAATAATATAAATTTGGATGGAAAGTTGGGAAAATAAGCTTAAAGTGTAGATAAGTCCCACCTATAAATAAATCAGGCAAGAGTAGTATCCATGTTAATTTCAAGGAGAGTGTGTTCCCGGAGGGCTTTGTGAAGGATGCAGCTGTTTCTCAGCTCACTGAAAAAGAATTCCCTGATTGATTAGCAACGTCTATCCTGGTCACTAGGAAAGGAATGGCAGCTCCTGTGCATTTATTACCTACCACTCTTGCATTGGATGACCTTCAATAGCCCTTTTGCTTCTATTTCTGTGAATCATGCTAGAGGTTGAGATCTAGAGAACCAGACCTGGAGGCCTAGGGCAATGCCTCTTAGAGTTGAATGAGAATGCTCAAATCTTGTGAAAAATGAGACTCTGCATTAGTAGGTCTGGGGTAGAGCCCTATATTCTGCATTTCTAACACTCTCCCAGGTAATGCAAGTGCTGTTGGTCTATTGGCCACGTTGGGACAGTAAGGATCAATGCCAGCACTCTGAACTGGGGGCAGTGCCCCTTCACTGCAGGCTTAAAACCTTTCACATACAACTGACATTTGTTAAACACATTGTATATATGCTCCTTTCCAAGGACTTTCCACAGATTAATTAGTTTATTCCTCTACACCAGCGGTTCTCAACCTGTGGGTCGCGACCCCTTTGGGGGTCAAACAACCCTTTCACAGGGGTCGCCTAAGACCATCAGAAAACACGTATTTCCCATGGTCTTAGGAACCAACAGACCGCTCCTCGGTCGGTGTAGCAAAGTGTAGCAATGTAGTTTACTGTTGTTATATGAAGACTGTTACCCATGATTCAAGACAAAAAATTTCATTTATTTGTAATTAGAAATAAATATTTCACAATATATAATTACATATTGTTTTTGTGATTAATCACTATGCTTTAATTATGTTCAATTTGTAACAACGAAAATACATCCTGCATATCAGCTATTTACATTACAGTTCATAACAGTAGCAAAATTACAGTTATGAAGTAGCAACGGAAATAATTTTATGGTTGGGGGTCACTACCACATGAGGAGCTGTCTTAAAGGGTCACGGCATTAGGAAGGTTGAGAACCACTGCTCTAGACAGCCTATTTTTGGTGGATAGATTATATTCCACCCTGGCACCTATTTAAACCATTAAAAATTTTTTTTTTTGCAAATGCAGTGGGTTTTAGTGCCTAGCCCGAAGTCTATCTATGGTGGAGCTCAGATTCACACCCAGATCTTTCCCCTGCATCAGGGTGGCCCTTTTAGCAGGTAACTTGCAAGCATAATCGGAAAGCTAATGTTTCAAATGCCCTCAATTCAAATGTGGCAGCTCTTGGAGCTGTGCCAAGGTGTTGGACTGATTCCAAATGGGCCCTCAGATCATGTCAGAAGGCCAAGTCCTGCCTTGGTGACCCTGGCTCCACCATTTGAGATGGTTAGTGGGCAGGCAGGAACCATCCCGTGACCCTAGTTTCTTGGGAAAGAGCCCTCTCCGATTTTATGAGGGTTTTGCAGCCAGACAGACATAGCTTGAAAATTAGCACATTATTTGACCTTGAGCAAGTTACTTAACTTCCCTGAATGAAGGTCCTTTCACTAGTAAAAAGATGATAAACATTCTTGCCTTTCAACATTATTGGAATATGAAAATTAATAATGTAGAAAAATGCATGGTATGCTACATAGCACAAGCTGGAGCACCCAATTTCCTTCTTTTGTCCTTCTGAAGAACTGTGATGGTTTATGTTTGTTATTCACTGTACAAATACCTTTGATTCTTCTTTAATACAATGGCATAACCATAAAAATGGGTTCAAAATGGGCACTTTTCCTATTTACAATAAAAATAAGAAGCTACATTAATTCCTAAGTATTGTTGACCTTAAACATAAAACAGCCAGTTATTTTTACCAGCAAAAATAAGCTTATTCAAGAATAGCAGAAAATTGCAATTCAGGACTGGCATACTGTAGCAAAACCATAGGCCAACCTAGCAAACAAAGGAGAGGAATGTTACTTTATAGAGTAAAAGGATGAAGCTGGGCAGGGGGCTTTGAATGAAAATCCATTAGAGGAAAGTGAAAGTTCAGGGTGATGATACTTCTCATTGGCTGTCTTGCAATGGTTCCCATTGGCTGGGCTTGTTGCTAAACAAGGAGAAAAATCTTCCTTCCTCTTCCTAGGGTTGTAAAGTAGAGAGACACAGCTTGTTAGAAATGCAAGGTACTCTCTAACTGTAGGGATCTGTGCTTTCCTTTAAAAAAATTTTTTTTTATTAATCCTCACCTGAGGATTTTTTTTCCTATTGATTTTTAAAGACAATGGGAGGGCTGGGGGAAGAGAAAAACATAGGTATGAGAAGGACACATTGTTGGTTGCCTTCTACACATGCACCGACCAAGGCTGGGAATTGAACCTGCAACCCAGGTACATACCCTTGACCGTGAATCGAACCCTCAACCTTTAGGTGCATGGGCCAGTGCTCTAAGCACTGAGCAATACTGGTCATGGAAGGTTTGTGTTTTCTTTATTCGTTTCCACACTATCAGTCTTTCCTGATATAACGACAATAACAACAACAACAAAACTATTTAAGCAAACTTACAAATTTGTACTCTAAAGTAAAACATGTCAGCACCAAGAAATACTCAGTCAACACAAACAACTTTGAAAACTAGAAGCAAACTTCAAATGTCCACATTGTTATTTGGCATTAGTGAAATTAAATCATCAGCAAGTATTGCAACTTCTGCTGCCTTATTTCTTCAGTGAATAGTGTTAATGTTGCTAAATGCTGTTGCCACAGAGTGTTCCTTAAATAGTTTTTATTTAAAATTTTTTTATTTAATAAATCTTTATTGTTCAGATTATTACTATTGTTCCTCTTCCCCCCACAGCTCCTCTCCACTCAGCTCCCACCCTTCCCTCTGCCTTTACCTCCCCTCTAATTGTCCTCATCCATAGGTATATGATTTTTGTCCAGTCTCTCCCAGCACCTCTTTACCCCTTTCTATGCCCTTGATTCTATTATATTCACCAGTTTATTCTGTTCATCAGATTTTTAATTTACTTGATTTTTAGATTCACTTGTTGATAGATATGTTTTTGTTGTTCCTAATTTTTATCTTTACCTTTTTCTTTTTCTTCTTCTTAAAGAGTACCTTTTAGCCTTTCATATAATACTGGTTTGGTGTTGATGAACTCCTTTAGTTTTCTTATCTGTGAAGCTCTTTATCTGCCCTTCAATTCTGAATGATAGCTTTGCTGGGTAGAGTATTCTTGGTTGTAGGTTCTTGCTATTCATCACTTTGAATATTTCTTGCCACTCCCATCTGGCCTGCATAGTTTCTGTTGAGAAATCAGCTGACAATCGTATGGGTGCTCCCTTGTAGGTAATTAACTGTTTTTCTCTTGCTGCTTTTAATATTCTCTCTTTGTCTTTTGCTCTTGGTATTTTAATTGTGATGTATCTTGGTGTAGTTCTCTTTGGATTCCTTTTATTTGGCATTCTGTGCACTTCTTGGACTTGTAAATCTATTTCTTTCACCAGGTGGGAGAATTTTTCTTCAAATAGGTTTTCAGTACCTTGCTCTCTCTCTTCTTCTGGAACCCCCATAATTCTGATGTTGCTACACTTAAAGTTGTCCTAGAGGCTCTTTACACTATCTTCCAATTTTTGGATTCTTTTTTCTTTTCCAGTTGAGTGTTTTCTGCTTCTTTGTATTTCAAATCTTTGACTTGATTTTTGTGTTCCTCTAGTCTGCTGTTAGGTTTCTGTATAATATATTTTATTTCAGTCAGTGTGTGTTTAATTTCTCATTGGTCCTTTTTTCATCTCCTCTTGGGTCTTCTAAGTTTATCCATCTTTTTAAAGAAATTTTTGAAAAACCTTATAACTGTGGTTTTGAACTCTATATTTAGTCGTTTGTTTTCCTCCATTTCTTTCATTTATGATCTGTTCCTTTGTCTCTGCATTTTCACTGCTTCCCTGGGTTGGTAGAGTAGCTTTGTGTGCTAGCTGTCCTATATGGCCCAGTAGTTCCACCTCCCCAGTTACCTGTGGTGGACTCTCTTGGTGCTCCCTTTGGGGACTGTGTGTACAGCCTTGTTGTTGTTAAGTTTTGGTTGTTGTTGGTATCACTGAGGGGAATTGATCTCCAGGCCAATTGGTTGTGAGGATCAGCTGTGTCTATGTCAGGAGAACTTCTGTGCTGGAGTCAGCCTTATGATAGAAGACTTGCGTTCAACTTGGATGGGGCAGAGTCTCAGGGCTGAGCAGAGAGCCTTGGATTCCCGTCAGCCCTGCCCTATGAGGCCCCTGGGTCTCAGTGTCCCTCGGTAATCACTGCAGTCTTCCCTGCATCCATTCATGCGTGCACACCTGCAGACCTCTGCCTTTCCGGCTCTCCTGCGTTTCTGTGCTCTCCAGGGACCCTATGAGTCTGGGTCCCATGGATCTCATCTGAAACTGGGGTTCAGTGTGGTCAGAAGTGTATTTCAGTGCAGTTGGGAGGTTCTGTCTTCCTGCAGCTAGAGAAAGCCAATCGCACAATCAGCAGTCAATCCTCTGTGTGGGCCCTCATACGCCTCCAGACACTTGTCCTTCATGGCTCCTCTAAGTTTCTGTGCACTCCTCTATTTTCATGACAGTCCAGACTCCCTCTATATGAGTCTTGCTCAGAACTGGGGTTCAGTGCAGTCAGAACTAGGGTTCAGTGCAGTTGGGAGTTTCCTTCTCCCTCCCACTAGAGGAAACCAGCCAAGCACTCCACCACCTGTCCTCTCTATGCGCATGTCTCCATACCTCAGCTTTTTTCGGCTCCTCTGAGTCTCCATGAGCCCCTCTATTTCCTTCTAGTTGTAGAATTTCCACTCAGCCAGCTTTCCTGTGGTTCTGGATAATGTCCGTTCTGTCTTTTAGTTGTAGTTTTAAAATTGTTGTGTGAGGCAGCAGTTCAGTTGGTCACCTATGCCACCATCTTGGATTCTCTCCTTAAATAGTTTTTAATTGGTTTTAATTTGGACAAATTGTTCTGCTTAAGATATAGAGACAGGAATTGTCAAAAAGATAATGAACATATAACATTCTATAGGGAAATGTGCAGGCACGCTCCAGCATTCTATATTCCGTTGGCAAATACATAGATTCTTTAAGTTTTGTCAATTTCACTTGCTGATGATTTTCACAAAGCAGTAGTTTAATTGGTAATGCTCCCAGTGGGCTACTAGAACATTTATGTTTCACCTTCTATGTATTCTTTACGGTGGACTTTCATCCACATGAATTAAGATGGTGGAAAAAATGCAAGCAAGTCTGTAATGGAATTTTAAAAAAAATATATTTTATTGATTTTTTACAGAGAGGAAGGGAGAGAGATAGAAAGTCAGAAACATCGATGAGCGAGAGACATAGGTCAGCCGCCTCCTGCACACCCCACAATGGAGATGTGCCTGCAAGCAAGGTACATGCCCCCAACCGGAATCGAACCTGGGACCTTTCAGTCTGCAGACCGATGCTCTATCCACTGAGCCAAACCGGTCTCGGCTATAATGGAATTTAACTTTGAAATTGCAGGTCTACTTAGGTAATTAATGTTATCAATTACCTGTGAAAAAGGAAGCAATATAAAATCTTTCTTTAAAAAATACCATTAAACAGGGTGGTGTTGGGGAGTTAGGAGGGAGGTCGGAGAGGCATAGAGGGCATAAATGGTGTTGGAAAAAAGTTCTGAATAAGATAGAATATTTAAAGGCCTTTAATATTGACATCCCCTCTTCTTATTTGATTTTAATGTTATAATTGAAATTTATGAAAATATAGTTTATCCAGATATGCAATTTAAGGTTTTATTTTAAGACCTTTCTCATTTACTTTTAAATTGTTGTCTAATTCACTTTTAGACAAATAGTGCTAAAGTTATGTGACTCAGAAGAAGCATTTGTGAAAAATAATGTATTGAATTTTCAGAACAAAAAAATACTGTTAAAGATCAAAGTACTGATATCCTAATACTTTGGCAAATAAACAGGAGGGAGCAAATGATGCAAAACCCTTTTTGCTATCATGGTATTTTGCCAAAACTTCGGCCAAAGTAGTCTATCTATCGATCTTTCTTTTCTTCTCTCTCTCTCTCTCTTTTTTTTTAAAGCTGGGAAAAATAGACTTTTTTTTATCTGTCTTTAGAATAGTTCTTTGTGTATCAATGTAGATTTCATTAAAGAGTTCTGCATGCCTTCAGCTAAGGGAGACACAGTTGCTCTGACAGCGTCGTCTTTGCAAATATCAGCCAAGGTTCCACTATAATCTCTTCGCTATAAAAGCAAAAAAGGTCTATATTGTATGTAGCATTTAGGCATGCCAGACTGTTCAAATGGCATCTGGAATAAAATAGGTATTAGAAACTTGTCTTCCCCAGACTAAAGTAGATTTAAATTATGCAGAGGTAAATTAACAAGTGCAGTGATTACTATGATATATCTACACTTATGTACTATGTAATGTGACCTTGGATTTGCTTAGTCAGTAAGATACCAAGAGGCAAGATTGTTCCTGTCTAACAAACAGAAGTATTTATGACTCCATAGGTGGTTGGATATAGATGTACTTTAATATTAATGGAATTTAACTCACTCAATTGTCAGGGAAGCCAGTGTAACTCTCACCAGTTGTCACCTGCTAGCTATGGGACTCTTAAAAGCCAGTTGCCTGTGTGATACTCATAGTTGGTTCCATAGAAACTTTCAGTGCACGAGGGTTCCTGAAACAGTGTATCATCCTAGTTTGACAGGAATCCCTTGGTTTCCTACTCTCACAGTTTCAGCTCCTGGAGATGAAGGCCTTCACAGCCCTGCCCCAGCTCCAGGTCTAGCCCTGCCAATCCAGAGTCCCTCTCCAGCCTCCTGAGCAGGACTTTGGCTCCTCTGCTCCTGCTCTTCTGTCCTCTTGTTCTGCTTTGCTGAGTTTTTCTTCTTCTCTGCTTGCCTCATTCCTACTCATTTTTTTTTTTACAGTTATAGTAGGGGATTTTATTTTTTTAAGTATATATTTTGTTGTTGGTAGTATTACAGATATCTCCCACTTTCCCCTTTGCCCCCCTCTTCCCAGCCCCTACTCACCTTACTCATCTTTTAAGAGCCAGCGTAGACTCTGTATTAGTTGAGGTCCTGGAAATGATGCATTAGAAAGAGTGATTGGATAGCATTAAAGAAGGGAGTGTTTAAGGGAGTGGTTTGGGCACAGCAGCAACAAGAGATGTTGCATCACTCTGGGCCTACTTACAAGGCAGGGCTGTTGCTGCCCTGGTCTGAAGGCACGAGAGAAGCATGCCTGCAGTGAGCTGCACAGTAGGAGCCATGGCCTTCACTGGAGAAACTGGTCACTGCTAACTCACGGCTTGGCAGAGAGGAATCCAGAGGAACACGGGGCCCTGTTCTTTCCTTCTGCTGTCCATCCCCTGCAGGTGGAGGACAAGATGTCCCTCATGCTGGGTAGAGGCTGCTGGGGCCTGCACTAGGTGGGCAGCCCTCCGCCTTCTGGAGCTGCCCTACAGAGTCCAGATCGAGAGAGGCCTGTCTTTTCTCTAAGACCTGGGTGCATATTTGGTCTGGAGGAGCTAATGCTTCTTTGTGTTGTGCTTGCTGCAAGGATAGTGGTCTCTCCCTGTCTTGTGTTTGCAGCATACCATTTCTCTTCTTTTAAGTTTCCTGAAGCAGGAATCTTAAGTTATTATTATTTCTCACATGGAAACAACCAAATATCCTAGGATTTCTTGTATCTGTTTTGAATATTCCTACCCCAGTCCCCAGAGGCATCTGGACCCAGACCTGGGTGTTGGTAGATTTGGGGGGTTGAGGGGGGGAGATAAAGTAAGTGTGGCTATGTTGAGGATCAGGACCTGGTGTGGGGCATTTTCACCAGATGCAATAGGAATGAGAGTACTGGAGTTAGCAGAGAAAGCTGAAGGTCACAGCTAGAGAAATAAGGGTGAGGGGGCAGGAAGTGTCACCAAGGCCAAGATGCCAGAGACGGGGACTGATATGGGATGTGGGCTTGGAGTGCAGGGCTAGGGGAACCTGAACAAGTGAGTCACTATCAGGGAGACATTGGAACAGGTGAGGAGAGTCTTGGGTAAAAGGTTAGAAAGGGTGACAGAACTATAGTTTAGACCAGGGTCAGGAACCTTTTTTCTGTCAAGGGCCATTTGGATATTTATAATATCATTTGAGGGCCATACAAAATTATCAACTTAAAAATTAGCCTGCTATATTTGTTCAAATATTTAAATAACTCATCCCTAATGCCTTGGCGGGGCCAGACCAAATGATTTCTCAGGCCTTATAGGGCTCATGGGCCAGACATTTCCCATCCCTGGTTTAGACCTCTGTTGTCCAATAGGGCAACCACTGGCCACCTATGCATATTTAAATTTAAATAAACTAAACTCAATTAAAAATTGAGTTCCTTGGCCACTAGTTCAAGTGAAGTGCCCTACTGTCCTGGCCACAAGTTAGAACATAGACACAGTCACAGGATGCTCTATTGTACAGCTTGGTAAGGACATCTTAGAAATTTTAGGGCCCAAACTACACTTGAAAAACACTTGCTTGATTTGATCTGTTCTTATTTATCCTAATATCAAACAGACCTGGCTCTATATCTTCACTTTGCTGGTGAATAATTGTGTGATAAGTCCTCAAACCTCGTTTTACCATCTGAAAAATGAAAATAGTTTTTTTCTCTTCCGGTCCCTGGTGCTCCGGGAGCCGCGGGCTTCTGTGCAGAGATGGCCAAGTCCAAGAACCACACCATGCACAACCAGTCTCGAAAATGGCACAGAAATGGCATCAAGAAACCCCGGTCACAAAGATACGAATCTCTTAAGGGGGTAGACCCCAAGTTCCTCAGGAACATGTGCTTTGCCAAGAAGCACAACAAGAAGGGCCTGAAGAAGATGCAGGCCAACAATGCCAAGGCCATGAGCGCATGCGCCGAGGCCATCAAGGCCCTCGTCAAGCTCAAGGAGCCCAGGCCCAATATCCCAAAGGGCTGCAGCCGCAAACTCAGTGGCCTGGCCTATATCGCTCACCCCAGGCTTGGGAAACTTGCTCGTGCCCGCCAAGGGGCTCAGGCTCTGCCGCCCAAAGGCCAAGGTGGGAACCAAGCCCCAGGCTGCAGGTACAGCTGCAGCTCAGGCTCCTGGTACCGCTCCCAAAAGCGCCCAGGCTCCCACTCCCAAAGGTGCCCAGGCTCCTGCTCCCAAAGGCGCCCAGGCCCCCGCCCCCAAAGGTGCCCAGGCCCCAGCTCCCAAAGGCGCCCAGGCCCCCTCGAAGGCTCCACAGTAGAGGCCTCTGTCTGTCAGCGTGAGAACGGAAGGACTGGTGGGGCCCCTGGGCTGCTGTCTGCGTGGCACTGGTGCCGTCCTGTGCTGTTTGTACAAATAAACCTGCGGCAGGAAAAAAAAAAGAAAAGAAAATAATAGCCGTGACTGATTTGGCTCAATGGATAGAGCATCTGCCTGCAGATTGAAAAGTCCCAAGTTTGATTCCAGTCAAGGACATGTACCTTGGTTGCGGGCACATCCCCAGCAGGGGATGTGCAAGAGGCAGCTGATCGATGTTTCTAACTTTCTATCCCATTCCCTTCCTCTCTGTAAAAAATCAATAAAATATATTAAAAAAATAAAAAATGAAAATAATAATAGAGGACTAACTAGATTGAGGATCAAAAGTTGTCTTGAACTGTCATGGATGCAGAGGAGTTGTTGAAAAAATATTAGCTCCTAACCTCCCTTGCAACCACAAGGATATTAACTAGCATTTATGAAGTGCTTGTCCTCTGGACTCTGAGCTACACAGTAATTGTGATTGCCTCATTCATTCTCAGAGTACCTCTGTAAGAAGGGGACATTGTTGTTCCCATTTTGCAGATGAGGAAATGGAGCCTCAGAGAGATTAAAACACTTGTCTTGATGTCAGGTATTGAGTGGTGGAGCCACACTTCCGTATACATGATTAAAAACTGTCACACATTGTTCTCTGCTATTTCCTATGCCTTGAATCCTGTATCATGCTTGGCATGGGCCCAGAATAATGTTTGGTTACTAATTGGCACATTATTTTTTAATTCTCATCTCAGGATATTTTCCCACTAATTTTTAGAGAGAGTGGAAGAGAGAGGGAAAGATAGATAGAAATATTGATATGAGAGAAACACATCGATTGATTGCCTCCTGCAAGAGCCATGATGAGGGCCAGGGCCGGGGAGGAGTCTGCAACTGGGGTAGGTACCCTTGACTGAAATTGACCCTGGGATCCTTTGGTCTGTAGGCTGATGTTCTATCCACTGAGCCAAGCTGGCTCAGGCCATCTTTTTTTTTGTTTTTTGTTTTTTGGTTTTTTTTTTTGTTTTTTCTTCTTTTTTTTTTAGGCCATCGTTTTGATAAATGTTATCAAAAACACTGAAAATTTAGTCAGCCTGAATTATTGACTTTACCATTTGCTTCTCTATAGGGGCCTTGAAAACAGATCCAGTGGTGTTCCATCTTTGTCTTTAATTGGGCAAGGGATTTCAGAGCCAGGAGATTTTAGGAGCATTATGATCTTGGGCAGAGAGGGAGGAGATTGGTTTTTATTTAGGGAGACTTACAAAACCCAGACAGAAAGGAATGGACCACCTTTCTGAATACAAGCAGCCTTACTAGTAAGTCAGAGTCTGATGTGTCCTTGGGTAAGTCTTTATATTCTTGGAGTTTCAGTTTTTTTTGGCAGAAAGAGAAAGGATCACACTCTCTATGGGTGGTCTTGAGGATTAAATGAATCTAAAGACCCAGTGCCTGGGATACCTGCCCTGGGCCATCATACTATTACCCCTACCTCGGGAAGCTTCCAGGTTACTGGGATCTCTTTGTTTATTGAAGGAAAAGGAACCCTTATTGTCTGACCACACATTTTAAAGGAAACTAAAGTTGCTGTGTCCCGGGAATTATACAAAATATGTTAATTTTGATCTTGATTAGAGGGTATCTCATTTCCTCCTGCACATGTTAAGATAACTTAGCTCTGCCGAGGATGGGCTCCTAATCATCCCCAGAGCTGGGCATGGGCACCCTACCTCTCTGCATAGGTGACCTGGAGTGACCACAGGGCCTGTTAATCAGCTCCTGGCTGATACTACAAGGGAGGCCTGGGAATTTCTGTACTGGCACTGAGACAGTTTAAAGGAAAAAGAAAAACATATGAGAACCCATATAGTATTTGGGATGTGGGAGGTGATAAAGACTGGGAGGTTCTCCGGCAGTGAATCAAAGTACTTTTGAGCCTGAAATTATTAGGTGGCATCAGACTGAAGAGAAACATGGGGTTTGCTGGTCTCTCTGCACCTTCTCCTTCAATTTCTCAAGAGGTTATTTCCTCTGGTGAGTCCTAGCATGACTTGATTTTTCCCTGAGGCATTACTTGGGGTCTGTGGAAATTCTGAGCAACTCTGGATGGGAGTCACTGTGTTGTCTGAAAAGACCAACTGTTAAACTCAGTGACATTGTCCCCAAGGGTGGGATGCAGCAGTTTGTGTGGAGAAAACTAATTTTAGAGCCAGACCTTTCTGGGCACCAATCTTGGCTCTGTCTATCATGAGCTGTGCGTCACTGGGCTATTCCTTCACCTCTTTGATATTTTGAAGCAGCAGCTTTGTATTGGCATTTCCAAGGAAGCAATGTCTTCTAATGACCACAGCAAGCCTGGCGGCTCTGACAGCATTCCTATTGTATGGATGATAAAAAGGAGCCTTTAGGAAGTGAAGTAACTTCCATTCCCCTTCCTCTCCCTCTCCCTCTCCCTCTTTTGATCACTCTCACTCTTTCTTCCAAACATGTTTTGAGTTCCTGCTAGTTTCACCTACATTGTTATTTTAAAAAATGTTTTTAAGTCCAAAGATGCCTCTTGGACTACTTTCCAACGTAAACCTGGGACATGCTCCCTTTGGGCTGCAGATAAGCGATGTTCTCTCAAGTTGGGTGAAGGGGTAGGAGTTCCCTCCTTCCTCCACAGAATCAAACATTCTATCCTCACAGCCATTCACGTTCCCTTCCATCTAACTCAACCCCGGGCCCAAAGCTCTGAATTGACCACAGGGTAGAGACCTTTCAATAAGTCACTTGTGGAGGTGTGGCCTGCTAGTTTGACAGCTGGTCAATAGTAGGCTTTGCCATCACCTAGACCCTTTTGAACAGGAGATCAAATTCTCAGAGAATGCTCAGCAGGAGGATTCTATTTTAGCCTCAGACTATGATGGTGGGAGCTAGAAACCAAGCCTGACCCCAAATCAAATGAAGTGCACCCTTCCCATACACATGGTTTGTTTCTGGGGGAACCACTCCTGGAACTTTCTCCTGCCATAGCTCCATTTTTTTCCCCAACAACACCAATATGTTGACCAAAGATCAAGACCTGCTTCTGGAAGCTCCTGCTCTGCCCACCACCTCAGCTCTTGCCCCTCTCCCTCAACCTCTACTTCTTTAAAGTAATAATTTCTTATAGTTATGGGCCCTGGTCCAGCATGGACAGGAAAGTGGCTAGCTACTGAGGAGGCCCAGAGAGGGGATGGGACTTGCCCAAGTTGGAGCAGAGCTGGGCTAGACTTTCCCTGACTGCTGGTCATAACCCTGTCCTTCAAAGTCCCTCACCCCATCAACGAGTTATTCTTCAGCTCTGGCTGGTGACTCCAGGCTGCCTTCTCAGTTTATTACATATGTATCCTTTTAGAGTACTACGTATGTTTCCTCCTCCCCGCCCCGATTGACCTCTCTCTAGCCGTGCCCTTCCCTTAGCATATGCCCTCACCCCCCTACTGTTTGTGTCCATGGGTTATGCTTATATGCATGCATTCAAGTTCTTTGGTTGATCTCTTATCCCAAACCTTCCCCTGCCTTCCCTCTGAGGTTGGAGAGTCTGTTCAATGTGTCTGTGTCTCTATATCTATTTTTGTTCATCAGTTTATATTGTTCATTATATTGCCTTCTTAGTTTAAAACATCATCACCTAGAATGACCTTGACCTTTTAGACCTCATTAGGAACAAAACAGCAAAACAAAAAACAAAAACAGAAAGTAATAAAACCCTCCACAGTTCCTGGCCCTGCTCTGAGAAGCCTTCACTGCACAAGTCTGAGGAAAGGTTCCTCCCCTGGCCTGCTTGACCAGGTCATTTTGCAAGGGAAAGCAGCATGTTCTGGGATCACACCTCACCCTTGTGGATGCTTTATGCTGGTACAGTTAGGTTAGAATGTCTTCAGGAGCACCAGCCCTGCTATTGATTTTTCTTTGGCTCTTTTCATTAAGGCTCTGCCTTCCCTGGCAGAGCCAGGGACTTAATTGCAGCACAAGGAGGTTATCTCCCCAAAATAAATTTCATTTCTTATCAAAGGGCTAGAGCCCTCCCTGTCAGCGACAATCTCTACGGCAGTGGCAGATACATCCTTTGGCTGGGAGGTGAGGCTGCTGGCCCCACTGTGTAACTCACGCTGACTGCCTGCAATGACTTGTGAGAGGAGGTGTCCACCATTTGTCTCCCTTGCACTTTCTGTAATGATAATAGGCTCTAGTGATTGAGGACAGAGACTGCTTTATTCACCTTTATGTTTCCACCATTTAACCTGGGGCCAGCTCAGAGTACAGAAAAGGTATAATGAATTAGAATGTATTCCATATACTTCCAAATGCACTCAGGTTGGTCAACCCATTAGCTCTTGAGCCTGACATGTCCTTCCACACTTTTGCTCAAACTGTTCCCCTGTCCAGAGTGCCCTTCCATCAACTTTCAACTGCTCAGGATCTCATCCACCTTCAAGGACCAATTCTACTCCCTGCTAGATGGTGTACTACTTTAAAAAAATTGAGCTCACTTAGGCTTGTATCTCTATGCAGAAAGGCCTCAGCACATATCTGCTGTATGAATGAATGAATAAACAGAACTCTGATTTCTTTCTTTCCCTTTTTATTCCTTTTTAAATCCTTCTCAGAAACCTCCCAATCCAGAGCTCCCTCTCTCTCCCATTGTGCTGACTTCCTGGGTGTGCTTCTTGATGATCTGATCTGCATCTGGCTCCAGCACCCCAGGCTGTGTTTGGCTCTGCTTAGAGAAATCTTTCTCCCTGTTTCACAACACTCAATTGAACTGTGTCCTAGGGAAGTCTTAGGAGAAGGGCAAGGCAAGAGGACCATGGTTATTTCAGAGGGGTCAGCAGATGCAGAGAAGGACAAGTGGAACCATCAGTCCAGGTAAGAAATAAATCAGGTCCTAGAAACAGGCTGGGACATTGGAGACATGAGATTAGGCATGTACCATGAGTTTTAGAGCTCAGGTCAATGTGTTTTTCCGTCTAAAAGGTACAGCATTCCAAGGGCTAACACTTGCAGAGACAAGAGTGTGTGAATGACAATAGTGTTGACCATCTGGAGCTCACATCCCAGAGCTTTTTGCTGATATTGGTTGCTCAGAGCTGGGCCTGTAGGCTCTTGACCAACAGGAAATGACAGTGGCCAGAGGATGGTCAGAGGCCTGCAGATGAATCCTGTTACTAAAGTAGTCAGTGGCATTGTAAGTTCCTAGAGTGCTGGAATCATGTCACCACCTTATCCAGTGTTTGTCAAAGTCCCATTTCTTTAAAATCGATGGAGCAGGGCCTAGGAACCTTCATTGTTAACAAGTTCTGAGGGTGTCCCTGCGTAGGCAAAATAAAATGTAATGACCACTGCCTCCTGCTTCTCCCAGATCCCACAGACCATGGCTCATGGTTGGACACATGGTAGGCACAATATAAACATTTCATATGATTGAAATAAGCTCACATGTCACATGGGATCTTTTCTGCCTCTTGAGATGCAGGTTAAACACTCTCCCGTCCCCCCATCATTTCTATCCTGAGATCTAGGGGCCCCAAGATTTCTGAGACTCTCTAGGAGATTCAAATTCTATTGGCTCTGTTGTTTCAGGTTCTTGCTTTCACACCCACTATCAGCATCTCATAGAACATGGATCCAGATGGGAAGCTCAACCTCTTCTCATTTTCCTTAGAACGATGTGCTGGTACAAAGCATTCGTGGGTGAGGCAGATTTATTTGAAGATGCATAGAGAGGTGGGGATGGAAATGAAGGCAGGATTTACATCACAACAATGCAAACTACTTCAAGTTGGCCATTAGGCGGTTCCATTCTTAAAATGCCCTTTTGGCTACCCCACCACCACCAATGCTTTTCTCTTGCTTTCTACTCCAGGTAGCTACAGCTTTGTACCAATTTCTGCTCCACAATTTCCCTTTTCTCTGATTCTCTCTTTTCCCCCTTCTTTCCCCATTTTAAGCAATCATTGATTCCTTTCCTCTTTTCCTGCAGAGAAAATTGGCCTTTGCCCCTATGGTCTTCGGTTTGGCATATGCCCCATGACTTCAGACTCATGATTTGCTGCTTAGGGTATCTTCCCAAATAGTGACCTTTTGCTCCTTAGAGGAATTTCAATACCAGCTGTAGGTAACAAAGCTCTTCCTCATTACTTGTATGTGGAGTAGTGAAGCTGGAAGGGATCCTAGAGATCATGAGTAGAGTTCAAGTCAGACAGTCATTGACTCAAAGTCTCTGGCAGAAGCTAGAACTGTCTGCTGTCATTGATTAATTGATGCTATTAGTAACCAGAAATCCAACATGCTCTTATAAGAGTTGAGATTAGGAGCAGGCTGTGGAGTAAGGCCACATTGTCCAAGCAGACTGCCTGATGATTCCTATTGGTGCTTGTTTTCACCCCACAGACTTGGGAGGTAATTTTCATGAGCATAGCCTTTATGCTTCTGCATAGGTCTTGGGTTGTCAGATAGAACCAGGATTTCAACTCTACTTCTCTATTATGTTGCTTGATCTTGGCCCAGATTTTTTTCCCTTTGGGCTTCAGTTTACCTACTCTTAAAAAGAGGTCTTTGTTTGGCACTGTCCTAGCAATTTGTTGAAATGACTCAGGTGCCTTCAAGAGTACACTCTTGATTCCAAGTATGTGGGGGTGGAGGAAGAAGGGATTTGAGGCTTTTTACCCCCAATCCAAATGGAGGCAGCTCGTCTTATATCTTTTTTAATATCTGGGGTTTCACAAGAGCTTCCAATTAAAAAAGATACCCATTGCTTAAAAAGTCCTTGAAAATCTCTAGTGTAGCTAATATCGGGAGTCCAAGGCTCTGGTTAAATATGAGCCTCCCTGGCTACAGTGAGGGGGCTGTCCCACAAAGCTCCACATGGCTGTGCCTTCCATGTGGCCACCATTAGCAAATTGGGACATCCATAAGGAGGCACCTGGGGAGGCTGGGTAGGTAGGAGGGTCCCCATGTGGAGGCTGCTTTTGGGAATTTCTGAATATTGGTATGTGTGAATCAGGCCCCAAAGTTTCTATTTCCTCTGTCCAGCACCCTTCTTCAGAAGTGTGCTTTGGCTAGATGTAGGTACTGAAAGTTCCACAGTCCAAGGGAGTGTGGGCAAGAGTAGTGGGCTGGGCCCAAGTGGGCACCCCACATTTTCTTTGTAGTCAGTACATAGCGGGTAAAAAGCCTTTCCCGCCTGCAGCCAGGAGCAAGTCCCCGGTCAGCTAATGTGCTCCAAGGCCCCTAAGTGCTTGTCCTGAGTGTCTGTGGTTTGGATAACAGCCAAGTTGGAACCCAGGCAACACCAGTGTGGACTTGTGCTCTCTTCATTACAGTGTGGCCCAGGTCCTTGCGCACACAGACACAGCCTGGTCTACAATTGAGTTCCTTTGACCTCATATTTTGATTAAAATACACAATTAGGTATATATGCAATACTTCAGAGTTTGACAAACACTTTCCTCTCCCTGATCTCGTGTAATACTGAGAGGGAGGTAGGTAGGGATCACTGTAATGTCATATGAGAGGCAAGCCTGGTACCTAACTCAGGAGTTTGGATTCTAAATCCAAATTTCCAACACCTCTCAACCTCAGCCTGTCCTCAGCAACATTTCTGACTTCTCCGTTGTTAAAAAGAATTATTACTAAAGACATTTCTTTGTCACTTCTTACCCTGCCTGAGTTATTAAAACAACAGCTTAATGACTTGTTTCTAGTGTCTTTTGTTTTATTCAGTCTCTGAATCATGCTTTGTACATGTCCCATTTATTCAGTTGCTCACCCATTCATTTAGCCATCATTCATTCATTTACTTATTCATTCAAATCCTTGTTGAGTGTTTATTATGTATTCAGCTGATGTTGGCTACTTTAGGGAATAAAAAGAATGCTCAGTTGTGATCCTTGACTTTGATTGTTTTAAAAAATTATCTATTTAAAAAGTTTTTTATTAATGTATTACATGTGTACATATCTTCCCCCACTCCCATTATTACCCTAACTCCCCAATGTCTTGTGTTCATTGGTTATGCTTATATGCATGCATACAAGTCCTTTGGTTGATCTCTTGTCTACCCCACCTCTCCCTAAACTTCCTGCTGTAATTTGACAGTCTGTTTGATGCTTTACTGCCTCATACCTCAACATAATAAAAGCCATATATGATAAACCCATAGCTAACATCATACTCAATGGTCAAAAACTAAAACCATTTACCCTAAGAACAGGAAAAGACAGGGATGCCCACTATCATCACTCCTGTTCGACATAGTACTAGAAGTATTAGCCATCTATCTTTTTGTTCATCAGTTTATAATGTTCTTTATTATTCATAAATGAGTGAGATCATGTGGTATTTCTCCTTCATTGACTGGCTTATTTCACTTAGCATAATACTTTCCAGTTCCATTCAGGTTGCTGCAAGTGGTAAGAATTACTTCTTTTTATGGCAGCATAGTATTCCATTGTGTAGATATACCATAGTTTCCTGATCCACTCATCTGCTGACGGGCACTTAGGCTGTTTCCAAATTGTAGCTATTGTAATTTGTGCTGCTATGAACATAGGGGTGCATAAATCCTTTCTGATTGGTGTTTCTAGTTTCTTAGGATATATCCTAAGAGTAGGATTGCTGGGTCAAATGGAAATTCCATTTTTAGTTTTTTGAGGAAACTCCATACTGTTCTCCACAGTGGCTGAACCAGTCTGCTTTCCCACCAGCAGTGCACGAGGGTTCCTTTTTCTTCACATCCTCGCCAAAACTTGTCATTTGTGGATGATTGCCATTCTGACAGGTGTGAGATGGTACTGCATTGTCATTTTGATTTGCATCTCTTGGATAATTAGTGACTTGGAGCATATTTTCACATGTCTCTTGGCCTTCTATCTTCTTTCAAAAAGAGTCTATGTTTGTTGCGCATTTTTTAATGGATCATTTATCTTCCTTTTTAAAAAAAAATATATTTTATTGATTATTTTACAGAGGAAAGGAGAGAGATAGAAAGTTAGAAACATCAATGAAAGAGAGACATTGATCAGCTGCCTCTTGCACGCCCCACACTGGAGATGTGCCCGTAACTAAGCTACATGCCCCTGACCAGAATCGAACCTTGGACCCCTCAGTCCTCAGGCTGACACTGTATCCACTGAACCAAACTGGATTCGGCTTACCTTCCTTTTAATAAATTGTATAAGTTGGCTGTAGATTTTGGAGATTGAACCTTTATCAGTGATAACATTTGCAAATATGTTCTCCCATACAGTGGGCTTTCTTGTTGTTTTGTTGATGGTTTCTTTTGCTGTGCAAAAGCTTTTTATTTTGATGTAGTCCCATTTGTTTATTTTCTCTTTAGCTTCCATTGTCCTTGGAGCAGTATCAGTGAAGAAGTTCCTTCGGCCTATGTCTGAGATTGTGTTGCCTGTAGATTCCTCTAGTATTTTTATGGTTTCCCATCTTATTTTTAAATCCTGTATCCATTTGGAATTTATGTTTATGTATGGTATAAGTTGGTGGTTTAGTTTCATTTTTTGCATGTATCTGTCCAATTTTCCCAAACCATTTATTGAAGAATCTGTCTTGACTCAAATGTATGTTCATGTCTCTTTTGTCAAATATTAATTGAGCATAGTGGTTTGGGTTGATATCTGGATTCTCTATTCTATTCCATTGGTCTATGTTTCTGTTCTTGTGCCAGTACCCGGCTGTTTTGAGAACAGTTGCTTTGTAATACAGCTGAAATCTGATCCCACCTACTTTATTCTTCTTCTCAGGATTGCTGTGGCTATTCAGCGTCTTTTTATGTTCCAGATGAATGTTTGGAGAGTTCTTTTGAGGTCTGTGAAATATGTCTTTGGTATTTTAATGAATAGTGCATTGAATCCATAGATCACTTTGGGTAGAATGGACATTTTAATGACGTTTGATTCTCCCAATCCATAAACATGGTATGCTCTTCCATCTGTTTATGTCTTCCTCTATCTCTTTTTTCAGTGTTCTGTAGTTTTATGCATATAGATCTTCTACATCCTTAGTTAAGTTTATTCCTAGGTATCTTATTTTTTTGGTGTGATGGTAAATGGGATTGCTTTTTAAGTCTCTGTTTCTGTATGTTCACTACTAGTTTGTAGAAATGCCATAGATTTATTGGCATTAATTTTGTATCCTGCTACATTGCCAAATTTAATTATTAAGTCTATTAGTTTTTGGATGGAGTCTTTCGGGTTTTTTATGTACAGTATCATGTTATCTGCAAATAAGGACAGTTTTACTTCCTTTTTTTCAATTTGGATGTCTTTTATTTCTTCTTCTTGTCTAATTGCAATGGCTAATACTTCTAGTACTATGTCGAACAGGAGTGATGATAGTGGGCATCCCTGTCTTTTCCTGTTCTTAGGGTAAATGGTTTTAGTTTTTGACCATTGAGTATGATGTTAGCTATGGTTTTATCATATATGGCTTTTATTATGTTGAGGTATGATCTTTCTATTCCCACCTTGCTGAGAGTTTTTATCAAGAAAGAATGTTGGATTTTGTCAAATGCTTTTTCTGCATCAATTGATATGACTGTGTGATTTTTATCTCTCAATTTGTTTATGTGATGTATCATGTTTATTGATTTGCATATGTTGTTGTGCCATCCTTGCATTCTGAGATAAATCCTACTTGGTCATGGTGTATGATCTTTCTGATATACTGCTGGATCTGATTTGCTAGAAATTTGTTGAGGATTTTGGCATTTATATTCATGAGGGATATTTGCCTGTAATTCTCTTTTATTGTGTTGTCTTTATCTGGTTTTGGTATAAGGGTGATGCTGGCTTCATAGAAGGTATTTGTAAGTGTTCCTTCTTGAATTTTTTGGAGTAGTCTGAGAGGTTAGATTGTAATTTTTCCTTGAATGTTTGATAAAACTCTCCTGTGTAGCCATCTGGTCCCTGGCTTTTGTTTGCTGGAAGCTTTTTGATGACTGCCTCAATTTCTTCCATAGTTATTGGCCTATTGAGATGTTCAGATTCTTCCTGATTGAGTTTTGGAAGGTTATATTTTTCTATGAATATGTCCATTTCCTGCAGGTTTTCCAGTTTGTTGGAATGAAGTTGTTCATAATATTTTTTAACAATCCTTTGTATTTTGGTGGGGTCTGTTGTTATTTCTCCTCTTTCATTTCTAATTTTGTTTATTTGGGTCTTCTCTCTTTGCTTCTTGGTGATCCTGGCTAGAGGACCATCAATATTGTTTATCCTTTCAAAGAAGCAAGTTTTGGTTTTGTTGATCTTTTGAATTGTTTCTTTGGTCTATGTTGTTTATCTCCACTGTGATCTTTACTATTTCCTTTCTTCTGCTTACACTGAGCTTTTCTTGTTGCTCTCTTTCAAGCTCTTTGAGTTGTAGAGTTAGGTAATTTATAACCATTGTTTCCTGTTTTTTGCAGTAGGCTTGTAGGGCTATGAACTTCCCTCTCAAGACTGCTTTCACTGTGTCCAATAAATTTTGTATTGTTGTGTTGTCATTGTGATTTTTTGCCATGATGTTTTTAATTTTTTCCTTGATCTCTCTCATTACCCAGTCGTTGTTTAATAGCATGCTGTTTAGTCTCCATGTGTTTGATTTCTTTGTATTATCTTTATTGTAGTTGATTTCCTGTTTTATGCCAGTGTGATCTGAGAAAATGCTTGATATAATTTCTATCTTTTTGAATTTGAAGAGACTTTGCCTATGACCTAACATATGGTCTATGTTTGAAAATGACCCATGTGCACTTGAGAACAATGTATATTCTGTGGCTTTGTGGTGAAATGTTCTGAAGATGTCAATTAATTCCATCTGGTCTAGTGAGTCATTTAGGATTGATGTTTCTTTGCTGATTTTTTGTTTGGAAGATTTGTCCAGTGGAGATAGTGGGAATTTAAAGTCTCCTACTCTGACTTAAGAAGATTAAGAGTGGAAAAAATGGCAGTGGAATAGATGGACTCGTCTGGAGATTTGTCGCTGGGCAGAGGAAGAGAGAGCAGCTGAGAGTCACACAGGGAGGGTTTGTTGGCAAGTTAAGAGTCAGTTATCCTCCAGGAGAAGGCGGAGAACTGCTGGACGGGGCTCTACTGGCCAGGCAGCCCCACTGCAATGGGGTTTTTGTCAGCCGGAGCAACCAGCGTGAACGCGGAGAGCACACCTTCTTGCAGAGGGAGGTGGATATCTGCGGCAGTCTGAACGCTGTGGCTGAATCACTCACTGAACAGCTGGGGACCCAGAAAACTGCTCTCCAATCGGCGCAGACACATGGGCGGCGGATTCAGAGATCCACACAGCACACAGAAAGGTCAGATTTTGCCTAAGATAAGGTGAGGTCTCCTGCCCCCCAGAACAGAGATGCGCACAGTGTGGGAACTGGGCTGTGGGAAAGCTGCCTTTGGAGAAGTCTGAGGAGGTGGGGCAGTGCGTGATCTCTAAGTGTGGAAGCAAACTCTCTGAGCTGTTGACAGAGGGAAGCTCGGGAAAACGACTGGTTTTTATCTGAGGCAGAGGGACAGCTTGGGAATTATTACAGTGTCCTGGCTGCAAAATCTCCACAAACCGGTTTTGAGAGCCACAGAGTAGCAGGATCTGATCACAGCCTAGAGAGGTCCTGTGCTTTGTCTCAGAGATCAATTCTGAAACACTGCCATGCAGTGGATGACACACAAATTGACTCTCACATAACCACAAAAGAATAAAGAGATTAAAACATCAACAGTGCAACACAGGGAACTGTAATACCTTTCCTACTGGGAAACAGGAGTGCCAAGCAGAATAATAGTGGAAGTGAATGACCTTTCTATTTTTTTTCTTTTTCTTTCTTTTTCTTTTTTTTTATTTTTCATTTTTACATATTTTAATTAAAAGACTATTTTTTTCTTTCTGCCTCAATTATTTTACCTTTTAAATTATTACATTTTTGTTTTTCAACTAGTATTATTACTACTAGTATTTTACATTTTTGGAAAAAAAAACAAGTGTCATTTTGTTTTCTCTTTGTTTTACTTCAGGATTAGAGTTTTACATTCTATTTTCATCTTTCCTTTAGCATAATGTTACTCCAACTCATCTCTACCTTTATGCCAACACTTTCCTCCTAACTTTCCCCATTTTGTTGTCTGTTTCTCTTTCCCTTTTCCAACTTTAGATTCTCCCTATTCTTTCTCTTTACCTAGTTAAAATTTCACCCCACTTATATATCTAATTTCAAATCCCCTACTACAAGTCCATCAAACCTCTCTCTTCTTGTCTTCACTAGCCAAAAAGTTGTTTTTTCTCTATGTCCTTTTGTTGCTATTTGCCTGAAAAGTGATTATATCGATTTTTTGTACTTTTTTGTGAGATTGTTTTAGCTTATTCTATTTGTTTTATTTTGCTTTTTGCTTGTCTTGTTCTCTTTTCCATTGCCTCCATCGATACCAGTTATTATTTGCAGTTTGTATTAATCGCTAGGTACTGATTGCTGGCCTTTATTGGGATTAGTGACTGTTCTATTGGAGTTTTCTCTTGACATCTATATTTTGTTCCACTTTTCTCTCTTATCCGCTTTCTTTTCTCTCTGGTTTTGTATCTCTTTCTCTTTTCTTTTTCTTCTTCTCCTTTTTATTTTAGTTTATTTTTTTGTTCATTTAGTTATTTATTTTTTTCTCCCTCTCCCAATCTGATTTTGGCACTTCTTTCCTCCCCCCCCCCTCATTTTCCTCTTCTCCTTTCTCTACTTATCCCTAATTTGTCTTTCATTGGTGGTCACCTTATTGGTGATTATTAACATCATGAATACATTTCTTTTCAGTGCCTTGTGTGCTGTACCAGGTCGTGTTGTAGTTTGTGCTTTTGAATCAATGTAGGAGAGAGAAATACATAACCAGACATCCGGAGAAGAAAAACCATGGGCAGAAGAAGAAACAGCCTGCATACGACAGATAGGCAGGTATCACCAGAAAAGGAAGTAAATGAAATAGAAGCAGAAATAAGCCTGCCAGAGAAATGATCATAAGGTGGATGAAAAGAATGGAAGACAAAATCGACAATCTGAATAAGAGCCAAGAGGAAATGAAGAAGAAGCATGAAGAAATGCACAAAGAAATAAAAAATGACATCACTGCTTTAAAGAACTCAATAGAAAGCATCAAAAGCAGACTAGAAGAAGGAGAGAACCGCATCAGTGAGCTAAAGACACTGTAGGAAAAAATACACAAGTACAGCAGCTTCTAGAAAAATAAATTAAAATGCAAGAGGAGAGCCTAAGGGAACTTTGGGATAACACGAAAAAACAAAACAAAAACAACATTTGCATAATTGGTGTTCCAGAAAGAGTGGAAATTGAACAAGGATTAGAGAACCTGTTTGAAGAAATAATGACAGAAAATTTCCCCAATATAGGAAAGGAAAAACCCAC
The DNA here is from genome assembly GCA_011751065.1 of Lasiurus cinereus. Taxonomy (NCBI): domain Eukaryota; kingdom Metazoa; phylum Chordata; class Mammalia; order Chiroptera; family Vespertilionidae; genus Lasiurus; species Lasiurus cinereus. The sequence continues at coordinate 31,129,843 of JAAGEH010000032.1, forward strand.
ACAAATCCAAGAACCTCACAGAGTCCCAAGCAAAATGAACCCCACAAAACCGACAACAAGGCACATTATAATTAAACAGCAATGACAAAGCAAGAATCTTGAAAGCGGCCAGAGAGAAACAGAAAGTTACCTACAAAGAAACCCCAATAAGACTAGGTACTGATTTTTCAACAGAAACTCATCAGGCCAGAAGAGAATGGAATGAAATATAAAAAGTCATGCAAAGGAAGGGTCTCAATACAAGAATACTTTACCCTGCAAGGCTTTCAATCAAAATTGAAGGTGAAATCAGAAGCTTCACAGACAAAAAAGGACTAAGGGAATATATTACCACAAAACCAGCAATGCAAGAAATGTTAAAGGGTCTCCTGTAAAAAAAAGAAATAGGAAGCGAAGAAGCAACCCTGGGCTAAAGACTAAAAATGGCGCCGGATACATACCTATCAATAATAACTTTAAATGGAAATGGATTAATGCTCCAATCAAGAGACATAGGGTAATCGATTGGATAAGAAAACATGATCCACTTATCTGCTGTCTACAAGAAACCCACCTCAGAAAAGAGATGCACACAGATTGAGGGTGAAGGGATGGAACATGGTATTTCAGGCAAATGGAAATGAAAAAAAAGCTGGGGTTGCAATACTTATATCTGACAAATTAGATCTCAAAGTGAAGGACATAACAAGAGATAAAGAAGGCCACTTCATAATACTAAAGGGATTAATCCAACACGAAGATATAACTCTGGTAAACATATATGCACCCAATATAGGAGCACCTAAAAACATAAAAAAACTCCTGGAGGGTATTAAGGGAGAGATTGACAGCAATACAATCATAGTAGGAGACTTTAATACCCCACTGTCACCACTGGACAAATCCTCTAACCAAAAAATCAGCAAAGAAACATCAATCCTAAATGACTCACTAGACCAGATGGAATTAGTTGATATCTTCAGAACATTTCACCACAAAGTCACAGAATATACATTCTTCTACAGTGCACATGGGTCATTTTCAAAGATAGATCATATGTTGGGTCATAAGAAAAGTCTCTTCAAATTCAAGAAGATAGAAGTCATATCAAGCATTTTCTCAGACCACAGTGGCATAAAACTGGAAATCAACTATAATAAAAACAATAGAAAGAAATCAAACACATGGAGACTAAACAGCATGCTATTAAACAATGACTGGGTAACCAGAGAGATCAAGGAAGAAATCAAAAACATCATGGCAACAAATGACAATGACAACACAACAATACAAAATTTATGGGACACAGTGAAAGCAGTCTTGAGAGGGAAGTTCATAGCCCTACAAGCCTACTGCAAAAAACAGGAAACAATGGTAATAAATTACCTAACCATACAACTCAAAAAGCTAGAATGAGAGCAACAAGAAAAGCCCAGTGTATGAAGAAGGAAGGAAAGAGTAAAGATCAGAGTGGAGATAACCAACTTGGAGAGTAAAGAAACAATTCAAAAGATCAACAAAACCAAGAGCTGGTTCTTTGAAAGGATAAACAAGATTGATGGACATCTAGCCAGGCTCACCAACAAGGAAAGAGAGAAGACCCAAATAAACAAAATTAGAAATGAAAGGAAAAATAACAAATGACCCTGCGGAAATACAAAGGATTGTTTAAAATTACTATGAACAACTCTATTCCAACAAATTGGACAACCTGCAAGAAATGGACATTTTCCTAGAAAAATATAACCTTGCCAAACTCAACGAGGAGGATGCCAAACATCTCAATAGTCCAATAACTATGGAAGAAATTGAAGCAGTCATCAAAAAGCTTCCAGCAAATAAAAGCCCGGGACAGATGGCTACCCAGGAGAATTTTACCAAACATTCAAGGGCGAATTAAAACCTATCCTCCTCAGACTATTCAAAAACATTCAAGAAGGAACACTTCCAAACACCTTCTATGAAGCCAGTATTATCCTAATACCAAAACCAGATAAAGACAACACAATGAAAGAGAATTATAGGCCAATATCTCTCATGAACATAGATGCCAAAATCCTCAACAAAATTCTAGCAAATCGGATCCAGCAGTACATCAGAAAGATCATACACCATGACCAAGTAGGATTCATCCCAGGAATGCAGGGATGGTACAATATCCGCAAATCAATAAATGTGATACATCACACAAACAAATTGAGAGATAAAAATCACACAGTCATATCAATTGATGCAGAAAAAGCATTTGACAAAATCCAACAACTTTTCTTGATAAAAACTCTCAGGAAAGTGGGAATAGAAGGAGCATACCTCAACATCATAAAAACCATATATGATAAACCCACAGCAACATCATTCTCAATGGTCAAAACTAAAACCATTTCCGCTAAGAACAGGAAAAGACAGGGATGCCCACTCTCACCTCTCCTGTTCAACATAGTACTGGAAGTAGTATCCCTTGCAATTACACAAGAAGAAGAAATAAAAGGCATCCAACTTGGAAAAGAAGAAGTAAAGCTGTCCTTATTTGCAGATGACATGATCCTGTACATAAAAAACCCAAAGGACTCCATTCCAAAACTAATTGGCTTAATTAATGAATTTGGCAAGGTATCATGATACAAGATTAATGCTAAGAATCTGTGGCATTTCTATACACTAATAGTGAAATTACAGAAAGAGCGACTAAAAAAGCAATCCCATTACCATCGCACCAAAAAAATTAAGATACCTAGGAATAAAGCTAACTGAAGAGGTAAAAGACCTATATGCAGAAAACTACAGGACACTGAAGAAAGAGATAGAGGAAGATGTTGACAGTTGGAATAGCAAGCATGCTCATGGATTGGGAGAATCAACATCATTAAAATGTCCATACTACCCAAAGCAATCTATAGATTCAATGCACTACCCATTAAAATACCAACGACATATTTCACATACTTAGAAAGAATTCTTCATAGATTCATCTGGAAGAAAAAAAGACCACGAATAGCCACAGCAATTCTGAGAAAGAAGAATAAAGTAGGTGGGATTGCAATATTAGATTTTAAGCTATATTACAAAGCAATTGTTCTCAAAACAGCCTGGTTCTGGCACAAGAACAGGCATATAGACCAATGGAATAGAATAGAGAACCCAGATAGCCACCCAAACCACTATGCTCAACTAATATTTGACAAAGGAGGCATGAACACACATTGGAGCCAAGATAGCCTCTTCAATAAACGGTGTTGGGAAAATTGGACAGATACATGCAGAAAAATGAAACTGGACCACTAACTTACACCAAATACAAAAATAAACTCAAAATGGATACAGGACTTAAACATTAGAAGGGAAACCATAAAAATACTAGAGGAATCCACAGGCAGCACAATCTCAGATATATGCCGAAAGAACTTCTTCACTGATACTGCTCCAAAGGCAATTGAAGCTAAAGAAAAAATAAACAAATGGGACTACATCAAAATAAAAAGCTTTTGCACAGCCAAAGAAACCATCAACAAAACAACAAGAAAGCTCACTGTATGGGAGAACATATTTGCAAATGTTATCAGTGATAAAGGTTTAATCTCCAAAATCTACAGCCAATTTATACAACTTAATAAAATAAGATAAACAATCTAATAAAAAATGGGCAACGGACCTAAATAGAACCTTTTCGAAAGACGACAGAAGGAAGGCCAAGAGACCCATGAAAACATGTTCAAAGTCACTAATCATCCGAGAGATGCAAATCAAAACGACAATGCGATACCATCTTACACCTGTCAGAATGGCAATCATCAACAAATCAACAAAGGACAAGTGTTGGTGAGGATGTGGAGAAAAAGCACTGTTGGTGGGAATGCAGACTGGTACAGCCACTGTGGAGAACAGTATGGAACTTCCTCAAAAAAACTAAAAATGGATCTCCCATTTGGCCCTGTAATCCCACTCTTAGTAATTTATCCTAAGAAATCACAAATACCAATCAGAAATGATTTATGCACCCGTATATTCATAGCAGCACAATTTTCAATAGCCACAATTTGGAAACAGCCTAGGTGCCCGTCAGCAGATGAGTGGATCAGAAAACTGTGGTACATCTACACAATGGAATTCTATGCTGCCATTAAAAAGAAGGAATTCTTACCATTTGCAGAACCTGGTTGGAACTGGAGAACCTTATGCTTAGTGAAATAAGCCAGTCAATGAAGGAGAAGCATCACATGATCTCACTCATTTGTGGATAATAAAGAACATTATAAACTGATGAACAAAAGGATAGATACAGAGGCAGTAAAACATCAGACTGTGAAATTACAGCAGGAAGATTAAAGTAGGTGAGGTGGATAAGAGATCAATCAAAGGATTTGTATGCATGCATATAAGCATAACCAATGAACATAGACACGGGGGGTGGGGTATGCCTGGGAGGGAGGGGGGCAATGGGGAGATATG